>OY986061.1:3751376-4351376 GCA_963920205.1 Stenodema calcarata
TAATCAGCGGTGGTACAACTGTAATGAAGTAATGCTTCAATTCAGGCTTGTTCATCTGGCAAAAAGCTCCCGCCAACAGCATTGAAAGAAGCGTAAAGCTCCCTGCTGGTGTAACAGAGGAAACATATTAGGTGAAACCGAGGGTGACTAAGGGTGAGAGGGGGTTGTGGGAAGGTGACAGGGAACAGGAAAACATTGACGGTGGAGGTTAGGGGTAGGAGGATCAGGTTTCTATATGCACACTCAACAGCGAGGTGCGAAGCACTGAGCATCCTATATATGTGGCTGGCGGGCAAAATGGATATCATTCCTTTTTGCGGCTGAGGTTTTTTGGCGGGCCAGTTTTTACAACGGAGTTGTTTTTGGGGGGATATCACATCTTTTTGCATGGCTAGTTTTCGAGTGGTACTTATACAATACGGTTCAACAACTTATACAATACAAAAGTACCTACGAGGTAACTAGTAAATGTTTTTCTAAATGAAGTTTTATCCTAGTCAAAATTTAGTAAAACTCGGCGCTTCGCGCCTCGCCAGGGGGGCAAGCCCCCCTGGACCCCCCTGATCTTTTCTCTTCTATACTTTGTATAGAACGAGGTATTTGCTATGCAAAACATGAATAATGTTTTTGCGTCCCGTTTCCCCTTTTCCTTATCTCTTTTCTTTGTCTGTATGGAAAATATTAAGAAATGTGCGGAAAATTTATTAGTTTTTTTATTTACTCAGGGCTGTATCTCAGCTTCTTCGATATTTACAGTGATTTTGGCAGTATATAATTTATGCATAAATTAAAGGCTTTCCAACGAATGGAGAACGATTTTTGTCCGTTGAAAACTAAAGAAGTTTCATTTCCCTAGAAACGGCTCGGTTGTAAGTACGTGAAAATCATTAAAAATCTTCGTGACATAATTTCGTGACTTAAACTTCGTTACGCTTTTCAACTCTGGTAGGCCACCGCAAAAACATTATTCATGTTAAAATTAGTACGCCTACTAATTTGCCTTTTTGTTTCTTGTTTTTGTGACAAGAATAATTATTTTTTGGAAATTATTGTTTGTTATCTGAAATGTGTTTGAAAAATAAGTAAGTAGTTTTAAAATTTTTGCGAATTGGTTAAATATTAGTTTTAAAATTTTCGATTAATTAAAACAATCAACAATTTAAAAACAATTATTAAAATTTAATACAATTATTCTTATTATTAAATTTAAAAAAATAGAAAGAATTAGAAATTTGAATAAATTTGAATTAGAAATTTTTTGAAAATTGGTTGCATTTTTTCTTGGGGATTGTGCAAATTTTTGTTGTTGAGAATCATTACAATAATTGTAATTATTGGTGTCGAAGAGAAAGAGGAAAGAGAAAGTTTGCAACTGGTAAAACGCACGTTTTTATACCAAAAATCGCGAATAACTCGAGAACCGTTGGGAAAAGTGCCAAAGTGCGCTACCCTCATTCGAAAGCCCATAAAATTTCCTATCGATCCTTAATCAGGCGCCACTTTACGACAATTTTTCTGACCACCGTTCAACTTTGATGTTTTCGGAAATTAGCCAAATCAGTAGATGTGGAATTTATTCACGTATTTTTGGCTGTGGATTAGTCAAATCGATTGAGATTTAGTTCAAAATTATCGAGCATATTCTAGACAACCTAGCGGACATTTTAAGACCAACCGCACCAATTTTCATCAATATTTGCGGCAGTTGTTGTTGAAAATAGAAAAATCACCATAACTCCTTTATTTTTCCCCTTAGGAAGCATTTTTTGATCTCAAATTAAGCAGTTTGAAAAGCTGAACACAACTAAAAAAGAAAATCTGAAAAAGCTTCAATTTTGAAGGAGTTATGACCATTTGAAATTCCTAAAAAACACTATTTCCCCCCTAATTGGGGGGGAAATGGGGGGAGGGAGAAAAAATGGTCAAAAGGCACTCCCTTGGAGCATAACAAACGTGTGTGCAAAATTTCAGCTCGATCCGATTTGTCTGCTGGGCTGTAGCCCCGTCAATGAACAACAACAACAACAACAACGACAACGAGAAGAAGAAGAAGAAGAAGAACACGAAAAACGTGAAAAATAGTGGTTTTAAAATTGTTATACCCCCGACACCTGATGTTCCCAAGAGCTGAAATTTGTTTTACGTCCTCACGTGCCCCTGGAGAGTTGGTGTACAAAAAATCAACTCTCGAGACATTCAGGGGACCGAGCTACGGGATGGTGAAAACCCGAACTTGTTCCGTCGCGTAATCAGTGTCTCAGTCGCTTCGGTTTTCAGGGCTTCGGTTTTCTTGGCGGGCGGGACGCTCCCGCGTCCCTAGATGCATACTACCTATATCTAAAATTTACTAATTTGGAGGTAATCCTACGGTTGTCCAGGCAAAAAATGCACCTTCTCAAGGACATTCCACATATCGAGGGTCTCACGGCAACTTCCCACATCGTCATTTCGACAACTTTTCAGCAGAGCCAAAAAACCATCTGCCAAAGACTATGTTTACTGAGTAATTCAGTAAAATAAATCGTGTTACCTAACTTATACTTAGTTACGTCGATCCGCTGGGAGAAGACGCTTCGAATGATACGCATAACTCATTTTGGCCAAAAATGACGATGTGGGAAGTTGCCGTGAGACCCTCGATATATACAAAGATATTTTTGATTAAAATCTAATTGTAGGTAGGTAATCCATTTATCTTCGTAATTAACTGAGCTTCGACCTATAGGCATCCAAAAGGTGGGATTACATGGCTCCCGTTATCGTATTCGTCAACAAAAAGCTGATCGGTGATGATGACGATTTCAACATGTACATCAGAGAGAAACATTTTCTTCTGGTCGACCCGAAGAAAACAAACATCTTCAAAAAAATGAGCTTTTTGGATAAGCTTCAAATGGATCCACTGGTTAGTATGGAAAGTTAATAGTTTATTGTTTCGTGGCGTGGGTGTTAACCGGGATTTATTCGAAATTTCATAATATGAAGGCTGTTAGTAAATTAAACCAAGTTTAAGCTGAAAAAAATTAATTTTGAATCAGACAAATATTAATTATAGCGAAAAATGGGGCAAAAACTTGGATTTCACAACAGTACGGGTGTCTTAGACACATTTCATACATGGGGTCTGAAAGTAAAATGAACTAGCTTTTAGACGGAAACAAGAAATTTAGGATCAGACAAATATTTTTGGAGCTATAGCCTGAAGATACCGACAGACTTGTTTTTGCAGAGAAGTGCGACTTACAGCAGGTTAGCCGATCTTTGAACGCGTGTGGTGGCGAAACTGCTGGACGAATTTAATGTTATATGGGGTGCATTGCTGAAACCTTAGAATTTAACGTTCTTTAAGACGCCGTGCACATTTCAACTCAGTTGGGTCCAGAATACCCGTTTCCGGAATTCGAGTTTTGTTAGTTTTTGAGAAAACCGCTCGGTCAAGAAGCACCATTCTGATCTTAAATTAACGTGTATTAAATTGTCTTCAAATCCTTCTCGCACGACCTTCTTTAAGGACCGGTAGTTTGGCCGGTACGAGACTAGAAAAATTACCGTAACATAAAATTTGCACTTTTTGGAAAAAAATGACTTGTTTTTGCAGAGCCTAATCTTGGGTTTTACTTGGTCTACAGAGTTATATTACCCCTGAAATCGTAGGGAATTTCATATACTTTACAAAAGGAACGAATAACTTTTATCGCCAACTGCTTTTTCGCCAACAAACCAAACCTATTGCAAACCTTTCGCCGAAAATCCCTGTTTTTCCGTGATATCCTTGCTATCCCATCTTGGCACGAGTGGCACTTTTTTTCTCATGAGCCTGCATCCGAACATATTGCAAAAGATCTCGTAATTATCAACGTCTGGGTTAGGCCATTACTTGGTCTATTTAGATTAATTAGAAACTGATTCAATGATCCTGTTCTACTTGAAATTGATGACTTTTTCGTGGATACAACAAACCTCGTAAGTTCCATTTTGCCCAAAAATTACATTTTGGGTTGTTGGGGTGGGATTTTGAAAGGGCCAAGAAGCAATGAAACTCCTCAGTGGTTCGTAGCAGACCAGTGATCCTCATGCCCATGAGCCAAAATTTGGAACGTTTTTTTGGCCTCCTGAAAAACTTGCTCTTTGGAACTTACGAAGTGTTTCTGTCGATATCCCGCTTTGTGACTGTGAATTCATTTTCACAGAAAACATATGTCTACTTCGATATAAGCATCGACTACCGGCCGGTCGGGAGAATGATTTTCCAGGTAAGGTCAGTTGTAAGAAAGTAACAAGAACCAAGATTAAAGGCTTTTATTAACGATAAAGAACGTTGGTAGGTAAGAACAAAACATCACGAGTGAAAAATGAATGATCAAATAGTAACTGAAAAGGCGGGCAGGGGACGAAGAGTCTCAAATTCACCACTTTAATCAATAAAATCACATCAAGAATCAATAATCAGTTGTAACACGATTTCCTTGATAATATAGTCTTTAAGATAGGCGGGTGGCCTGGTAGCATGATGGGGTCTTGAGGGGATCTTCAGCTCTGGAACTGGCTTTTCCATTGGTGGATCCAAATGACCAGATGCAGATTCATTCTTGGACCAGGATTTGGACACTCCGGAATAAAGTTCTCTACGTTGGTTATAGGGCAGCTTCCTCTTGGGGCCTGTTGTCTCATGGATATTGTTGATTCTGAACCATCCTTTCGACGTATTAGTGCAAACTGAGGATTTGCCTCCAGGAGGTCAACTTCCTCAACAAGATCTTCATACTTGCTAGATCTATTATTTCGTTTAGCGAGAACATGTCCTGGTGTTAGACGTGATCGCAGTGTGAGCCCATTGGCAGTCCTGATCGCGTGGAGAGATTCTTGCAAAACGTCTTCCCAACCTTGTGTACGCAAGTTCCGAGTCTTCAGGGCCAGGCTGATGGTTTTCCATAGGGTGCCATTAACCCTTTCTATTTGGCTATTTCCCAGGGGATTGTATGGCGTTGTCCTGCTTGTTGCAACTCCATTTGACAACAAGAACTCTCTTACATCTTGAGACATGAACGATGCCCCACGGTCGGAGTGTAGACATGCTGGAGTGCCGAACAATGAAAATAGGTTTTTAAGGCATTCAATGACTGTATTCGACGAAACATCTCGGCATGCATAGGCGAAAGGGAAGTGAGAGCATTGGTGATGGTAAGCAAGTAAAATTTACATTTAATATTCTTGGACTTAGATGGAAGGTGACTCTTAAAATCAACATTCAGGCGATCTAACGAGCTAGTTGCCTTTACCTAAGTGCCGTGGGTCTTTATGAACCTTGCTTTGACCTCAGCACGAACACTGCAGCTACCTGGGAGGTTCATTATCCAGCGAATATGGGAGATATTTGCTTCTCAACCAGTGAAACATTCTGGTTTTGCATAGGGACTGGTGAAGCTAGCCTAACCAATATCTAGCGTGCAGCTCACGTTTATCTAGCGGATTTTAATTTTTAATTTTTTCAACTTCATGAAACAAGTGAAGACTGGCCAAAGTGAGTGACAAAATTTGTCACTCATATTGAATTGAAGATCCAAGTTTTTGTGATTGCACGAATTTTACGTTTTTTTCTTTCATTACATTGTATTCACACCTACTTCAGATCGAAGGAGACACGATGCCACAATCCACCAAAGAGTTTTTGGAGCTTTGTTGTTCGCCAAAGGTCCTCCTACCCGAGGGATGTCACAAAAGAAGCAGATTCGCCGGGAGCGTTGTCAGAAGGATAGTGAAACAAGGATGGGTTCGAATAACAAGTAGGTAATTTAACTTGAGTCTCATTTAAGTACCTAAACTAGGTCCATGTATGAGTATGGTCCATAGCATCGCTCTGTGAAACTCAATGTTTTGTTCAACATTGTACATGTTTTATTCAACATGAAAAATTTAAACTGTATTTGGCCTTTGTCTGAGAACAGCTTTAGACGACGAGCGGGTCTACGCAAAAGGGAAATACGAAAAAGCGGTTGTGAGTTGTAACAGGAGAGGAGCGCTGGTGATGAACCTTGGGCCCAGAGGTTGGCTTGGCAGTCATGTCGTCGTTCTCTTCGATCAGCACCCCTGGATGGACAAGATGTACAGAGCAATAGGGTTTGTATAGTATTCAAGAACGTACGTATACGTTATGAATTTACGTAATTTGAATAATGGATCAAGACTAATGAAGGTATAAAACTTGAAGGTATCTTATTGATGGTGAATATGTTCTCCACATGTTGGAGAACGTTGCTACGACTTACGAGCACCCAAACGTGGACGTTGTCATCACAGACAATGGAATCCTCCATTCTCCCAACCTAATGACGACTGAGAGCTTCTTGTCTCCCGAACTGCAGGATGCTGCTGCCAAACTGAGTACGTTCCGGGCGGAATACAAAAAGGTTATGACGGCTTACGTTCAAAGCAAACCGTGTTTGGAGCCCGTCTTCACGGAGAAGGCTGTTGTTGAGTTGGAACCAGAAGAAGATGAGGCTGCCGTTGAAGAAGAAGAAGAGCAGGAGAACGTTCAACAGGAAGAGGCTGTGGCTGGTGAATGGGAAGAGGACTTGGGGGAAGGCAAGTCACAAATATTTGCCATCAGTCAGAAGTCACTCAAGTCTTCAAGATCCAAAGTGAATTTTGGAAATGACAGTGTGGATAAAATCAACAAGTCTAAATCCAGTTCCAAAAGGAACGTGGAATCAAGGTATGTTATGAAATCATCTGAACATATGAAAGAATGAATTTCATGACTGCGTTTCAGCTTGATTTGAAGTTGAACAGAGAAATTGCTTCTCCCGGAGCGGGAGATACAATTTAGATGTGATTATAATGTCATGTAGACGATGGAGTAAATCAAAATACCGGGGCGGTTCTAAGGGATCAGTTGAAGTGAGGCTCAAGTCAGGGACATGAGGATAGAAAAATGTAGGGAGAGGATGTTGGGTTAGGTAGAAATTACTTAAGCAGTTCATAGCAAGCTTTTTACACGTCTCAAGTCGCAAATGAGCACAATAACTGTCATTGTCTAGATTGGGGACCGCATCCCCCATGGCTTGTTGTGAGTGGGGCAAGTCCAATCCCACATGGCACTGAGACATGGAAAGCAGTAGGTAGGTCCTCCCTCGCGACGGTGGGGGGGGGGGGGTGACTTGGTGAGAGATTGCCTGTTCCCTTGCAGGCTCGGGTTGCTCAAAATGGTACCACGGGCGTAGGGAGCTACCAGGCAACCGGAGCAACGCCCTTGGGGCAAAGCTCCACCGGCCAGCCCTCCAACAGAGGTTGGATTTGTGGTGGTCGTGAACTTGCTAGAAAGTAGAAAGCTTTCCCTCACCCCCCTTTCAATTTCCCTTTCTTCCTTCCAAAGTACTCAGCCGCAGATGCTTGACCTGAGAACCGCCCCTGTCAAAATGGTATAACATTGAAGTGAATTGAAGTTCTCAGAGTTTATTTTCTAGTAGTTTAGAATTAGTCATGATGATGAATTCATATCCAGCACTTCCATCGCGTTGAAAAGTGTTGACTCAACAACATCAAAGAAAGGTCTAAGCAAATCCAGCACGAGGGAAAAAATTGCCGCGACTTCGCAATTGGGTGAAACTGAAGTATCAGAACTCGGAGAGTACGAGGGCGAAGAAAAAGAAATGGAAGGGGAAGAAATGACGCAGGAGTTGTCAGAATCGGATATACAGTTCACATACGCAGTGCCGAAATCAATGACTGTCATGAGGACTGGATACAAGAAATTCGACGGTGGAAGAGGAGTAGAAACGTTCCAAAAAGTTGGCATAAGGTTACCGACGAAAAGTGGTACTGGTAAGTTGTGGTTCATGGGAATTGATGAGATATCAGGTTATGTTTTTTAACATGGAACATGTTTTTACGGGCGTGAATCGGTTTGGAAGAGCGTGGTCGTCCTGTCCCGTCCCATGACGTATCAGCTACTCTCCAAACAGTCCCCCTCTTTGGCCACGCCCCCACCTTGTCTCTTCCTACCTCTCTCCAGAGCTTGATATCCCAAAGCCATTACCATCAAAGCCATTACCATCAAAGCCATTACCATCAAAGTCCCCCTTGTGTTTCTCTCGTTGAGCATTGTTCCTCTTCTACTATGTTTCCTCTGTTATTATGTACCCATTCAAAAACATGTTCCATGTTTCCTTGCTTTGATCCTTGATCTAAACTGTAATAATGTGGAGGTGTCCTCCAGATTTCATTCTACAATACTGCTTACACAAGTTAGTAAATATCTGTGTAATTTTGTTGAATATTGGTTTCAAAATAGACTTATACTCATTATTCGTTGATGTATGAATGCCGAAAAGTTTTTCTGTTTTGGAGGATATCACAAAGAAATGTAAGTATAAAGTGACGTTATTATTAGAGGATATTTAAAGCTCGTGTTGCAGAAGAGAAACGTACTGATTTCACGTACGTCGAACCACACGCCAGGATATACAAAACTAGCAAATTCGACTATTTTGAGTTTTCCAAGAGGGCGATGGCTCAAGTGACTCCGAAACTCCTGCTCGCTTGGGCTCAGGGAATAGACGATGACCTGGAAGTTTGCGATATCGAGCACGCCATCAGCGAGCTGTTGGACGTCGTCAATGAGAGGGACGTGCAGGACAGGGAAGGTCACGCATTGGACGCTGTGTCGATGGAAGACTGCCAAGAAAGGTCCTTATTTACAATCTCATGTAGTATATGAAAACAATCTGTGTACATTTCTTTCCTCGTAGCTGTAACCGCTGATTGATGGTAACAAAAATGCTGTCTATCACTGTTTTGAAAACCGATTGCTTTTCGAGAAGGGATTTCCCACCTCGATTGAAGAAGGAAACGGGAAACTGGGCCAAAATAATGTTGAATGTGTGGAATATGATATTGAATAATATTGCAGTGGACTTGTATTACTGATAAAATTTCGGACTTACAGATTCAAGCAGTGTCTGTTTTCACTGCCAACTCAACTTCTTCAGCTGCTGAAAGAATCGTTGCAGGAAATTGTTGAGCGTCAGCATGACCGAGAGGAGCTGTTGGTCGTTACTGGTGATAGCACATCTCAAGTTGCGCAAGTATGACTAACTTATTTCAAATAGCTACAAGCCTACCTTCAGAAAACGCACCTAAGGTTCGGAAATCATTTTGCTATTCGACATGTCGGTAAACAGGATGTGGGAACGTCCAAGAAGAAGATGAAAGCCCTTAGCGAGGACGTCATTTCAGGATGCTTCCTAACAATGATTGAGTTCACCAAGAGGATGATCGAAAGCAACACGGAGCTCATTCCCAACATGGACAACTTGGACTACGTGACGAGCATTATTGATGAGATAATTCTTGAAAAAGTTGACGAGTTTATTAGGAGGAAGAAAAGGTTAGAATTGAGCTATGCATACAACTGTATGAATACAAGTTCAGGGTTACCTATTTGTTTGGGACAACAAAAAAGTTATAAGGGAGTTTTCATGTTTGAGCTTGTCTTGCTTTGTAGTTTGACGATGGGTGGGCTTCCCTCACCCCGACCCCTACCACTTGACTCCTTAACTGCAACTTACTGGTATTAGCGATCAAATACTTCATAGTCAGTTTTTCACTTTTGGTCAGCTAGATTTGGGGTTCGAAACACTGTGCACTGGTTCAATAACGCTAATAATATTATTATTCACTTTAAAGGATGGACAATCGGTTTACGAAGAAACTGCCGTATAACAAGTTCCACCGTCCAGGAGATACGACAAAACCCTTCATGACGGATTTATTAAAAACGACCCACGGCATCAGCTATTTCCTCGATGTGGATTTGGTACCGTCACCCTCCCAAACTTCACAGCCATCTGACAAACATTTTGCCGAAATAAGCGCCAAAAGGCTTCCAGTTGTAATAAAAGATTGGTGAATCCTGTGCAAAGCTTTGGTTTGTTATTTGACTGCCTACTTGATTATTATTTGAATGATTGTCATTTCTTTATAAGGTTCACAGTCTCACTGGCTACTTAAGCCCAATTGGTACATCCAGTTTCAAGTACCTACCTGATTACTGTATATTAAAGTAGGCATATTAAAGTAGACATGGAAATGGAATATTGGTAATAACAGCAATAATATTGGTAATAACAGCAATAATATTGGTAATAACAGCATAAGTACTGTGAACCTAAAAATCGACAGTAAAATTGTTAAGTCCGTAAGTTGAAAAATCAAAATTTTACAGGAGACGAAAAAAACTTCCTGTCATTTTAATGAAGCTTGGGGAGGTTTGTATTGGTTTGGTTGCATGGTCATGAGCATAAAGAGTCATGACAAAACCACTTTTAGTTTATATTTTACCAAATTCGCGAAGTTACGCCACTTTTCCCAACGTAAGGAGTTTTACCTAAAACTCAGAATAAACTTACGGGGTGTTACACAAAAAACCCCTGAACATCAGGCATACAAGAAGAATGAAGAAAAACTAAATATTAAATTCCTTTATTACTATTCATAACTCTTAGGTAATAGGACCTATTACCTAAGAGTTAAATTATATGTGATCAATTTAACATATTATGGCGTCTCTTTCTACTCCTTCTCGCAGTTACTTGCAGGTTGTCATGTTGGCAGGACTGATCTTCTGTTCGAGACAATGGAGCCATCTTGAAGTCTTTCAGGTCAACGATTTCTCTGGGAGTCAACATAAAAGTTGTCAACCAAAAGGTTGCGGTTGCGGAGTATTATCATCTAGAAGTTCAAGAATCTCTCAACCATGTAGAACACTTGAGTTCCAACGCGTCGACACATCCAGAATAAGCTTCTTGCACTCACCCTCAGGAATCTTCTTTTCTCACTGGATTTTTCGCAGTCTGTCAGAGACCTTCACACTGTTCTTCACATGCTTAACAATGGCCCTCACTGATTGCAATAAACTGGAGACATCATCATGTTTCAGTGACTTCTCAGCCACTAGATTAACGGAGTGAGCGAAGCAAGTAATATGCCGGTTTTTACCAATAAATAGGTTTGCTCCTGAGACCATAATATATTTATATTATATTATTAATATTATAATATATTATTTGAACCATTGTCTGTTGCAATGAGGATGATTTTCTTCTTTGCTATTCCCCATTCTTCCAACACATTTTCCAACTCACTTTTAATTGCCTGACCTGTATGAGCAGAACTCATTGATTTTACTCCAATATTCACTGTTTCGCGATCTGTGTTGCCTTCCTCCAAGAAGTGTAAAGTAACACCCAAGTAGGCTCGTTCGTCCATTGTATCGGTCCAGATGTCAGTGGTCATACAAATATGATTCACCTCTGCAAGTTGGTCTTTTAATCGTCGGGCACACATTTCGTACTTGATGTTCATTTTGGTTTTGAATGTGTTTGCTGCTGGAACAGTATATGAAGGAGCTCGCAGCTTCATCGGACGTTTGAAACCCACACCTTCGACAACAGCAAATGGGCGCATGTCTCGGCAAATAAAAAATAGAACAGCTTGATTGATTGCAGTAAATTTGGCACCACCATCATGGTACATAGCAGATCTCTGAAAACTGTCAACAATGGGTTTAATTTGTTTTGTGATGGTGGTCACGTCTTCATCTGTGTGTGTGTCGGAGGGCGTAGATGGTAGTGGTAAAGTTGCTGTTGAACGAAACGAGCTGCTGGGCTGTGGCTCAGACTCCTCACTGCTTTTTGTTGAGCATTCGCTCTCATCTTTCGAACGCTTTGCAGGAGGTTCTTTCTGGTGTATCTTGCCATCATCGATCCTTATGTGCGTGTGCGAAGTTCGAAGGTGTTTAAAAAGGTTGGACGTATTTCCACTGTACTACTTCACGATGTTCCCACACACCTTACATGCCGCAAGATTCCCGTCTTTCTTTTCAAAATACCCCCAAGCCTTACTTTTGGGGGGTGACATCTTGAGTTTTACGCATCAACTCAAAAAAGTAAACTCAAAAGACGACAAAATTTGACACTCCACCACACAGAAAACCCTACTATACTCCACCATGGAAAAACGAGACACTTCCAAAAGTAAATTAGTACCTAACAACGCCACAATCCACATAATATAAACAGAGGAGAGGTTATAACTTCTTCTTGAACGGGAAACAACACTGCATCCGGACGGGGCTATGATGGACAGCAAAATTATGGATTGGGTTTGAATTTAGTGAAGGTGAATCAGATTTTGTTGGTAGGTAGTAGCTTGTATTGGTAGGTAGGTTCTTTGGATTTAGAAATTTTGAAATAGGTATTTGTTTCTCTTAAAAAAAAAAAATGAAAAATTGTAATTTGACTTCATACGAGTAATTTTTTCGATACTGGCAAAAGTATCGATACCAATACTCAAATCAGTGGTATCGAAAGGAATATTCGATACTTTACTCATATTGATCATTATCGTATGTCCCTATGAAGAGCCAACCATTTCATCAATTTTACAGATAGGCAACCATGCTAGCTGCGTAGGGGAGGAAACGTTGCAGGCAGCATTTAGTTATGTTAAAGGAGGAATGCCAGAGCTCATGGCAGGATGTTTCATCGACAGTCCCACAATCTGAACCTGAAGAAACAAAGAGTAGGTAGAAATGATATGGTTCACTTCGCCGAAATCCATAGGTCGGACGTAGGTACTGACCAAGGACACGAATACTCCCAGAAATGCAAGAAACTGGCGAAGGCAGAAGAGAGTCACATTCATAAAGACACATTGCAGACGGTTGACAGGGAGGCTAGTGATACCACTTCCAAGACCGTATCTGAAAATTATTTCGGCATCGTTATGATTCCGAGAAAGAAGAAAGCAATGAAAACTGCATGCCAAATCTTAGACAATGGTTTTTTTCTTTTCTTAAATATATAACTTTATTATTTTTACAATATTACAGTTTTGTTAATTTTTTATGTAGTAGATAATTAATCACATTAACTTGGTAAGTACATGTCGCACCCGTCCTAGAAGAAGTCATCAACTCAAAAATTGCCGATTTTGAGTTAGGATCAGCATTGGATAGCTGGAGATGCATATTCTGTCTGCCGAAGACGAGAACTTGACTAGTTCAATCCTGCTCACAAGATAGCGAAAGTGTCCTTGTTCGATTGAAGGGACCGCGGAGCGTTGTCCATGGAACACAGTGCATCCTGCAAGCACTGAAACCAATTTAGAATTTGAAGAGGTACGTTTCTCCAATCCGTTAATTTCTATAACCCTAAAACCTATCAAGGAGCAGTTCTAGATTTATCTCTCCCCAACTCTAATCTATCCTGCCTAATTGAGACTGCCTAATTTCTTCTTTTTTTTTTTTTTTTGTGCAATGAGCAGTGCAAATAAAAAATTACTTTTTCAGCAGGTGGATGAAAGCTACAAACAAGAAAAAAAATTACCCAAAGTCACTGCACATCCTACAGTAGATCCTACTTTTGAGATAGGATTATGTGAAAATACAGTTCCTACATTTCTCAGTCCTTGAGAATTTTTTTAGTATGTTTTAAAGGTACCAACTTTCCTGAATGAAAGTTTGCTAGTTTCGATATTTGCGATTTATATTTGATATTTTTTATTTAGATTGTGTGAAAATGCAGTTCCTAAATGTCTCAGTCCTTGAGCATTTATAAGTAGGTATATATCTAAAGGTACTAAAGGTTTAGGTTTGTCTTTTTTTCGTTAGTCCTCTTAGATGACTGTGTGATTACTAGGAATTCCTTGAATAAAAATTAAAAAAAAAATATACATGTTCGTTTTCGATCGTTATTCATACACCCCAGGGTGACAGGTTTGAAACTTGTACAGTATTTTTAGAATGTGATTCCCACCATTTACCTTCATGAGCAGGTGGTAACCTAATTATTATACTGTTACCTACCAACGTAATAATAATTCATTCGATAATTATTATTGCTGTGGCCTAATATAGAATTATAATGAACAGTCGCAAGTGGCAAACTGAATTCCACCTGTTAGAAGTCGTAGAAATTGTTTCAGTTAACCATCAGCGGTACCTGTATTTGAAGATTCGTTAAAAATAAAAAAATTTAAATACATTTTATACACTGGAAATTGTAGAATAAAAGAAACTATCTCAAAGCGACTGCCAAGTTGTCCATTGAAGAAGGGAACATCTCAGAAGGTTGCGAAAATTGTCCGTTGAAAAAGGCAACAAATCAAAAAATCATTGAAATTCAACAGAAACGTCTCCCCCCTCTCTTCTCACGCGCCCGAAAAATTTGATTCGGACCATGAAACGTTGGACAGATAGTTTGTTCGCCGATTCATGCACTGGTAGCAACCTTACTGTTTGTTTAATGAGCTGTAGGTCGCGGAGAGCAAGAGTGAAATTTCGAACGCGATTTCCCAAAAATTGCGAATTTTGAGTTGTTGACTTGTTCTAGGACGGGTGCGATGTTTTAAGGTACAGCCCAATGACTGCCCTTATCCAGAGAACGTTTTAAACGTTAAATTATTGTGTATTGCGCTTTGACTTAATAATAAATTGTCTTGGGCTAACTTTCGTTTTAAGCGGCGGTTTGTTGGATGTGGAGGCAGATTGATTGGAATAGCTTCTATCAGTGGGTTGCTATGATCTAACATGCTGTCATGGATTTTTGGCAAAAAAATTTTTTGCGTATCGGTCTTTGATCAAAGTTGCCACCAGTTGGGCGAGGTCTTGATGGATCGTACTGTTTCGGACGTACCATTCTGCTCCTGTTATGAAACGGAGTACACTTGGATCTTATTAATGTGGGTGTTTGCAGCTGATCCCCATACTTCGCAAGCGTAAAGCCATATCGGTCTGATAAGTGTGAGGTATCTATAAGAAGTCTCTTTGTGACTAGTGGGAGTCCTGAACGTTTATCCAGCAAGTGCTTCAGTTGCCTGATTCTGTCCCATATTTTCCCAACCAGGTATTTGATATGGACCTCCCATGTAAGTTTTGGATTCAGATGAACGCCCAGATGGTGTCTGGAATGGGATTTGGGCACCTGGTGACGATTTGACAATGGTGACGATGCGGAAGCAACAGTATTGCCCTTGGTTTTTGAGTTGAATGAAAAGAAGAAGTCAATGTACAGAAGGAACATAATATGTTTCAACCATTATTATTATTTCAACCAAGCTTCCAAAACCTCTTGTTTTTGGAAAACGTAAAAAAAGAGTTCAATTTTCACAAAGTCTGGAAGTGGACTGAATTTAAAATTTCAGTCCACTTCCAGTAATGTTGGAAAGTTTTAAGTATTTTCATTTTAACACGTTGAAATAAAGTTAACCTAATGTTACCAAACCATTGTCATTGTGGAGACTGTTAAATATTAAAGTGTACCTAAACCTAACAAGGCCTTGTTAAAACTATTTAAAATTTGGTTCACTAACATTCGAATGCCTACTACTGGTGCATTTCCACGACTACTATTGGAGCATCAATGTCTTCTACTGGTTCTAAAACATAGGTACCTCCGGTGTTTTCAATAATTCAATCGTCGTTTAGTTTTAAGAAAATTTAACGCGAAGTAATTAGGTATTAGGGTAAAACCACCAATTGTTGACACTATTAGAGAGAAAAATCGTTCGATTCTGCGCTCTACCCAAGTATTCAAGAAATTGAAACTTTTGGGTAGTTATCATGAATTGTGAGTTCCTTGGGAACAATTTGCACTTATTGGACTTGATTAAATAATGTTTTTTTCAGCATAAAAAACAATTTTTTCAAATGGGAATTTTCCCCCTAATGTTGACACTTCTGCCTTCGGAAATTCCTATTGTTGACATTTGCAGTTCCTAATGTTGACACTAGTCTAAATTTTTGAGAAAGTATTTAAATATGCTTTCCCTCTAGATATTTCTCAAAGTAAATGAACAAACGAGATTAGGAACGCGTTAAAATATATTTAATGTTAGACTAGACATTAGGAAATAGATGTTGAACAGCATAATCAGAAAAATGGGTAATTAAATTTGTAGCATAGGTGCTCAATCACAGTGGAACAGAAACAGAAGTAGGGAACACAAATTTTCTAGGGTTTCCCCCGTAATATGTAGTTTGTATTTGACGTTACTGACTGCCAGAAGGCGATTCCCCTCGCTCGAAGGCCTGAAAACAGTCCTCAGTCTGTTGCAGGGATGAAGCGGTGTTACTTCGGCAGCATCTTCACTTTCAATTTTGACAACCAGACAAACACATCCAGTGTTCCAAAATCTCCTCTTCATCTTTTGACAGCACCGATTGACGCCCTATTCTTCTTTCGAGAGGACTTTTCCCTCTCACCTTGTACAACAAAGTGATACGAGGTACTCCATGGCGCTTTGCAGCTGTATAAACCGCTGTGCCGAGCTTCACATCTTTTATAGCGTCTTCCATTTGCTGGACAGTGTACTTCCACATTCCGTTCTTGTCGGGAGGCATGGTAGTAGTCGACCTGTTAAAATGATGAGACACTGTATCAGAATCATACTGTTATTTTAAAATTCTGATAGGTACCTGATAGTGTTGAAAAGGTCATAGGTAGGGGTCTAACAACAAAAAGATCAAGTTACCTATACGTAGAAATGTTAAAAAAAAAAGTTATAATATGTCAACTTAAGGAACCAAAATATGTCAACATTGGGATCCCGATGTCAACTTAAGGTTCCAATACGCTGATTTGAAAAATTCAATAGTCTCAATAAACTTCGAAATTATTTAAACCCAAATATCACATTGGCAACCTGATCAACATTTTCCCCTAATATTGACACAGGTGTCAACATTAGGACACACGCCCATTTCATGAAACCCTAATGATGACACCCCAACTTAACCATCTATTTCAACGAAATTCTGGGGTTTAATGCTTACAAATTCTTCCTTACGCTATTATTAGGGCAGGCAATATGATATATAACTGATTACTCATAATATTTGACTTGAAAAGTCTAATTTTGTTGACTTACCTCACTAACCTGCGGGATAGCGATGGCGTCGCTGGGTTGACTGATCCAGCTCTCACCGGCTTCAATAGTAGCCAGACGTTCGATATGGGTAATAACAACTAGTGGAGCCGGCCTACCTCAAATCTCACATCCTTACCAACAGAATGACGCCAATTCCGAGTACCTACAGTGTCCCAATACCTTATTTTTACGTTTTGAAATTGAAGTGTCAACATTAGGATAAGTGTCAACATTTGGTGGTTTTACCCTACCTTTGGGAAGATTTTAAAATTCTAAAACAAGCAATGAAAAAAATACCATTACAAACATAATTTAAGTATTTTGGCACACGAAAAATGTAAAGTGCCTTTTCTGTTTAAGTGCCTTCTACTGGTGCATTCACCCTAGCTGTAGTTAGATAGGTGAATTTATCTATGGAAATTTTGAATTTTTTCTATGTGAATTTTTCTATGTAATTTTTGAAAATACCGCCGTAGCCGAACGACGCCCCTACCGGCCAAGACTCGAACTAACCTGCAGTCAGCTGATAAGTGACGTCATCAGCCAGTTTATCGAGGAAGCAGAACAGTTGCGTCGCCATTTTCCACAGTTCCTCAACTCGTCTTTCTTGTGTTGTGTTCCCGTTTTTCTCGGATTACCCACTCGTATTAATTTCCCGTAAGTTCCTCTTCTACGTTCATCAAGTTTTGTACATTTAGAATAACACCAAACCAATTCTGTTTCCGATCAGTTCAGCTGTCTTTGTTTTACAACTCGGATGATTTCAAGGTAAACGCAACCGTTCAATGACGAACACAATAGTTGCCTCTGTTCGTCAACGTCCGCTATTTATCTCAACTTATTCGTTTAATACCACCATTTCTTCTTACGAGACCACTAGTTTTTCGTTCTCTTATCGTCATTTGTATCAAAATTTCCTGATTCAATGGCAATGACCATCGCCTTCAGATGACATCACCTCATCTCCGGAGGCCGTTCACAAAGAGAAACATTGAACGTTTGACATTCCTAAACGATTTGCGTCTCACATATTCCATTTACATGTTCTTACAATCACCACTTCTTTGTTCTTTCAATGACATGCCCTCTCAAGTTGTCTGTGCTCCACTGCCTTTCATTTTTTCGCGAACTCAATCCTATTTTCTTCATTGTACGTCGCAGTTTCCTCGTATCTATTAATAAAGTTAATAGGTAAACAAGATTACTACCTTGTCTTGAGAGCAACCCATGTTCGATTTTCCAATTCTAAGATCTAGAGCTGTCACAACTCGTGTAAGTATATTACCTATCGGAATGGCCTTACAACCAACACGGACGGCGATATTGAAACCTTTTTGCAGTATGAAGTGCATGCACCAAAATTATTATCACCACCAGAGCGCTACTTCAGGTTTCCACCCCCAATCAATCACGCTTCTTATCAATGAATTAAAATTCGATCTTCTAGCATCATCAGACCTACAAAATGCACTCCTTTTTTTTCCTCGAATAATATGAAGTCAAGTCGGTAAAATGGGAAAAAGCTGGAGGTGGAGTCAGTTCCAATTTTCCCCAGGGGTTTGCCAGTTATCAACAGGGAAGTGTTCCAGTTATCAGCACCTTTTTTCCCTACTACTCGTAATAAAAAACACGTAGATATTTGGTTCATTAAAAACTTTGAACATAGGCATACTAAAGTACATTTTTGAAAAAATACTCAAACGATCGAGGAAAGACTAAAAAATAAGTGTTTTCAGACTTGAATAGTAGTCACTATCCTCACCCAATCCAACGTTATCGGCTGAAATGTCTAGAGGCTCATCTGGATAGCAGTCATATTACGAAGACTGCCATTCCTCTTTGCTGTCACTAGATGATGGTACAATTACATTTTTCTTTGGTTGTAGCTTCCCATCCTTCTATGCTGGTTCCTTCTTAATCCATTTCTTAACAATTTTCTCTTCGGAGTTTAGTTGCTTTATCTTTCTTAATCTTCTACTTTTCTTCTTTTTTATCATCTTTCAAGATGTCTAAAAGCACCCTTTCTCATAATATCGCACGGCAAGAATAGGAGTGTGACAAGTCGAAAAATTCGATTTTCGAGTTATACCCATAGACAGACCGTGAAGAGAATATAATAATATATAATATATTCACCATCGTGTTCAGCATTAAAAAAAAAAACCTTTATAATATAATGAGGGGTCACTAGTCAGAATGTTTCATTTTGGGAATTTATGGGTAATTTACCCCCCCCCCCCCTACAAATCCCCAAACCCCCCCTTAGAGTGGCCCGATTCTGCGCATCTACGAAATAAGCCTTTCGATTGCCAAGTCGGATTTTTGTGCAAATTTGAACTTTTCATCTCAATTCTATCGAGAGTTACCGTTCGGAGTGACACATACATAAATATATAATACCTACTTGCCTGCATTGCTGATGTTGATGCTCGAATAATTTTTTTTCAAATTTGCGAGTTGAAACGCGCCAAAAAAGGGTAAACAATCAGGGAAAATCATTGGAAAGGAATATAAAAAATCCAAGATAGTAATGTAACCACTCAAAACTTTTTCTCAATTTATCCAACAAAATTATCCAGAATTTTTTCAAGTCGATAATTGTTGATGGAGAAGGTGGCTAGAAATCCTTACAAACAGTCGTCATAAGCCGCTTCTCTCTAGAAAAAAGCAATATTAGGGAGCCAAAGCTACGTTTTCCTAACATTTAGGATTTTTGACTTGTCACCCTCCTATTCTTAAGGTGCGATATAAGTATGTTTTGGTTTCATGAAGCCGAGCCTGAACTGTTTCTTTGTCACCCTTCTCCTCAGAAATGCTTTAAGCCATTTCCTCCCTGGTTTGCCATTCTTCAATGGATTTGGCCTGCTCATCACCTACACAGCCTGCTGCACAGATGTTATGAGCTGATTTGTACTAATTGGAAAACTCCTGGCACCTGCCATGAGCTGGGTCCATTGCACCAAGTCCTCCTTCTCTTTTTTCGAAGGATCCATCATTCGGCCGACCGGAGTCCTTTCTTTCACCTTATCCTCGAAAGTAGGACGAGGAATATTATGTTTTTCTTTGCAGCTGTGGCAACAGGCATTCCTTCTTTTACATCTTGAATTGCAGCAATCTTTTGGGCATTGAAGTTTTTGACATTTTATGTCTTTACTATGGCACATAACTCAAAAAGTGTGACATTACGGTGTGACGAAGAAAACGTTATGAAAATTTTCAAATGATTTTCACGTACAACCGATTCGTTGCTTCGGAACTTTAACTTCGCCAGTTATCATCGGACAAAAATCGTTCACCACTCGTTGGATAGCTCTCGATTTACCTAACCATATTACGTTAACCACTGCGGAGTGCGTGGCCGACAAGGTGCGGTATGAGCGTGATTGTTTAAATAATTGTTTACACACAGGTATTTATGAAGTTCACCACATCATTATTGAAGTACGTGGTGTGGGTGTGGGAGGGGGCGCAAAGACATAAAACTTGTACGAAAGCTGTATTTTCATGCCCCTCTACAATTTTGAGGGAGGACAAAATCAACATCTCTCTGGAGGACAATGTTGGATAAAACATCAAACGTACAAAGTAGTGTCAATAATACATAATAAATAAACCAATTTTTAACATGTGATTCTTTCGTGGTTCAATGGCTTAAAACAGCCAAAATGCAAAAAAACTCAATGAGTCCCATAAACAGAACGAGCTAGAGCAACTAAATCTAAAAGAATGGCAATTACTATGACTGCCAGATTCTAAATTGATAGACTCCATCTAGACGTTGGTAGACTTTGACAGACTCAGTCTAGACGTTGATGGACGCATTCGAGACGTCGATAGATGCCGCCTATGCGTCGATAGATGCCGTCTAGACGTTGATACAGGCCGTCTAGGCGTATAGACGTCGATAGGCGCCGTTAGACATGGATAGACGCCGCTGGAAGCCGCAAAGTGGGGCCAATGTGCTCAAAACGTGGCGGAAATTCAAAAATTGTAAATCGCATCTAGTCGATTGATTTTTTTTTTTTTTTTTTTTTGATGTTACTCCACATGTACGAAAGACCAAAAGTAACCATTTAAGACGTCTAGCAGATCATCTACCACAGACGTCCACTAGATGTATTTACGTCTACCGACCCCCCCCCCCCCCGAAAATGTGTTGAAATAAACAAATTTCATGAATTTATGACCCTTCACTCGATGATTTTGACCGCGCGCAACCCGTTCTGCGAGCGCGCAAAGTTGCTTAACTACCAAAATTGCCGTAAAACATGGATTCTGGTAAACTCCAAGTGCGGTACATGAATTTTCACTGTTTCTCAATGATGATTCACATGGTGCTATCCGTTTCTTGATTTGATTCAGGCGTGTTTGCGCATGAAATTTCGTGATTGTCCATTTCCTTTCCCTCCTTCTTTCTCAACCGGGCTGGGGACCGGCTATGGCGAAGTTAGAAGAAAATAAATACGAAAACTTCCTTGAAAAAATAAAATAAAAATACCATCTGGGTTTTTCAGGTTTATTGGCCTTGTGTTGTGTACACATATTGCCAGCACACATAATAAAATGAATCTTCTAAAAAAAGATATATCTACATAACAAAGGAAATTAGCGACAAGATGAAGGATTTTTCAACGTGAAGATGTAAATGAATGCGCGGAATTCCAGAGGCTTATTAAAACCCGATCACCTAGCCAGCCAGCCCTCTGACTTCATAGGCTCTTACGGCATAGGCTGTGACGTACTAGTTGCCAGCCGTCTGACGTCATACGTTCGTGCGTCATAGGCTCTTACGTACTAGTTGGCCTCCTGCCAGCCCCCTGACGTCATATGCTCTTATGGCATAAGCTGTGACGTACTAGTTGCCCTCCTGCCAGCCGTCTGACGTCATACGCTCGTGCGTCATAGGCTCTGACGTACTAGTTGTCCTCCGGCCAGCCGTCTGACGTTATACGCTCGTGCGTCATAGGCTCTGACGTAGTGGCCCGCCTGTCGCTTGTGTTCTGACGTGATCTGAGGGAAAGGGTGAATCAAGGAAACAAATTTTTCCCGTTTCAGTTTATGTGCCAAAGCAAAGACATGAAAATGTCAAAAGAATGTCAACTCCATCCTGTTGTTGATCCAGTCGAGAATTAAATGCTTGCATACGAGTCTGCAACACATTGGGACATTTTATGTCTTTAAAGAAGTGATTCAAGAACCTTCGAACAATGCTACATCACCTACCCCAGTAGCGTAGTTGTTATACTTAATTGTAGGGTTCATCATAATTAATTTATATAATTATTATGAAGCTTGCATTCGTATAGACAATATAAATTATTGAGAATGATCACCTGTGTGTAAACAATTATTTAAACAATCACGCTCATACCGCAGCTTGTCGGCCACGCACTCCGCAGTGGTTAACGTAATATGGTTAGGTAAATCTAGAGCTATCCAACGAGTGGTGAACGATTTTTGTATGATGATAACTGGCGAAGATAAAGTTCCGTAGCAACGAATCGGTTGTAAGTGAAAATCATCAGAAATTTTCGTGACGATTTCGTGCAACGCTTTTGTGTAACGTTTTTCGAGTTATGTGCCAGAGTAAAGACATAAGTCAATAAATTAAACAAAATAAAATAATTGTCCTCAATAAGTCACAAATATATTCCCGCACGTTTGATGAAGTTCAAAATGTCTCGCAAAACTGGACACGTGGCGTTCCGAAGAATTGCGCACGGGTCCTGCTCCTCACCCAAATTAGGTCCATATTCTTGCCGCTCTTCATCATAAAATGGCACTCCATTATCCTGTGGATGACGTTGTCTTCGGAATCCACAGAGTGGTCGCAATTTGGGCTGTCTGCTGCTCTCACAAGGTACAGGCTTCTATTTATTGTTCCATGGCCTGCCCTCATCCTGACTATTTGAACCACGTCCTGTCTGTTCATAGGGTAGGTAGCAAACCATGGTATCTGTCGGACGTTTGGTTGAATCTTGTAATGGTGGTAGCCATTGTCTAGCGAGACCTGTTAAAAGTAAACTTCATTAATCGCCGCAATTCATTTAAACACCTAGAATTGATTAAACAAATTAAGAATCCCCTATTTATCGATATTAAGAAGGAACGTGATTTTTCAGAAATCTTCAAATTTTGGACTTTGGCTATTTTTTCATCAATTAGGACTGTCCTAAAAATTTTATATCAGGGAGATAGCAATTTTAACGCTCTTTCCAACGGTATCCTCAAACTTTTAATTTACATAATAATTAGTAAGGGAGTTAGAGCCGTTTTACTGAGACAAGGTCGAAAACACGAATAAAATCTTAAATGTGAAAAAAGTAGGTTTTTTAGTTGAGTAATGAAAAAAACTCTAAGAGGCACTTTTTGTTGTAAATTAGCTGTAGAATTGATTCCTTGAGTTTGTCCCATAATTACTGTAGACACCCTGTATACCAGGGAAAATAACTAGGAGGCTCTCATGTATTATAGTGATAAAACCGTCGCTCGTCGTATCACTCTTCTTCAACAAAATTATTTTTTAAATGATGGTGGTTGGGGCGTTTCGTTCTATTATCAGTGTTCCACGAACAATGATCAATTTAATATCCTCTCGCTACCACCATCCTGCCCCTATATCCGTTTTCGTCTCATTCTTCGAACGTTTATAGCGGGTGGAGGTGCCTCCTCCGTTAACGTTTCCTAACAGTGATGAATGATTCTAATAACTCACATGACTACCAAATATGCACACTAGTAACTACCAGTTTAAGTATCAGTAGCATGATTGTGTTACTCCAGAACCACTCTTGAAAACTTGACATACTGCAGTTGATGGTAATATTATTATATTGTAGAGGGGTCCAAAATCTTCAACTTCGAACTTCAAGTCCAAGTTGCTTTCATTTTGAATTTGAAAAACGGCAACATGAATGTGTAATTGAACCATTGAACGGGTAACAAAAATTTAGTGCTCCACATCAATTAAGACGATTCGGAAAACAATTTAATCATAATTAGCGAATTTCCCGAAGAAAAGGAAGCTATTGTTCTCGGCCCACAAAGTTTAAAAATCGAATTTTCGAAAACAATTTACACCAAAATCCGTTCCAAACCATCCTTCAATCTGAAAAAGCTATATATACAGGGCCTCTAGCGTTATATTATGTTCTTTCAAAATCCTGATGTATTTGAAAACCGATTAATCAGTTCCTAACAATAATCAATTAATACTAAATAATCGGTAGCTATACATCGATTAATCGGGTTCAAATATTCGATAAACCGATAATCGATTTGCACCCCTAATGCCACAGATGTTGTTGGAACAAAGCTATTGTCAAGGCGAGTGAATCTGGAATCGGATAAATCTTAACGACTTGTCTCGAGTTCTGACAATTTAAATCAGAAAAATCTCCGATGTTCTTGGTAAAACCATTTAGTTAAACGTGCGAAGATGAATTTTGTTATGCATTATTTCATTTACACCTTGTCCCTGTTCCTGCTCGCTGACACATCGCTTATCGTAGTCAGATCTTCGCTCCCATTGTGTCCTCCCATTAGTCATTCTGCCACTTCCTGGACAGTGTTGCGACAAGATGCGTTGTTCAGATAATTGGATAATCTAGAGCATATTTTTTTGTGCTATTATCTCTTATCGTACCAATACAACCACAGGAAATTTTACAGACAGGAAACCGAGTGAATATTGCACTGTCATCCATCTGCGGCCCATGTTTAAAAGTTCAAGTCTCTAGCTCAACATCCAAATTTACTTCGTTTAATCAAATAGGTATATTTTACATAATTTTACAGACAAGAAGCCGAATGAATATTGCATTGTCATCCAGGTCTGACCTATAAGGCAGAGGTAGCAACCACGGATCAATCACACATCCCCAGTTTCTTCAGTTTCATCCAACAACAGTACAGCACAGAGTCACGCCCTGATGATGAAGAAAGGAATTCTTCGAAACGTTGGCACATGAAACATCTCTCATTTGACCAACCCTCGACATCCCTCATCATTATTCTTGATAATGATTTTTAATAATAATGATTCAATCATTTAGTGATCTACACGGAAGAGTGATCTACACAAAAAAGATAATTAAACGTTGTCAAGAATTTGCAGAATTTTTTTGTTAATCTCTGTCCTGTCTTCTTCCCTCAGGCCCTGAGATGTCACTCATGAAGAAAGTTCTCCTCAAAGTCATCATCCTGGGGGACTCTGGCGTCGGAAAGACGTCCCTCATGAATCAGTACGTCAACAAGAAGTTTTCCAACCAGTATAAAGCTACAATCGGCGCTGATTTTCTCACCAAGGAGGTCATGGTTGACGATCGAGTCGTCACTATGCAGGTCTGTTTTATTGTTTTTACTTGATTTTGATAGTAGGTACCATAATTCTGTGGTCTCATAAAGAATATATTCTTTATGAGAATATGTATTTATTATACATCGAGGGTCTCACGGCAACTTCCCACATCGTCATTTTGGCGGTTTTTGGCGGAAAACCATCTGCCTATGACTATGTTTACTGAGTAATTCAGTAAAATAAATCGTGAGAGTTAGTGTTACCTAACTTATACTTAGTTAGATCGATCCGCTGGGGGGAGCCACTTCAAATGGTATTGTTGTTATATTGTGTATTTGTTATTAGTAGAGGGCGGATTTGTATACAAATGCATGTTTTGCATAAAATCGCATATTTTGAAGGTTAGCGCATAAAATATTCGATATTGCATTCAATCGCATATTAGATCATGCAGAATTCAATTATATCTATCTATCTATATCTATCAAAACTGTCGTACAGTATTTGAGTTTTATTTAAAATCGTAAATGTACTATCAACTGCTGATGATTAATTTTTTCCAGATTTGGGATACGGCGGGTCAAGAACGGTTCCAAAGTTTGGGAGTCGCCTTCTACAGAGGAGCGGACTGCTGCGTGCTCGTGTTTGACGTGGCAGCTCCCAACACCTTCAAATCACTGGACAGCTGGAGAGACGAGTTCCTCATCCAGGCGTGCCCTCGGGACCCTGACAACTTCCCGTTTGTCGTCCTAGGGAACAAAGTCGATCAAGAAAACAGAGCAGTTAGTTTCGGCTTGATAACCTTAGCGCTAGACTAGAACCTCATGAACTTCACAAAGTTCAGATGAAAGTTTATCCCTTTACACTGCTGAAATGTTTAAAGTGAAACGTGAACAGGAACCTCCAAAGCGTTTTAGCCACCAAGAAAGATGCCCTCTTATTGAGTTAGGTTATGTCGATCTTAAAAATAGAGAGTTTTTGTACTTCCCGTAATTCATCACCATAATGATTTCAGTCACACTGGCAACTGACAATCTTTTATGATCTGCAAAACTTTCACAACCCTGTCTTGAGAAAAATCCAAATGGACAGGGTTGTGAAAACAGCGAAGAAAATACCACTAGGTTGATGGTGGTAATGATCTGAGAGATCAAGCTTTTGTTTCTGGTTTCTGGTCTATATGAAGCTTGAGTATTATAAGTAGTTTATCACTTACTCAAGCGATTAAAAACGTGGATAGGGTTGTGAAATCCCTGAAGAACGTCAAGAGCAAACTACACAAACCGAACAGCTGAAATTTTGAAAACGGTTAGGTTACAGTCAGTTTCTTCAGTTTTCTCGATGTTACCACCTTCGAAAAAAAAATAGTTTTATGCAATTCTGTGAAACAGGAGCCAAATTCAAATCCTTGAAGAAACAGTACAAAGTGAGGGACATACATAATAACTGGTACAACTTTCAATATGGTGATGATTCATTCATTACACTTGAAACATATACTCACCTCAACCCTACATTATGGAGGGAATCCATTTCCCTTTTTCACTTGATTTGTTAGAGGTGACGAAAGATAAAAAAACGAGGTGGGGTGGGGGGGGGGGACAGGACAGGGTTGTGAAAAACCCTAACTTATTGATTTTTTTAAACATCTTCCTTTGGAACTTTGGAGGTAACAACTGAGCAGTTTTCAAGCCGAGAGTGCCCTTCATTTGAGACGATTTTTTTTCACTCCAAAAAACTTACGTCGGAAGCCACAATCTTTCGGGGACACAACTCTGACGATTTGTAGAGAATGACCCTAATACCTCTTGTCCCCCAACGATTAAACTTACCTGACCCTTCGTTCATTTCTGTTGTTATTTCGATTTCAGGTTTCCACCAAGAGAGCGCAGCAGTGGTGTCAATCAAAGAACAACATCCCGTACTACGAAACGAGCGCGAAGGAGGCCATCAACGTAGAACAGGCTTTCCAGACAATCGCCAAGAACGCTCTGGCGCAAGATAACGGGGACAACCTTTACAACGAGTTCCCCGACCAAATTCGCCTCAGCGTCAATAATCAGTCTGCCTCTGACGGTAACCAGTGTCTTTGTTAGGTGAGAATTTTGGTTTATTATTTTCCTCTAGATAAGATACGATTTTGGGAGGCTTGCTTTAAGTACAGCACCCCGACCTAATTAGATCTATTGTGCCCCATTTTCCTCTATGAACTATTGGAGTCTACCAAGAGAAAATTCATCTGACCCAACCTGGGTTTGGTAGATTTACGTTTCATGTCACATAGGATCGATCCTAATATTATTCTTAGACGTACCTATGAAGCTGTAATTTGGTATGTAACCTCCTGAAGACTTACACTTAAAGCAGAATAGGCACAGGATCAACTGAGTGGCTCCTAAAGCTAATTTCTATGCTATTCACTGTATGAAGCTGTCATTTGGCATGTAGCCTTCTTAGGACTAACACTTCTTGTATCTTGTTCCTGTATCTCATAAATGCGGCATTGGGGCTAAAATAGGTACCCAGCTGCTGGGAAGTAGCAGGAGTTATCAAGATACCTACTGAAACCTGGGGAAGAATTCAAGAACAAACAGTCCAATCATCCGATACCTAAGTTCATTGAGAAAGTAACACCTAGCCAGGCTAAAGTCAAGTCAAAGTTACATTGTAGCCTCCTTAGGACTTTAACTTGACGCTGCTCAGGCCCAGGCCCACCTGAGTGGTTCCTAAAGCTAATTTCTATGCTATTCACCCTATGAAGCTGTCATTTGGCATGTAGCCTCCTTAAGATTTACACTTCAAGCTGCATAGGGCCCGAATCAGCTGAGTGGCTCTCTATGTTATTCACTGTAATTTGGTATGTAGCCTCCTTAGGGATTATACCTACTTTGAGCAGAATAGACCCAGGATCAGGTGAGGACCTCCTACAGCTAAGAGACATATCCAGGATCAGATGTTTTCCCAGTAAGGGAGAGATTTTATTATAAATGGAGGGTATAAATGGAACCGATGAAAGTAGAAGATAAATGAAAAAGACATGGTTGAAGACAAATCGTCATGGTTAGTGTTACTCAGCATTTCTCTTCAGGTCCTCCATGGATGAAGGATACCTCCTTCGTCCATGCTTATGCTCTTTCAAAATCCTGATGTATTCGAAAAACGATTAATCAAAAAACCATCGATTAAACGGGGCCAAAAAATCGATTATCCGTTTAATCGATAATCGATTTGCATCGCTAGAGCCGAGTTATATAACGTCAAAAACCCGGTTCTTCCCCCTTACCATGTTCTTCTTCTTCACTTAGGCAAGGAGTCTCCTGTATTCTTGCTTTATTTGTTCATTTTCAACAACAATAAGATGGAATCTCCCCCAAAAAACACTCCACTTCCGAAAACCACTTCACGTGCCCGTTTTGAAATGTCCACTTGGCGCCATATTATACAAGCTAAAATTGTTTAAAAGTGTTATAGCTTTTCAAGGTTCAATACAAATCTTGAAAAGCTATAACACTGGAGGAGGCTTTTCAGACAATTTTAGTGGTTAGGACCATTTTAGTGGTAATTACCACACCCGCACTGAATGGTTAATGGCGGCCGCTTTGTGTTTTTTGGGGAGCATTGAGTTTCTTGTACTGAGATCCGTTGTAATTTGACCATAATTGAGTGTTTAAGGCCTCTCTGAAAACCCTGTAAAGTACATTCGATTCTCTTCTTTTTTTTTCAGTTGCAGAGATCGGAGGAAAAGGTCTACTGTGTTAGCAGGGAAGAAAAATTTGTGCGGCGTTCCGGGAGCGATAAGGGTTTTTCCTCGCCATCCTCAAATCACCGTTGTCACATCAAAATCATAATTGATACTTGTTTCAAATTCATCTTCTCGTCTAGAAGAGAAACCATTCTGTATTTCACGGTATTCAATCTGAAAATCAGCTTTTTCGAGCCGCACCTGCTTAGGGGTTGGCGTCATACAGTAACTACGATGAACGATGATATGGAAATAACTTGTTGGCAAGAGTCGAACAAGCTGGAGTTCGGGTTTCCTGTTGTCGCATGCTTCCATCCTCCGCCATCTTAAATCGAGCCTACATTATTACTCACTACAGTAGTTGACCAACATGAACAGAGAATTGTTGATAAATTTACCTGTAATTGTTAATCGTCTGCATTTCTATACTTTTATTCGTTTTCTCATTCAAGTAAGACATAATTAACAATCAGAAGTTAGAATAAGAAGTGTATATTCGTTTTATCCGCTTCTAATTTTAGAAGTTTGGTCTCAACGTATTTTTCCCCCTTGACTTGGTGTCTTATATTTTTCTGAAATTGTACGCTTTAGAAACAAGGCAGGCCTTACGTTGTAATCATCCATACACATTTCAAGCCACTTGAAATCCCAGTTTCACTACAACACCCCACCAAACTGGTCCAGTTACTTACGCATTAGGAACCCAGGATTCTTCCAAACCCTGCCCTCGCCAAACCACAACTCCACACAACGTTATTACACAGCTTTCCAACGTCCTTTAGACCCTTCTCTCACTTCAATTGGACGGCATTAACCAGAACCAACCACAAAAAATGGCAAAATGAGATAAGAACACTATGAAATGGGCTAGGTCGGTCTGCGCTTTCATAAAAAATGAGCTTATTGTTTTGATAAGGCTTTCCCTCCGAAATTTGAATTGATAAAAAATTACTGAATCTGGAATAGCTTTAAATGTTTCTCAAAAAAGAACCACACAATTTCGCCGGTATGGATTGACAAGGTAATGGCGTGTTGTGATTCAGCAGAAGGGAGCCAAGACGGTTGGTTCTTCTTTCTGATTGAATGTTGCCCAACTGATTTCAGCAAAAAGGAACCACACCGCTCATTGGCTCTGTTCTGTAGATGAGTTTGGTGGCAACACTGTTCGTTACCCACCGTTTCATTATCATTAACCTCAACCATCAATGCAGCAGATGAAGGTAATGATCCAAGCGATCCAGATTACAACCCAGATGACTGTTTATCTGACGTATATGATACGACGCCCTCTGGGATGGACAACAACCCAGATTCTGCACGTAGCATTGAAGAGAATGGCGCTAATATTTCTTGCGGTTCGTAAACGTATTGGAAGGAAACGAAAGCAAGACGAGCATTCCCTTAAAGACATCAAAATATTGGAAAACAGTAACCAAACCTATTACAAACCTACGTTATTCCCGCAAAAGTGAGATGAGCAGTGCCACAATCGTCTAGAGGTGACTCACGTCAGCAAAGTTTTAAAACATTTTGGGATCTAGGCAACTACAATGCTCAAAACTTATTCATTTTTGCCAGCATTAGTGAAAATGTAACCTCAGAAAAACGGGGTTGACTCGGTCGTTGAGAATTTCTCAGAATGGAACCACCTGACTTGGGTCATCGCTCAATTTAAATCAGAGATTTGACAAAACGCTGTGAAGAAATTTTCTTTACAGCGTTTTGTCAAATCTCAGAGAGGAACCAACTACATATAATTTGATTTTTAAGCGTTCTAATAGTCACTGCATTTTTTCAAAGTAGGAAATGACGTAGAATTCAATTAGGTTTGAGCGGAAAATAAGAAAATACCAATACAAACAACACCTGATTTGCAAACTTGAAAGAACTTTGATGCCTGATTACTCAAAACTTGGAAACTGTGGTTTGGTTAGTTCCCTTCTGGTTAATGCCGTCCTCGTAGTCTTAAGGCGGGTCTTATGGAGCGGAAAATGCGGATTGCTCTGTGATTGATCAAGTCCGTGGAAGTACACTCCCAACCTTGGACGATAAAGGCGGCTCAGATGGAGCGGAAAGTTCGGACTGCGTATCGCTCTGTGATTGGTCAGCGTTGAAGGTTGGTACTTCTGTGGCCTTGACCAATCACAGAGAGATACGCAAACCGGACTTTCCACACCAATGTGGCCCCGCCTTGTCCAATCCCAGAGCAATCCGCATTCCGTACTTTCCGCTCCATGTAAACCAACCTGTACTAATGCGTCAATTTTTCACTCAAAAATCAGGTCTTACATATTTTAATTTGTACATATTTAAATGCCTCCGTGCGATCTCAGGCCTGAAAACGCTCCTTATTAAAACAACACCCCGAAGCCTGTTCTACTCAATGCCCCATGTCAAAATAGTTTTCACACCATTGGAATTCCCACGATTTTATTCACTAGCGGAAAGTGATATTGTGATATACGTGTGAAAGACGAGTAAAAAATCCTGATCTTAGGGCAAAATATTGGATATGTGACAACAAACTTTTGATTTTATTCTACCGTTTTGTGTATCAAAATGAGCTAATGTACGATGTTTTAATAATTAACATTATTTTTTAAGGCGGTACCAATTTCTGTTTGTCGGTAATTAGTAGATGTGAGGGGAGGTGTTGATTTTTAGCTTTACCCTTTCTGTACTAGTTTAGGATTTACCACCTGCTATGATACTGTACGGTTCACTAATGTCGAGTGGCTTAACTTGTTATTGGATCTACATGATTTCTGTCCACACGATATTTCTCTAGGCAATAATTTTCACTGCTATTTTCATTTGAGGATTTCAATTTACTGGTTTTGGAAAACAAAACAAAAACATGTTTGTTTTTACTAGTTATTATTCCAACAAAGTTATCTTGCCGGATAGTGGGGAGTTAGAAATTAGTCTAATCGATATTTTGAAAGTACCTACATACATACCTAATTCTTCTGTTAGTTATGACGTTGTATACAGCTCATTAGCTTTGTGTATAGCATTATATATAATATTATATATGTATAAATAAGTGCATTACGTTATCAATATACCTCTCTATTAGAATGGTTTTTTGTATGTTTCTACCTTTCATTAAGGAAAATGTCGGTAAACATTTCGTGGAAATGTCATGTTGGATGGAGGTTTTATCTGTTTCGTGGAAGTAAATAATCAGTTCGTTCGTGAATGATTGATTTGAAAGTTTACTACTTACCTACTCGTACCATATTGCAGATACACGTATTCCCTAAACTGGTGTTAATCTGCAGTTTTGGGTAGGAAATTGCAGAGAAGGCTATCCATTGAGTTCGTTTATGGAGGCAGCTCACATGGTAAGTCGTTGAATGGAGATTTGAGTAGTAGTACCTACAAGTACTATTGTCCATTTTTACTAATTTATTCAAGAAAACAGTACCCAATACATATAAAAAATGAAGCGGTCAATGTTAAAAGGGGACATGTGCTAAATTTCGAATTGCAATAGTGTCGTTCGAGGGAGGTTCCGAGCCATACTAAACACATCAACTACACAGGGGAAACATAGAGAAGGACTAGACAGTTTTGGAGTTGAAAAAATATCTTCCAGAATACGACAGCAGTTTTTTCTGTTTTTCTCAAAACTAGGAAAAAGTAACCATATCCCCTTTCAACATTGACCGCTTCAAATATGTTTTACAGTCTAAGTACATAATGATAGTACCAAAACTATTGTGGTTTTTCTGAGTCTAAGGTCCTGTGACCCGTACAGGCTCGTCTCATCCCTGGTTTTGGTTTATTATCTTCGATAATGAACCATTGAATCGCCCAAGAAAAAAAGAAATTTGGTTTACGGGTACACCCCCCCCCCCCCTTAACGCTGGGGGTTCTAGATTGCAGGGTTCGTAGGGTGATCTGCACATAGAAGATAATAAATCGTTGTGTCAAGAATTTGCAGAATTTTGCGATAAAACCGGGTTGTAGCGCTCTGTGGAAAATATTCAAGATTACGTTGGATTCGTAATGATCGTGGAGCGGCGAGCTCGGAGGGGAGTCGTGAAGACCTCTTTCTACCCCACTTCTGCGTCCACCCACACCTGCCCGCTTTCCTCTTTCTCACTCACATTCACCCAAAATTTCAATTTAAGCGGATGTTGTGGGGGGGGGGGGGGAGAGGGAGAGCGTATGATTAAGAGACAACCCCCGCCTCCCCCTCTACAACCACCCACACCCGCCCGCTTTCCTCTTTCTCAGCCACCCCCACATTCACCCACAATTTAAACGGATGTATGGGGGGGGGGGAGAGGGAGAGCGTAAGAGACAACCCCCGCCTCCCCCTCATCAACCACCCACATCTGTCCTCTTTCCCACCCACTCACAATTCTAATTAATGTTGACAGACCTAATAATTTTCATTTACATTATTCACTATTTTTTTTTTTTTATAGTGGCTAGTGACAAGCCCACAAAGTGGTCCTCGACTATGTCCTTTACAGCTGCGTATTGCGCAAAATGAATATTTCACTCATCATTTATAACAATAATTTATAATTTAGGCCATGCCTGAGTGAGTTACGCCTATTTAAACCATTTGTTCGCCCATTCCTCCAATCCCGGATATTGTATGCAGATCAGTGTGATGTACACAGAAAGAAGATAATAAACCGTTGTGTCAAGAATTTGCAGAGTTTTTCAGTTTATATTTACAAAGAGTTTATTTTTTAGAATTTTCTAAGATAGTCTGCAGCTTTGTACAACCAGCCGTTCGTTCAAAACGAATTTTGAAAAACTGGAGTAGGTACATCAAACACAGTTTCGAATGCATCCCACCTGCTATTACGCCTGGAGAAGTTCGGTGAGACGTAGGGAGTTCCAGGTTACCACGGTGGCTGTTAGGACGGTACCGTATGAGAAGCGAGGCCGGTGACACTACCGGATCAGGTGACACTACGGGAACGCCCACTTCGGATCAGTTGACACTACTGGAACGCCCACCACGGTACCGTCCTTACAGCCACCGTGGTAACCTGGAACTGTCTAATGAGTCGTTCAACATTGTTCTTGACGTAGTTGAAATGGAGTGGATTGATGGGGGCGGAAAGTGAAGGCGAAACTTCACACAGTACTCGACCGTAGTCCCGATTGGCCCCGCATAAAAGCTATAGAGGCACGTCTAGATTCCTGAAGAGTGGAAGTTTCAAAATGCATTTGCCATGAAATTGGCACCTATTACTTCCGCGGGTGTGGAGAGGGCATTTTCCAAACTGAAACACATCCTGTCTGACAAGAGAACCCGTTTAACCGTGGACAATCTGGGCCAACAGCTCATGTTTTACAACCAGGATGAAGACACAGACAGTGAATCGAACGATGACGACGCTTTGTATGACGACAGATTGTATGATCTAAATATTGTATACATATTTTGTAAAAATTTAATGTAGAAATCCTAAAATAATAATAAAACAGTGCAAAAAATTATACTTATTGTGGTTTTTGTGAGTACAGCCGAATCATACACTACCTATATAATATATATTATTTTGAGATTTCAAATGACATATTTCGGCCGAATCAATTACATAAATGACATATTTTCCCATCTCTACTCATCATCCAAAATCGTTACCTACTCGGACCGCCTACATGTGAGCTCGCCTCATCCACGCAGCAACACAATTGCGTCCGTCACACTTGGAGGAAAGGGTGAAGACCATAATGTACCGATAAGCAGTGATAACGTGTATGTTCCAACCTGACCTAGTTCATGAACTGAGTTCACGAACCAGTTCAGGAGTAGTGGGGATGAGTTCAAGAACTGTTGGGTTCGTGAACTGCATGGCTGGAACGACCCGAACTATTCCGGCAGGTAGCGCTGAGGGCGGTTTTGATCAGAGTAACCTTCTTCTTCTATCGCTATAAGATATGAGAACTCAACAATTTCCGAATTGAAATTCCGAATTTCAGAATCCCATTTAACGGTCTTGGTTAATTAATTGACTTGGTCTAGGACTAGAAACTGGAATGTATCTAGCATTGACCGTACTTCAAGTAACTTCTTTAAAACAAGAATAACTGTAAGCAGAGGTCTGCTCCTTCTGTAAAAAAAAGAGATTCTTGTACTGTGGACTACCGGGTGGCGGCGGGAATTGTTGAATATTTATTTTTAATATAGTTCTAAAAACTATATGCTTACGCGTTTCTGAACACCTTCAAAACTCTGCAAATTCTTGACACAACGGTTCATTATCTTCTTTGTACAGATCACCCTTCTGTTTAGATCATTAGGTCTAAATGTCTAGATCCTAAATGTTAGATTAATTATTATTATGAATTATCACTAATAATTATAATTTCTGAGGTGTGTTTCGTGCTACGGAAATGAAGGTAATTTCGAATGTTTGTTGGTAGGTACTTCTTTTATAGAAAAATTATTACCGACGTAGTATTAAAAACCCCAGAATTATATCGTATTAATTAATCATAATTAATAATAATTATTATTAATAATAAATACGAATTATTAATACCTAACAATAAATTATAATAATTTTCACTAGGTACTTGATAAAATTGTTAATAATTAGTGATAATTGATAATAATAATTAATCTAACATTTAGGATCTAGACATTTAGACCTAGTGATCTAGACAGAAGGGTGATCTGTACAAAGAAGATAATGAACCGTTGTGTCAAGAATTTGCAGAGTTTTTCTTTATTCGATTTTCTGAATCTACGTATCTTGAAACGTAAACCAACAAATTTTGAGGGGGGGGGGGGTTAAAATTTTTTTTTCTTTGGAGATTCCAATGGTTCATTATCGAAGATAATAAACCAAAATTAATCAGTGGACAAATTGAAGCAATTTTCAATTAAATTGAAACTGCAACATTGTTCATATTATATCGTTTGCCTATAATTAATTTTAATGTCGGCCAAGTTGACTTCCATTCAAACAATGCACTTTATTTCAATCTAATTTATTTAAGTAGGTACCTAATTCAAAAATTAGGTATTTGGTTTGAAAATACACGCATGTTCACCAACAATCTTTCATTTCGTGGGTTATAATTTTATCGTTACAGTTTTCTGAGAAATTATTTATTTTAAAGGTACCTACTGTACTTAGACGTATTTTATCTTACGAGATATGATTTTATGATAAAATGATTTAAATGATAAATGATTTTATGATATGATTTTATCTTGTCGAGATATGAACACTTACGTACCAGAATACGCTAAAAACGAGAACCACAAATAAAAGACACAAAACAAACTGGACCCTTCTTCTCCCACAGAAAACCCTACTATACTATCGTTACAGTTACTATACTATCTTCTCCCGTGAAACTCAGGAAGTCAAATGATTTTGTGGGAGGTTATAACGTGAGATCACTGTTACCTTTCCAGTTCGAGTTCTCAACCCTCATCTCAATTCAGTGCAAGAAGTTCCCGAACTGAGCTGAACTGAGTTCATGAACTGGCCGCGGTGGAACGCGTTGTCTGCACTGAGTTCACGAACTGAAACAGGCTGGAACGCAGTTCATCATGCGCATGGCTTCTGCGCAGAACTAGTTCCTGAACCAGTTCAAGAACTGGTCAGGTTGGAACATACCTAACGTTTTATCAAAATAAACATAACACATAAACACGTGAGGAAACCATGAACTTATTACTCAATCATTGTAAATAATCGTGACCCAAGTTCACTATTCGGGGTTTAATTGAAGAAAAACGTGTACCAACTTGTATGACATACATTGTATCATTTCAAGCCGACCGTCATTAGCCGAACAGACTTGGTGTGCTGAGGTTCGCAGATCATCCTTTCGTAATCTAATTGTTGGTAAGTTATAGCGTTTATAATACCCCAATCCACCTCCACATTTATTATATTATGAAGCTCGTATTCGCGAATCGTTGATATCTTTCATGTTGTGCTTTGAATGTACAAGTTTTTCGTTGGATCGGCACGTGGGGTGAATTGGACGGCCGTAGTTTGATCTACTCACTTTCCCTACGGATGTTAGGTTCTAATCTTGGAACAAGGGTTTCAAATTGACACTTTCAGTGTGTAGATTGTTGTACCTCTTGTATAATTGACCTGTGGGACTTACCACGAGAGCGACAGCGTTTTCTGTACATGAGCGCCGGTAGAACTTGATAGCAAAACGGTAAGCTGCTTGGGGTTTACCTACGTACTACCAACTTACTACTGATAGGTAAAGTCTGTAGTGTCTATGCTTGAGCTAACTATGTATAGTTGAATTATACACGAATAAAGCAGTGTCAACGTTTACAGTGACAGACAGGTAGACCACCATTGATACCGTCCTTTTCTGTCCTGTCGTTTCGATGACCCAGAATTATATCGTTAAATTTTACAGATTCAATTCATCCTTTTTAAAATTCATTAAATCTTTTATAAATCGCCGGGTAATCTTGACCTATCGCACATTTCGCTGCTTTACATGAGACACAAACAATTGTTTAATAAGCTGACTTCTTCAAAAACAGATCTGCAAGGACTTGTTGTTGAACAGATGGATGTCATTTCCGAAGTAATTTTCTGCGTAGAATCTGAATCCGAGCTCAGAATTGTCCTGTAACGTGTGAATTTTGAGATATTTGAGGTTATGTACAGGCTGCATACAATTTTTCTGAACCAACAGGAGCCATTCTTCACGTTTGTAAACGTATCCAGTGTCTCCAAAACCTGGGAAAATATCCTACAGGGGTCAAATTTAGAAGATTAAGTGTCAAAATCAGGAGGGTTTTTTAAAAACATTTTAGTGAGAATTGCTATCTTAAGCATAGAAAAATTAGGTATAGTCGTAATCAGCGCAAAATGCCTTATATAAACGTCCCACCAATCATAGTTATAAAATTGTTAAAATGGTTTATTGAAAATTCGCTCTTTAGTTCATGCTGCATTACTGGTTTTCTCATTCAACACCTAATTCGTCGTATACCACGTCAAATACCATTACAAAAGCATTTGAGTCCGGTTTACACACATTTCGAAGGAGTTACAGGTTTTGTCCAGCTAAATAAGCGGTTTTGCCCACTGCGACGTTGTGAATCTCCCGACGGTGAACACCTCAACTATTACAATCACACTAATTGTCGATGTGCAGGCAGGTGTCGGTATGTTTGGAAGGACAAACAATAATCAGCAGTTATGAGGATTATCAACACCAACTGGTTTGTATGTATCTGACGGTTAACGAAGATGTTTTGAGGTCGAGAGGCGTTGTCGAGGAGAATTCCCCAATAACGACGAGGGAGTAACGGCCCTTTGTAGATCTTTTGAGTCAATATCTGCCGATACGACAAGGAAACGAGAGTTCCTAAACACTTACTGTTAGGTACACTAAATCAACTGATATCCCTAAAGATTTTGAGTAATTTCCCCTACTTGAAAATCCTAGTCTGATTAAGTTCGTGTTAAATTTTTTTCTTTTTTTCTACATATTACAACATCTAGTACTACTTGTGGTGGCTGATACTACAACAGTTATTGTTTCGTTTCAAAAATCAATTGCGTTCCGACTCTAATCGAGATCACAAGTATTTTTCACGACCACGAATTAAATATGTACTAAAATTAGGAAGTCAAATTTAAAGCTGGTGACCCCGTCTGATTAGAAATACTGAAGCCCGCATTCCTATGCCAAGAGGCCGGGGAACAGGGATTCAAATCGAAGTCTACCAAGAGAGTCCATGACCTGAAATGGCGCCACTACCGCCCTCACTTCGATCGTCTCAAACATCCCCGCCTCAACCGCCCTCACTTCGATCGTCTCAAACATCTCCGCCTCAAAGTCATTTGATGTACACTATGAGGGACTAGTCCTATGTACAATAAAAATTTTTTCAATTTCAATTTCAAATGGCACCGCAACCGCCCTCACTTCAATCGCCTCAAACATCCCCGCCTCAAGTGGCACCTCAACCGCCCTCACTTCAAGCGCCAAACATCCCCGACGTATTCAAATCAACCTTCTCATACTAACGGCGGCCAAACCGGCCCACGGATAGCAAGGCCAAAAGTGACAAGAAGGGGACGAGACGTCCGACTCCCTGTACGTTTTGCCGAACATCTCCTTTACTGAGGAAATTCATGTCGAACCCTTCCCCATTGATCTAGGGCTTTGAAGAGTGTCAAGGATCATTGTGAGACTTGTCCAAACCCGTGAACCAAATTTCGTAATTTTTGCTCAACGTTAACTGTTTAAAGTGCCAAAGAACGGCTAATTTTTTTTTTTTAAATCGACTTTCAGTGTCTACGTATGTACCTTGAAACTTGAACCCCTCAAATTTTGAAAAAAATGAAGCAAAACAGCGATGTTTATGTGCAATGTGATTCTGGCATCCCCTCTGTAGAATAACCACTTGTTTCCTCTTATAAATGCGATTTGGATTTTTGTTTTGTTTTTCAGATACTCCGTAATTCCAATCAAATTATTAGCCATGGGGAAACAGCGTAGAGCTCGAGAAAAGTACCATTTGGCTTCTGTGAAAGCGCGCAAAGAGGCTGAAAACGAAGGAGGATCTTGCGATGAGACTGACAGAATGTCCGTTGATGACAGACAATCAGTTGGGAAACTCAGCCTCAAGTTCAAACCGAAAGGTAGAATATAATTATTATTCACGTTACTGGTACCTGCTCCCATCGAGCTCTTTTTAGAGCCGGTACTTGGTCTAAACCAAACATCAACATGATATTGGCATTTGTTATTTTTCTACAAGGAAATTGGATTCCATTGAATGAATGAATGAATAATGTTTATTCAATGAATAATGAAAATGAAAATAAATACAACTGGTAGGTATAGTAACACAAAAAAAGTAATATTTAATGTAGAAAAAAATAATCTGTACCATAGATTCCACTTTGAATAATAATTCTCAACTGTAGTCAATGCCTGTATTGTTGAGCATGAGTCTCAAGCCTACTAAATGACTAGCACTAGGTTAATTAAACTAACACTAGTTACAAAATAAATTGTTATTGTCAGAACAGAAATTTTTCTTCTACACTGCTCGTAAATTCGCTTCCATATACATTCAATTTAGAAAGGAAATTGATACAATAAAACTTTTGAAAAGAACATAAAATGAATAAATATTTAGAAATTTTCTTAAGTTTACCATGAATATAAGAGTAACATGATCATCCCAATTCAGCCTGTCGTCGATCATGACTCCTAAATATTTATAGCTTTTGACCCATGACAGAGTGGGACAGGAACAACTGAGGACTGAACAATCTCTACTGTGCATTCTTAGGGATAGAGATGGATCTCTCGAATCATAACCTTTGGAACTAGTTATGGTCATATAATAACACTTTCACATTCAACTGATATACAAATCTGAACTTTCTTTCAATTTTAGGTGGAATATTCGACGGATTGCACATTGCCGTTTCTAATCTGAACACTTGTTTGGCTGACGACACGAAGAGCGTTCACTCACTGGCCAAAACTTTCAAATCCGTCAAGAACAGCCTCGGCGGGAAATCACTCAAAAAAGACGTCAAAAAGATGTTGAGACACGAAATGTTCCTCTCGAGTAAGTCAAAAAACTATATTTTGGTTTAAGATAAGTCCATAACTCGGGCCTCGCCCCCCTGGACCCCACGGTTGCTTTCTGCTTTGAGCCTACGGCTAACATTCTAAAACATGGAACATGCTTTCTTCCCGCTAATTCGGGGTCGCAAATGTTTTTATTCTTCCCGCTAATCCGGGCTCGCATGTTCCCATTAAATGACTATGATGTGCATAACTCAGCTTCCGTTGAAGTTGGTATGATGCTACAATCTTATCTTGCTTATCTTCGATAAAATAATCCACTGGGGAGTAGGTAAAAAGAAGTAGGCAATCCATCAACCAAGTGGCAACAAAATAATTTACACCCATTGTTTACTACCCATTTTTAACACCGTACTACTGGATTAATTTCGCATAAATACAAAGCGGAAGTGCGAAATAAATGCGAGATGAATTGAGCTTTCCAACGAATGGTGAAAGATTTCTGTCCAATCAAAACTAGACAAGTTTCATTTCCCTAGAAACGGCTCGGTTGTACGTGAAAATCATGAGAAAACATTAAGTGACACATCGCCGTCTCCTAAAAACCAGACACTTCGCCAGTTAATTCAAGGCTAAAGCATGTTCCATGCTAAAAAATCCACAGTCATGCAGCATGGCATAACGATAAAATGAATTATCCCAACATGTTACGAGTTACCAACATGATTTTGAGACCAATCATCGACGGATTAACATCGTGAATATTGAATTAGAATATTTAATTAGTTGATAATATTGTTGTCTCATTTTTATCAAGGTAAATTACAAATCAAAAAATCAATGTGAAAAATGTCAAAAAAAATCCAAGAGGAAAATCCATTAATCATTTATCACTTAAAATCGAGTGGAAAGCCGGTATTGTGGAGAGGGTGGAATAATTTGTGCATGCGTATTTAGAAGGCTGACAGTTTCATTTGTATTAAATATTCCTATACATGGTGGATATGGTGGAAGACCAAGGACGTTGGCCCAAGGAACAATTCTCATCATTATTTTTAAATTACCAAAATTTATTTTTGTTTGTGCATACCCTATCGGGCATAAGCATTCAGCTAATCTTAGGATTGGTAAGTAAGAAAATTAATATATTATAGTAGGAACCAATCATCATCACCTTTCATTTTTTCAAAGTTTGGACATTTTCCTGGTCGAGTTGGGAAAACTCGTTTTTCTTCTCGCTAAGGCCCTGCCAAGGATTTGTTAACAACGAAACTTGATTATGCAGGTCACAACAGAACTAATGTACAAACCATGATCTATTACATATATTTACAGAGATCGACGCATTCTACAAGAACCGAGCGGATCAGAAGAAGAACAAGAAGCAGAGCTCATCAGTTGACGTGAGCATCAAGGATTTGGACAATGCCCTCCCTGCAGTCGACATGGTGTTCCATCAGTCTGATAAGAAAATCAAGCAGCCCCGCCCCGTCAGCACTAAACAGAAAGGCATCAAAAAAGCGAAACAGAGGCAAAAGGACTTGTAAGTTACCGACGTTCGTTTGTACTACGGATCGTGGTATGGGGCATATCATATGCCCCATTGCGCAGCTCTTAGTAACCTTCTGTATTTTTGTGTATTTTCTTTTCAGAGAGCAAAACTACGAGGCTTTCAAAAAGATCATGCAAGAGGTCAAGTCCAAAGAAATGGCCTTGGAAGTCATCGAAGAACATGTTCGACAGAAAGTTCTGTCCGAAAACTGAATGACGGCATCGCTATGATCAATCTCAATTGGTCCTCCGTTTGGTTTGACTTTCTTGTTACATACACGTTTATTCCTTTAAATATATACCTCAAACGTGGTTTCATTATTTAGGTTGATGACATTATTTAAGTTATATTTAATTCCAACCTACAAGGTTTATTTACATATACCTATGTACCTACCACAAAAATCAAATTTACTTCTTGAAACAGCTCGAGCGTTTCAGCTGAAATTAAATTCTTGACACTAATTCTTGAAGTGAATCCCTTACAATAGGATGTCACACTCATATTGTTGATTAAATTGTTGTTATTCACACCTTAGTCATGTGTATTTCCCGTATTCTCCCATAATCTGAAACTACTCGTTAGTCCGTTATCATCGCACAAGTAACACGAATTTTTTCATCGAACGATAATCACCTTTGTTTATGCGATCCCTCCTCACAATGTTGTTTATACGGTTTGGAAGAGTATGGGTCACACAATTCAAATGTCCTTGGTGTACACAACCACCTGTGCAATACATGGCTACGGTTATAGTACGGTTATTTTTTGGTAATAGGTTATCGAGTAACAGCGACCGTCTGGTAATAGGTTGTGGTATTAGGTTATTTTGGTAATAGGGTCCCGGAGATTCGGGAACCTCTCCAGCGCACAATCTTGATTCATTTTTAATTCTCATCCTTAGCTCCTATGACAACTTTATGTTGATATAATTCCTATAATATACTGATGCATGTTTCTTGACATACATGTTTTCACTGCTGCACTTATTTGAATCAGAGCTTCAAGACACAAAAATAAGCTTGAAAATTAAGCACCGAAAAAAGGAACCTAAGGAAGCACTAAGGAACCTTCTTATTGAAATAGACACACAAGTTAACGTACTCAATATGACAGTAAGAATCGCATTTTCAGGCGCTTCCCTTCACCACAAGAGCTGGTTGGTAACTAACTCAATAATCACTCAAATAACTTGCACATCTTTCACGCATTCGTTTTCCGTTTAGTGATAGTTTTCCCCTATAGTGATAGTTGTAAATACTTAGGGGTGGTACCTAATTGACAACCATTTGAGCTTTAAGAAACACATTGAGTTTCTTATAGCAAGGTTACCTAAGCTGTTTCATGTTTTCAGGGTAGCTCGTCATTTTCTTTCTAAAAGTCAACTTGAAATGATATATTACGGGCTAGCCTTTTCTATTATAAAATATGGAATCATTCTCGGGGGGGCTGTAAGTCATCTGTTAGAAAAATTCAAATAACGCAGAATAGACTATTAAAGTAAATATTGAATGAAAACGTGAGATATTCCACTGTGTTATTGTATAATAATTTTTCTGCAAAAAAACATTGTCCAAATTTTTCATTTCCAATCCTGCGTCCATGTATTTACCACTGGCATCTATTCAGATCATTTATCTGCACCTTCTCTTTTAATAAATCTCGCATAATCCTTCCAAAAGTAAATTTCAGAATTCTATAAGAGAAATGCTTATATAACTGCTTTTAGATTATCTTTTCAAAAAGGTATAAACATTTTTTCATGTCCAAGTCTATCTACTTGCAAAAGAATACTGATGTCATCGTTATGACTGTGTTGTCTTTTTTCCCGAATTTATAGAAGACTTTGTAGATACTTTTACTGGAATTTTTTGAATGTTTTGTTTATTTAAATTTGTCTCATAGGAACTCCTCCGAGGAGCACAAGTTCCGAGGGACTTATTCCTCGGTGGGCAATAAATTGAAAAACCTGATTCTTCACTATTTTATTTTTCTTTTCTTGAAATTGATATTAGGGTACGTTTTGTATTAGGTACTGCATATTATGTGTCCTGTGGTGGTGTTGTTTATAAGAAAAGAAAAAAAGAAAATTGCCAATAAATAATTTCATTTCATTTCCGTAACCTATTACCTAGTATTAGGTCCCAGCCAATCTATTGCCAGGGCAGTTAGTGGTAGTGACCGGGCGGGTATCGGCCGGCGGCAAAGAGACCTCAAAGGCCTTTCCTCCAAAATAGTCATTCCAGTAATAGGGGTTTTCTGGTAATAGGTTATTTGAAGCAGTTACGTTAAATATTCCCCACCCCAACGGCGCAGTGCTGATTTCAAAATGCCTAACATTACTTGAAATTCAATATCCAGCTGTGTCAAAACAAGTGCATTATCTGAAATGTGAAAAGTTGACGTTTTCCTAGTTCTGAGTACATAAAAACAGTCGTATAATATACTGGCGCATAATACACAATTTCGTTTGTTATATAGAGGAGAATTACATTCACAAGTCAATCATGTTGATTTTGTAAGTACAGAGACAACCTCGTAGAAGAGTTCATCATTAGAGGCATTATAGGTTGATTTGGTAGTAACTGAAGTACTTTACTGCAGGTACTGAACAAAGAGCGTTATTGGAGGAATCCTACGAAATACGGTAGTCACAAGAATGTGTTGGCCAGGGGTGTTAAAAAGAGCATGTTTCCTCAAAATACAGTAGGCACTGGTAGCATTTAATATATTGAAAACATAATAACTATACTCATACATAGGTACTAACAAACCTTTCCAGGCTATAGAGTTTTACAATCATATGATACGATGTACAGAGAGAAACTCGTCGTTTAGTTCTTAGAGCAAGAGTTATTTGAGCAATAACTCTTGGGAAATCCTGCGAATGTATTTGAGATACGGCGGTCTCAATTATGGCAGGGGTGTACCCACACATGGCCAAATTGCACAGATGGTACAGTCGACGTATCAAACCAACTTTGAATACTAATTGAACACTATTCAAACGCATATAAATAGTGGAAAGTTACAAAATAATCATAATATAAATTAAACATGGTAAGCCAAGTAGGTATCACAGATTTCATAAATGACGGGTAGAGAAATCAAATGACTTGAAACAAACCAATTCACATTTCCCCTTTTAGATGCCTGGTCGGTTAAATACTTACAGAAACCGATGTCACTTTCAGTTCCAACAGTTCATGTCCGTGAACCGCTAATCAATCTTTCTTGCCTCCTGCAGTAAAATGAAAGATTACAATTATTATGTGTAGTCTGCATAAATGAAAGGAGGAGAATCGAATCGAGATAGCAGGGGTATTCATGGCCCATCTCGACCGTCGAGTCCTGTTAAATCGAAATCATCAAAAAGGAGGGTCTAATCATTAGACTCTAATGAATGGTTTGTTGAGTTTCCTCTGTAACCGGGGGGTTAGACAATATGCCCACCCAGTGGGGTGTCAGGTCTGCATTCACAGACCTGGGTATCCCCAGAGTGGTCGAACCAAAACTTCGGGAAGCAGGGACACTCAGCAAACCATCACACTCCCACCTTCAAATAACACCTGGTATGCCAGGCTGTTGATAGAAAAAAGTGGACTGAATTTAGTATGGAGTTTGAATCCAGAAAGAACAACTGGAAAACTCCAAGGTGTGTTTAACCTCCATCGTAATGGTACTACTGCAAATTTATTACTTGTGGAGAACTATGCTCCTACAAGCATGGATATTGGCGGCAGGGATGTAATAGAAATAAAGATATTTGAATATAAAAGTTTACTTAATGAATTATAGAAGCATAGAAAATTGGAAAAGAGAAAGAAATTGAATAATGCCAATATAAATGATTATACGCAAAATGGGTAAGATCCTTATATGTATAGGAGTCCCTTCTGGGGAAGCTCCTTAAAATGTGGAGGGGGTACCGAGGCAAAGCCAGCACATACCTACCAATCACGCTCTGCTACCATCTAATCAATGGTTTGCTGAGTTGCCCCTGTGACCGAGGGGTTAGGCTATAATATAGCCTATTATATTATGCCCACCAAGAGGGATGCTATCCCCAGAGTGGTCGAACCAAAATCTCGGGAACCAGAGACACTCAGCAAACCATTACAAGGGTTAACATGAGGTTAGATTGACCTTAAATTGAAACATCTAATGACATAATTACAAATAAATCGGTTCCTTATGTCGTTTGAGCGAATGAATTCAAAATCTAGCGTTAACATGATATTGGATGTGAGGTATTATACCTCACATCCAATATCATGTTAACGCTAGATTTTGAATTCATTCGCTCAAACGACATAAGGAACCGATTTATTTGTAATTATGTCATTAGATGTTTCAATTTAAGGTCAATCTAACCTCATGTTAACCCTTGTAATGGTTTGCTGAGTGTCCCTGGTTCCCGAGATTTTGGTTCGACCACTCTGGGGATAGCATCCCTCTTGGTGGGCATAATATAATAGGCTATATTATAGCCTAACCCCTCGGTCACAGGGGCAACTCAGCAAACCATTGATTAGATGGTAGCAGAGCGTGATTGGTAGGTATTGTGCTGACTATAATAGTGTACCTACTTTTATGGATCCTTGATTAGTGATTGCAGGAAGGTGTTGGCGTTGATGAGCTTTGTAGTTGCGATGACGAATTCCACGTTGTTATTGGCTATACGCAAAAAAAAAAGTTGAATCGATATCACAATAAGTACTTCTTAGAAAAGGTAACAGACTTACATAGCGCCATTTTGGATCACACGGGATTTCAATACTTACGATCTTCTTGACTAGCGAGAAATCGGAGGGCAGCAATCTCAGAGAAGGTGCACCCACCGAGGAAGAAAACTAGGAATACTTTGGGATTGTCGTTGAGTGAAGACGCCTGGCTACCTATGGATGTTCCTGTAATAACGGCAATAATATCAATCAATTAATAATAATCTTATTAAATATTATGATATAAGATGAGGCCCTGGAGGTGCAAGTGATCATGTTGAAAGGATTCACGTACTATACGATTATGGAGCCCGTCCGCTAGATTTTGGGGTTTCAGTTAGCCCTGTTAAAACGATGTTGTTGGTCAATTAAAGGTAATAATATTAGCTATTAATTATTAACGGTTGCAAAGTAAGGAAATAATTAGGTTATTAGCAACCTGGTTATCAGTCAATCGATCATCATAAACGTATTAATTTATTTAAAGAACCACGAGCACGTTTGGTGGACATCTCCGGGATTAATTCCTGCAATACTCACTTTCAAGAGGAACCAGAGCACGATGGACTTGCCACAGGATGCTCAGCAAAACATGGGGGCTGACTCCCAGCATGACATTAAGGGCATATAAAGCTATTGTCAGGCCCATGGTCACATAATATGTGACCCCGAGGACTCAGCTTGAAGTAATGTGTTAAACAGTCCCAGGCTGAGCTCCAACACGGGAAAGGTAGGTGAGGTTCTAGTGAGGTTTGAGTCCCATATAACCTGGAGGTGCAGTCCTCTCCTGGTATCTTACGAGATCCAAATGCCACCTATGTATCTTAAAGCATCAGTTGTATGGTGTCCAAAGACGAGCCAGGCTACTGCACAACTTGGGTTTACCAAACTTCAGAGGCAGGCATGCCTTGGCATTGCAGGGGCTATGAAAACAACTCCCACAGCAGCACTAGAGGTTCTCTTAGACCTCACTCCTCTGCATCTTTATATTCAAAGGACAGCCTACCTTGGGGCCATTAGGATGCTGCAAGGGGGGGGGGGGGGGGAGGATCAAATTCCCCATTCGTAAAGGTAGTCACGTGGAAATACTGGACAAAATAAGAACAGAACCAGTGACTATGTCAGTTCCCGACGCAATGTTGGAAAAGATGAACTTTGACCTGCCCTTCAGGATGATCATTAATGATCGTGAATGCTGGAAGAGAGGACAACCTCAATTTGAACCAGGTTCACTTGTGTGGTACACGGATGGATCTGTGATGGGTGGTATGGCTGGACTGGGTATCAGGGGCCCAAACTTTAGTCCTGCGGCCACCATCTCTCAGGCAGAAACCCATGCCATAGAAATGTGTGCACAAGAGATTGCCAGGAAACGACTCAAAGGTGCAAGAATTTACATTCTGTCTGACAGCCAGGCAGTTTCTGCCTTTTCGATTACCTCAAAGCTGACCTGGAGTTGCCTGCATTCTCTCAAAGCCGCTGCCCAGGGCAACAACATTAAACGTAAGCGGGATATTTAATTGGTGTAAGACACCTCATTATCTATCAATGTACCTAATTGTTAAAATTTTTGGGAATTAAATAAATTTTAAAAAATTAACAAAAACTGTCTGTGCCTGCCATTATTGAATAGATCCCTGAGTTGAAGGTATCACAATCACTACTATAGCATGCCATTCTGAATTGGTCAGTTTCAAACTCCCGCTTGGAGTGACTTTCAAAGAAAGTGAGACATGGAACCAGCTATTGCTCCACACTTCGGGCCAAATGAAAGACAAACTGTGATTTTTCGCGATTGGTCATGGACAAAATTCATTTATGGTCTTATTGAACTGAAATTCATACGACCCCATCCATGGAGCTTTCACTTACTTCTCGACTGATTATTCATGATGATCTGTTGAGGATGAACGACTTTGTTAGTGAGAAGCGTCAGATCGTCTGCGAGCCCTCGCCAGCTGCCAGCCCTCACAAGGTGTTCGACTAAACGAATGCTGAGGGGGGCGTAGATCGAGTGAACGTAACTGATGTCCTTGGGCGACGTTTCACTCCCGTCTTCCACAATCAGCTTCAGCGTTTTCTTTAGTATGGCATAAACCCGTTTCCCGCTGGCCTGTAAGCATGAGATACCTTCAGCTTTTGAATAACCTGAAACCTGTAAAGGTTCCCGAGTTTTTTTTTTTTTTTTTTTAAGAACTGAGATAAACCATTATTCCTTCCACGCTGGGTGACAAAACTGCCAGTCAGGGCTTTCCACGAGGAAAAGCCCTAGGGTTCCATGTCGGTGTCCAAGCCAATTGAGCTAATAGCCTGACAACCAATGCCTAATTGATATAACAGTAATGTGATCTGCGCACGATTTTTGTTTAGAAGTTTTATTGATAGAGACTAGCTTCAAAAAACGTGAAAATGGGAACCATCGTCGAAATTAGTTTACCCTTATTTTTGATATAGAAACATGATGATGTTCATAAAAACACGCAATGACGTCAGAACCACTGAAGCATCTGATTGGTTGGTCGGTAAATCAATGCTGCCACCGCCCTGACAAAAAAAAACGGTAGGAACATCCTGAAACTTGCGAGAAGGCTGACGTGGGGTCACAACCTCGCGTCATTTTACATCCAAGTTTCAAATCAATCAGATTTCAATTGAGGAGCTCAGAGCACAAGGGGTATAAGTGACATTTTAGCTGAAATCGAGGTAGGTGTATGGTGAAGTGTATACCTGATGACTATATACACCTTGTGTCGAAGTATTGACGAGACCGAAAAAATGATAAGGCAGATTTTCATCCACAAAGAACGAAAGAGTTTCATTCCTGAACGACATATCTAAAATGTTTGGAGCACAATAGATATAACGTACTTATAACCCTTGAGCTCCAAACGTTTGGCGAAAAAAGTTTTCAGCACAAAAGGTTTAAAAGCACTTGGATCCTTAGTATTTCATTATAGAGAAGGAACAACATTTGCGTAAAGGAGAAGATGCAAAAAAAGAAGGATTCCGTTGGGTTAATGGCAAAGGGAGATGCAGCTTGCGTTGTGCAACTTGCGTTTTGCGTTGGAATGTTACCTCCTCCAGTTCTAAGGTTTTCATCCGCATATTACGCAAGGCAGTTGTGGACATACAATTTTTGTGTACATATTATGTAGGTACATATTATGTAAGTTATTAACTTGGCCACTGGCGAAGCTAAAATGTTCATGTGGAACGAGAGCCAAGCTTCACGTGGGTGCAAAGAAATTGCCGCTTGCTTAATCAAGTATATTGAGTCCCCGCCTCACCACAATACTCGGGATCATCAAATTTAGTGATAATAATCAGGTGGACAAAATAAGAGCAAGCTGATAGTTGAAATTTTGTTGTACGTCTTAAAAAATACAAGAATAACATCAGTCCGATTGAAATATAAAAAAAAGTCAAGCGGAAAGGAAGTTTACATTCCACAACATTGGGAAACACTTGTCGCCAAATCAAGTAATACATTTACAGTGGTACTATGAATGAACAAGATTTTATAACTTTGGATGTCATAGAATGCTGATGTTTCATTTTGAAAAAAGTTCACCATGGACACTGTTCTACAAAAATGGCTTCAGCGATACTGTAGAATTTTCCCAAGGTGAAGGGTCCCCAAAGAGGAAATCATGTTGTCATAAGACCTCCCCCTCTCAGCAGAAGCCAAAAATGAAGCACCCGAAATATAAAAACCTTCTAATGTATTCCACCAGTTCACTATGAATTTTACACGTCCTTGCTGCGCGAAGAAAACTCACAACAGAGGCGAAGAAATATTATTATACTTTTTATGACAGTGATTGCGATTGAGGAGTTTTTTGAGCTTCCTGTCCAAATGCGTAGGTACCTATTTATGTTCTAGAAATACATTTTTTAATGTTTAATGAGGTTTGTCGTTTTGTAAGTACTATTTTGTTTTAAGATCACAAAGGGTAGGTACAAGTGCTCCTTAGTTGGAACACAAAGGGTGTAAGTGCAACCACAGACTACAGACTTCAATACCACGATGTGAATTGAAACTTTATGCCTCAGAAGACTCTCGAAAATACTATAAAATTTATAGCATTTATTTAATACCATTCTCATTCCATCCGAATCGCCGTGGCCATTAAACTTTAATAACGTTTATCTCAGAATGAACAAAATGTCACTTATACCTCTTGTGCTCTAAGCCCCTCAATTGTGATTATCGACCTCTGTGAAGTTTTTTTGACATGGAAACTAGTGTTTATGTGCAATTGGCATTCAAATAAAATAAATAATTATTTATAATCGGGGGTTTTTCAATTTTCATTTCTCATGCGCATACCCCACTACCGCGATGGTACATAATGGAGTATAAGAACTCACTTGAGTTCGTAGGAGACCAGCATCTTCCAACTTTGATAGCGTGATGATATGTTCGAAGCCGTATGTCTGAATTATTTCTCTTTTGTAGTATTCAAGTACTTTGGGCTTGAGGCCGCTGTTTGTGGCAGATTGAATACAAATCATCCGTAACACCTGAAACACAATGCAATAAGTACCTACTTGATTTTTTTAAACAATAGTATGAGCCAACAACAGATTTGGTAGAAGTAAAAAGTTAGGAACAACATCAGCGGTGAACGTTTTTGTCAACAGGAATAACCTTAAGAACGTCCCATTTTGAAAATGGCGAAGAAACTTGGAAAACTTCTAAAAGCGAAAAAAATCGATTCCACTTGGAACAGGTCTATTCATTTGGGACGAGAAGGACCTTCCCCACGATAGAAATTCGACGTGAAAGAGACTAAAAAATAATAACGAACCTTGAACAGAGGGACTTGGTGCGCTATCATGTCCTCAATGTAGGTTTGTACTTTGTCAGTTTCGACTCCCAGAAGTAAAGATTGTTCCAATTTCAAACACTCGCAGAAATCGTCCGTATCAACCACTTCTTTAATCATCTTGGCAATGGTCAAATCTGCGGGAAAAATTATTTTAAACTCAGATACAATGAAGAGGCTAATTTGCAATCTCCAATCCCAAAGATCCACGGAACAAACATCCGTAGACACATGATCCAGGACATAGACACGTATATTAGGTTTAAAGGGTGTGCTATAGCGCTAATGGAACGTGTCTATGTAGATTTAAACATTTTTTAGAGCTCTCTGGTCTAGTATGTACAGAAAGTCACGGAATGGAGAAAATTACTTTCAATTCAAAACTTCAACTTCAAACTCAAAATTCATTCAGTGCTAGAAGCTGGCAAATCTCATGAAAACTTGCAAATTTGATCAGCTTTCTAATGGTATGGTCTACTTTGCGATTCCTTATCGATATCATGGAGAAATTCAAGTTTGAATGCGGAAAAACAGTAGGCACCTACAAAAAACCTACCAGAAAATTAACCAGAGTACCTACCTACCAGAAAATTAACCAGAGTACCTACCTACCAGAAAATTAACAAACGGATTCTCAATATTTTTGTGTTTGGCGGTGTAGTGATATGATTCAGATTGATAATTTCAATGATATCAGGGCAAAATCTCATGGAATTTCTCTAAGGAAGTAACCGCTACACTGCAACAACATCTCTCGTACGATGTTACAGTTGAATCCGTGAGAAAAAGAGCTTGTGTACGAAAACACGGGGGCCATTTCGAAAATACGTTATAAGTATGTGCCTCGCGACAACAGCCACCCTCGTCATCGAGGTTTTTTGAAATGACTATCTCTCATCGATTCGAATTAAACTTCAGTCGAGTTGTATCGAGTTGATTCTTAAAAGCCGAGGTTTTTTAAAATTACTATCTCTCTTCAATTTGAATTAAACTTCTTTTGAGTTGTATCGAGTTGATTCTTGAGTGTTTTTTTTTTTTTTTTTACATGACTATCTCTCTTCAATTCGAATTAAACTTCTTTGGGCTTGTGTCAAGTTGATTCTTGAATGTCGAGTTGTTTTGAAATGACTATCTCTCTTTGATTCGAATTAAACTTCTTTTGAGTTGTATCGAGTTGATTCTTGAGTGTTTTTTTTTTTTTACATGACTATCTCTCTTCGATTGGAATTAAACTTCTTTTGCATCGAGTTGATTCTTAGTCGAGTTGTATCGAGTTGATTTCTGAAGAGTCGAGTGTTTTTTAAATGACTTTACTAAACCCACAATGCTTCGTTGCTATGCAGTGCCAAAACTGCGAAAGTACACATTCGTGGTTTGGGGTTGCAACTTGCATAATTTGGAAATTTGGGAAACTCGTGCAGCGGACATTGATAGTTTAGACTGCTAGGCAACAGATGGAGGATTGGGGTCGACGCAGTGAATAGAGGGACTGATAACAAGTTAAATGACACATTATAGTGAAAATGTCCAATAATACAGATTCGCGGTTCTGGCTTCGTGCCGACGATATGATGTACCTCTTCCTATTTTCATACCTACTTTTCTTCGATGGTTCATATTATGATATTAAATATACCTATTACTTATTTTCAAAAATATTGTATTTTGGTGAAGTGTTCGTTTAATTACACCTCGTCCCAATTTTCGTATCGATGTTTTTTTTTTTTTTTTAAGGCTGTCTCGATAAGTCCCGATTTCTAGCTTACACTGTCCCAATTCACCTGGAACAGATATGGCAGCCCTAGAATAGCCAGAACTTGACTGATTGACTTTGGTGGAAAAGTTCACCTTGTACGGTTTGGCCTCAACGCGTTTTGTCGACTTCATGTTGAACATAATTGCAGTACATTTCTCCACTTACGGATTCCTAAGGATTTTTTGTTTTCCATGAGTTGCGGAAGCTTTTCAACGAATTGCTTCATTTCACCGATGCTCCTGTCCACGTGTCTTTCTTCCAACTGTTTCGATATCGCTGACGTTTTCCTGTTCAGCGTCGGCCCAACAGCGCTGAAGCTTTTATCACTGAAAGTCGAATTAAAACACAACAACTGTCCATTATTGCCAGAGATAGATGAGGCGAGATTGCGTAATTATATTATGACCACGATATTGTTGTAAACTAGGTGCACACGTGGACACATACCGAATTTCTGAGTATAGCTCATCGGCGGAGTTGAGAATTATAGTTTTTTTGGGAGTCAACATCGTGCTGGGCCCATCATTGGAATCACTGAATTTCTCAGAGGGGAGGAGAACATTCACTGAAACAAAACGAAAATGAGGATAAAAAATTACAACGACGAAACTAACAATGGGCGGTATGCGCATGAGAAATGAAAATTGAAAAAAAACTGATTAGTTATGTTATTTGAGTTGCTACTGCTCGTAAACACTAGTTTCCATGTCAAAAACACTAAACACTAATAATTAATGTTGAAATCTGATTGACCTCCTTGGCCATCTCGCAAGTTTCAGGAAGGGTGCCTACCATGGTGTACCATAGAGAACTGTTTTAAGCCCAATTATGTTTCTTTCATACATTAATGACTTGATGAATCTGGATATAGATTGAAAAATGTTTTGTTTTGTTGATGATACAGCTTTTGTATAAGATGGGTCATTCTCCCAGAAAGCGAAATTTTGATGTCCGGAGCGTTTTCCAAGCCCTATCATAATTCTTTGAGTTAAAAATGTTTTTAATTGCGCCAAACCACACCATAAACTCTATTAATGCAAGTTTATACGCTCTCTTAATGTTATACTCTTCATACGTACTGCCCTGCATCCAGTAGTCATTGTCCAAATCCCAGCATAATGAATTGATTACAAGAGAGCAGACTGGACCAGTAGCAAGATATGGGTCATTCTCCCAGAAAGCGACATTTTGATGTCCAGAGCGTTTTCCAAGCCCCATCATAATTTTTTGAGTTGAATTTTGTTTAAATTATCGTATTTGACTTTATCTAGAACCACTTTTCTCATTTTTACGATTAATGAGTTCATTCAATAGAAAAAAAAGTTTAAATAGTCAATTCGTCATTCTCCGTCCGTGTCCAGACTCGACCTTCCCAACTTTGATGTCCTGAAAAAAGGTTTCTCGAGGATTAATCGAAAATTGGCACCCTCACAGCACCTTAGTCAACCTTTTGAGATTCTTCCTCAAATTTTCCTATTATACCAAGAATTTTACTTGAATTCAAGTTTTTCCACAAAAATTCACATTTTTCTTCTGAATTTCCCGCAATTCATATTTTTTGAGATTTTTATAAAAACTTTTGCCAGTATTGGATAAATTACACTAACCTTTCTCCTTTTTACTGTAAATTTGACAAAAATGCCAATTTTTTACAACAATTTTACTAAAATTCGCTGTATTTGGAGTGAATGTTACCCAAATTTTCTTATTTTGACAATGACTTTTACTGAAATTCAAGTTATTTTTACATAAATTCTACTAATATTTTACAGTAGAAAGGAGAAAGTTTAGTGTAATTCATTCATAAACGGCAAACGTCTTTATAAAATTCACAAAAAAATGAATTGTGGGAAATTCACAAACAACATTTGAGTTTTTGTAGAAATTTTGGTGGAAAAATTGAATTTAAGTAAAATTCTTGGTAAAACAGGAAAATTTGAGTGAAGTCCACAAAAAAAGTACCTACCTCAGAACGAAGAATTATTTTCAATTAAAACTATAGGTAACGTAAAGCCGTTGTCAAGAATTGGCGGAGTTTTTGTAATCACTTGCTGTTCTCAATGGTGAACGGAGGTGGAAGGACAACACGATATCAAGAGGGGTGGAATGGAGCGGGGACGGACGATTGAGGGGGGGGGGGGGGATTGTGGTGATTGTCGTGAAGGGGGCGGGTGTTGTCTGTAAATGGATGGTGGTTGGGTGGCAGCGGTGGGTTGGCAGTGGTTGCATTGATGGGTAGCGGGAGGTGGCAGTGGTGGGTGGCCTGAGGGTGGTTAAAGGAGGGAGAAGGCGGTGCCACTACTCAGGTGGTTCCGACTATTCATTGGCCGCCAGTGTATTTCGCTAATATTCACTGCTCTGTAGGGACACAAAAGAACACCCCCCCCCCCCCCCCCTATTCAGTTATTGGCTTGAGATCTCACCATTCGCATGACATTAATTTGTCCTTCCTCGTCCCTCTTCACTCCTAACTCCTCCTCCCTCCGACGGCCATTCTCCCTCCTCCTTCACAATTAAGTACATCTATGATTACAATAAAACCTCCGGCTTCCTCCAAGATGTGGAACGTCACCTTTCAAACATGACGTGTTCAAGTAAAGATTAGTACAACAAATTTATATTTTGAGGATTTTCTTTTAATCGCCGTTTTTCTTTAGTTGTTCGCCTTGTTATTACGGAGGTCATTCGGCGGGCACTCCTTAGAAAATACAGCTTTCGTACAAGTACTAAAAAAGACAAGTCCTAAAAGACCTGGCAGCGGGAAATATTATTCAACGTGGTTTGAAAAGGGAAAAAAAAGTTTTGTAAAAAATCCCAATGCTCTAGTAGTCGACACCAGTGACCAACATTTTCTTCAGTAGTCGACATGGTTTTGAACTAGTAGTCGACCTACATGTGTTAGAAGTGGACAGTATCTCTTGAGTCAGTAGTCGACAGGTTTCGTCATTCCATCGTTTTCACTTTTTTCGACTTCCATCTAAATAAAATACATTCAACTGTGAATCGGAACTTGAAAATAGATTAATAAGATGTAATAAAGTAGTTATCAGACTTTTTATTTGCAAACAGCTCATTATCAGTCTCAAATTGCAATCAGTACTTAAGTAAAACTATAGTCGAAAACTATAGTCGAAAACTCATTGTCAGAAAATTGACATTACAGTTGGGCTTAGGTACCTATTTACATAGTTTTTGACGTTTTAATGTCTTTGCTTTGGCATATAAACTGAAACGGGAAAAATTTGTTCCCTTGATTCACCCTTTCCCTCAGATCACGTCAGAACACAAGCGACCGGCGGGCCACTACGTCAGAGCCTATGACGCACGAGCGTATGACGTCAGACAGCTGGCAGGAGGCCAACTAGTACGTCAGAGCCTATGACGCACGAGCGTATGACGTCAGACGGCTGGCAGGAGGCCGACTAGTACGTCAGAGCCTATGACGCACGAGCGTATGACGTCAGACGGCTGGCAGGAGGCAAACTAGTACGTCAGAGCCTATGGCGCACGAGCGTATGACGTCAGACGGCTGGCAGGAGCCCAACTAGTACGTAAAAGCCTATTATGACCAGGGTTCGTGCCGATTTTCAATTTCCCTGACTTTTCCCTGATTTCCAGACCAAAAATTGCGATTTTTCCCTGACTTTTCACAACGTTTCAGGATCCTTTAAACAGTAACGTTTTGCATGAATCGAAAATTTTAGATGCGCAAATGAAGAAAAACAATATAAGGAACAAGTTTTTTTATTCATAAAAAAACGAAGTTTACTTAAAAAAAAGTAAGAGATAGAATCACAAGATAAAACACATAAAAGTTTTGAGTACGTGGTTTACATAAACCATAACTTACAAAGGTAAAGGGGTTTTCGACGCGTATCATGGATTTTTCGCAATTCTGCACCCGATTTGAGATTTTTCCCTGACCAAAATCCAATATCCCTGACTTTTCCATGACTTCCAGTGCCCATTTATATTTCCCTGACCGGCACGAACCCTGTATGACGCACGAGCTTATGACGTCTGAGGGCTGGCTGGCTAGGTGATCGGGTGGTAGCGAAGGGAGGTGGTGATGACGTCAGAGGGGCCAGAGGGAGGCAGATATCTGAAACCCCCATTTCTTCCTCACTACTTTTGTGATCACCGTGAAATTTCCTAAAGGATCTCCGAGTTTCAGATTTTTGTCCACCCAAATTGGTCAGTCCGCCCATCGACATCTAATAAATCTTTTATTGAGGAAAACCCTTCAGTAAATAGCGTTATACAACGGTTGGGATACATAAGCAACATAAAGATTGAGTAAACCGGAAAATGTTAGTAGATCCCTTATGCATTGACATCCATCTGTGTGCGGGTTATCAGTGTACAGTACAGTGTTTCTCTTTCAGTACAGTGTTTCTGTTTCGGGGTTATCAAACTGAGATAAAAAGTCCCCAGTCATGCAGCATGACTATAAGAGCGAATTTTCGAAGAAACTGTACATAAAATGTACAGCTTTTGTACAAGTACGCAACCACGAGGGACATTTTATGTCTTTGCGCCCCCTCCCACACCCACACCACGTACTTCAATAATGATATGGTGAACTTCATAAATACCTGTGTGTAAACAATTATTTAAACAATCACGCTCATACTAAACTTGAAACATGTCTGTACGATTGCAAGAATATTTCAAATTGTACCCAAAAATATCCAGGGTAGATGGTAGAGAGGGCCATTAGGCCCTAATCTACCCTGGTGGCTAAATAAAACGCATCATTCGCAGCTTGTCGGCCACGCACTCCGCAGTGGATAACGTAATATGGTTAGGTAAATCGAGAGCTATCCAACGAGTGAGAACGACGGCTTTATTCGTATTCATATCTGTATTCGTATTCATATTTTCTGATTTATGAATTTAATTCGGATTCATATTTATGAATATGAATACGCCCATCTCTGCCATTGAAGGCCTAATACAAGCGGTGAACAGGTTGGAAACTCACTGTTTTTTATATCGTAGATTTCATCTATTAACCCTTCGTAGGTGAGCTGAGTGACAAGCGGCGTGAGGAGGTCTACAGAGCGATCGATAAGAACGAGATGGTCGATCTGCGATGTCGTCGGGAACGAGTGAGGTTCACGGGACAATCTCTCCACAAGTTTGTTGACGTGAACGGCGGCTTCTCCCAGGCCGGATATTTTAGTTATCGGACCGTACAACGACTGGAGGGTTTGCAGAGCCTGCGCTGCTTGGTAGAGAGTGGTCGGATCGTTGTATAGGTACAAATCCTACAAAAATCTCTATTAATAACCGAAAAAATAGGCAAGTACAATCATTGTTCCATTTTAACAAATGGCCAGGAGATTCACCTTACTTTGAAAGTGTTTTCTACTTCCATGGACATGAGATCGTAGTCAAATGGAAAAATATCGCATTTGATGTCTTCAATGAACGTGAAATTTCCAAATACCCCTTTTTCCTGAAAAGAAACCACGCAGAAGGTAAAACTATGAAGTTCATTAATGAGACAGATAATTTTCTACGTCAATGATTAACAAATAGGGTTAAACGATGAAATAAAACTTAAAAAATCCAGTCATGCAGCATGGTGGTAAGAGCGAATTATTCAAGAAAACACTGATTTTATGTAAAATGTCACCAATTTGCTGGTTTAATAACACATTGTGTCCCGTTTTTAGTCGAGTAACACCTCAATTTATGGAACTTTCAACGCTGAACTCGGTGTTGAAGTCAGAATGGCGATATCTCATACCGTTATCAGATTAGAGCAGACTAACCGTGAAGAACATCAACCAGGTTTCTTCATCTTCAAAGTGCTCCAGTTTGTGAACGAGTGAGATATCGCGATTCTGATTTCACCACCGAGTTCAGCGTACATAAACAACCTTTAAAATGAGACGAACTAAATACCTCGCGACGAAATCGTGGAAACCCATGTTAAGAAAAAAAAGAGTATTTGAAAAAATCGTCTATTTCCACTGAAACTTCGAAACTTGAATTTGGTAGGTACCTAGTCAAAGAGAACCCAACTGATTTCTAGTTTAAAAAAATAGGTAGTATAAATACAACGCAGTGAAATGCGATATTCAAGTGATGTTTATCGAAATTCGTTGTCATTTTCAGAGGTGATCAGCCGATTTTTGCTCTATTAACTGTTATTTTGATATTTTTGTGATTCTCCATAATTCAAGCACAAGTAATGGTTGCTGATTGTATTTTTAGTTTCCATAAAAATGACATTTTTACCCGTGATAAGTACGTTTACGAAAAAATTTCAGCAATGAAATTAGTTTTTCCTAAATACATTGGACCAGCAAACAAAAGCTTTACGAAGCGTTGGTCTATGGATGTATCTCATGTGTTGTATATATAATGAAGAATCTGCAGTGAACGTTTTAGCTTCCTATACCTGCCTATTTAGTTATCATCACCCAAATCGAAAAGCGAATGGAACTTTAATCTAATTGGAAGTAAACACCTTAATATTATTGTTTATTTCGCATACTGTATTGTTTCAAGGGCCACCGTTTGTTTTCTGCCCACTTGATGTCTCACACTTAACTAGGTATCGACCAATTCATTCAGTTGACAAATCAACGTGCGTTTGAGATGGTGTCCATAAGTCATAGTGATTTGTGCGATCATTTATTGAATTCAGGTTCGTCTGACCACTCGTTTCATTCGTTGATTTCAGAGAAATTACCTACCTTACATTGAGGTTGATTATTATGATTATTTCATTATATTATCATTATTTTGTTAAGTACCTATTATTTTGTATTTATGAAAAAGAAATTAATTTAATGGAAGGATTTTGGTTTACTTTTAAAACTGTTACGTTAAAGAAGACAAAATCTATTTTGAAATGTATTTAACGAAGGAAGCAACTTTTTTATGAAGAAACCATTTTGTTATGTTGGAAACAGGAATTGTTAAAAAAATAAACAAAGTAGGTACCTACGTTTTTTCTTGTACAATTTTCTCATGAAGCATACGGTTAAATAAAAGTAAAATAAATTGTGTTCAGATGAAGAATTTTTCTTTACACTTACATAATATGAGAAGTATTTTAGGCTGACAGGGCTAAGGCACACACAATTTATAACAGGTGCCACTTTACTTTATTATTCTTAGTTTATAAATTGAATTTTCTGAATATTCGCTTACATTTTTTGCACAAACGGTGCATTTTTCTCTGGGAAACTAGTGTTTTCTAATGTATTTTTCCTTCCTGAATTGAGTAAAACCATTCCCGAATCGATATGACTATCCGTTCTGAAGATACGGAGTTTTTTCCGCTTTTTTGTCGTTTTGCCTCACGATGCGGCGTTTTACTCCATTTTCAGTCGTTTTACCCAATTTTCTGCAATTTCTTTACACCAAGTGGCAAACATCCTGTTTATAAAAATTCATATAATTTTTGGTATTTTTTGGCAGTGGATTCAGGATGATCTGAAACGGATTTTGGTATAATTTTTTTTCTCGGAAATTCAAGTTTCAAAAATTTTGGACCGAGAACGATAACTTCCTTTTCTTCGAAAATTCGCTAATAAAAAGGCAATGATGAAATAAACACGTCTACTTACTAAGTAAATTAGACCAAACTTACACGCAGGCGTTTTTCACAAACTGTGGTTCTTCTTGGAACGAAAAATAGATGGTACTCTTTTCTTATTCCACTTCTTTCTTCCCTGAGAAAATGAAAAAGAGAGATTATCAATGAGTCAAGAAGGATGTCAACATAATAAGTACGTCAACCGCTCACACTATCTCAGCGTTACCCGTGAATATTATCAGCAATCATGTCCATCAGGTGTTCCTGAGCCCTCGATATGAAAATGATGTTTTTCACGTCCTTCAGTACGGGAAGTTTTCCGAAATTCAGATAGAGCATCTTCCCGACGTTGTGTTCCCTGAGGAGACTGACCGAGGCGACAACTCCAAAAGGGACACCCAACGCATCATCCCAAACCATCGCCTAAGAACATGGAAATTTTATATCATCAACAATTGGTGTAAATAAACAGATTGCGACAGATTCGGATATGACTCATATTCACGTACATCTAAACATGCAGATTTCAATTAAAGTTTTCTAGACAGCACTCACTACCCACTAGGGTGAGTTTGAGGGTACGTGTATGTGTACATCTCTCATAGGTACAGGTGAATATCACAATCATGTTTTTCATCTGGTCTACATTCATGATATCTGCTCTACATTCATAATTTTCCAAGTAGTAATGATCCATTTCAAACGTCACCTCACCTTCGTTCCATCACACTTGTCGATCAGTGTCAATAATTCTTTTCTATAAACTTCTTGTAACAGCGATAAATTAACTTTCCCGCAGTTCAAATAATTCGTCATGACGGTGAACTAATAAAACTTTCAACAACTAGGTAATTTCAACGGCAAAAATTACATCAACTCTTGTTATTGTTGGTTGGTTGTTGTTGTTCTTCTTCTTCTTCTTCTTTCCGCTACATTACCTGGCGTCGACCATGCTGATCACAATTTTTGTATGGAGTATTGTTCATTTATATTTAATTTCAATCATGTAATTTTTCAAGCGAATTATTTATTTATTTACAAGATTTAACGGGCAGATGCCCAATTTACAAGAAAAATATATGCATAAGTATGTAAGTAATGAAAAAAGAAAAATAATAATATCCATGGGTATCTAAAAGGGAGTGCATAGCAAAATTATAAATGATCACTGTGGTGGAATTGACTGAAATTAATTTAAACAAGATATTATCAGATATAAACAGATATTATTATTAAACAAGATATTATTAATTATTGCAGATCTTCCAGGGGGGGGGGGGGGGGGTCAGAGCCGCCAGTATCCTGCGACGAAAGGGAAAAAGGACGGAACCAAACAGGTCCACTTCCAATTGGCTGAATTCTCTCTGAATCCAAATCATTGGTGAATTCAGTAAGTCGTTAGTGGCAGAAGTGGGTGCATAGAATGTGACGAAGTGGTGAGGTGGTTATTTGGTGGTGAAGTTGGATTAAATCAAATTTTGATGAGTTCTTAAAGATGTTGGGCGTCAAAGGAAAGAAGGAGGCTGTACAGGGTGTCCTACGAGACGATCACCCCCTCCCCTTGAAATCGCCAAAATGTGTTTTTTTTTGTGTTAATCTTCATATTTTTGGGCAAGGACCTTAAATATATTTTCGCACACTGCGCAATTGCGCTACATTTCGCAATCGAACCCATCTTTGTTTTTTTTTCAAATGGGAACCCCGTTTTTTATTTATTGCAGATTTGGATTCTACAAAGAATTTCATGAATTTATGACCCTTCACTCGATTATATTGACCGCACGCAACCCCCCCCCCCCCCGCCTACTTTTTTTTTTAAGGAAGTGTTCGTATTTATTTTCTTTTAACTTCGCCATAGCCGGTCCCCAGCCCGGTTGAGAAAGAAGGAGGGAAAGGAAATGGAAAATTACTAAATTACATCTGCAAACAGCCTACAAAGACGATTTTTTTTTCACGCAAAGTAACTCTATCTAAACCTGAACTAAAAACTATACTTACCGTCCATCTGAATTTTTGATGAAATATCAATATCTATAATAATATTATAGATGTTAGCCTCGCAACAAATAAGTAACTACCTACTGCATTTGGAGTATTGTTTTCAGCCCAGTCCCCAATCACAGACAAGCATTTGGTACTAAATTTAGGGCTTGTGCGTATTTTTTCGTAATTTCGGTGAAAAGGTTGAATTTGACTTGGAAAAGGTTGAATTTGTTTTGGAAAAGGTTGAATTGGTTTTGGAAAAAGTTGGATTTGACTTGGAAAAGATTGAATTTGACTTGGAAATGCTATACGATACTTAGTAAGTAGTAAAATTTTCAATTTATGAGGGGAATTTTTTTTAGTGCCTTATACACCTTATTTGGACCCAAATGAAGTTATTTTAGAGGTAACAAAAATTCTTTGTTGGAAAATTCCATGATCAGGAGAATAAGGGCTAGGGCCATTTTTTGTATTGTAGGTACCGAGGGCCACCAAATAAGGAAGTTATTTCGACCTTTCACGAATATTTATCTCACATATCAAGGTATTTCTAGTGTTTTTAGATGCCTTGATGTTTGTCAAGTCAAAATTCAGGATATTTGTTGACTTTTACCTTAGCCACTAATTTGTAGAAGAGGGCAAAAAAAAAGTCCTATATCGTTTCTGAATCTTAATGTTTTGTATCGCATCTCGTGTGGTTTTATATCCAAGTTTTTGACCAAATACTTTTTTTTTTTTTAGTTTTTAGTTTTTTTTTAGTTTTTAGTACTTTAGTTTTTAGTTACTGAAGTTTAACTTTGTTGCCTTACGACTTTTTCTGAAACTTAAGTTCCATGATTACCTCCCATTTTCACGGGGACTGTGATATTTTATCCATCCAAAGTCTTTGATATCACTTTCGAGTCAACTAATTTTAATAATTTTCATTGTTTTGATTTAATACAAACTGACGAGGAAAAGAATTTAAATAAGTAGGTAACTAACTGTTTTTCAGTTAGTCAGTTCGTTCCAATTCGCTTTATTGTGTTGATTAAAATGAAGACTGTTGAAGAAAAGAATTTTAAATCTTAAAGTTAAATTAAATTTTATTTTAAACTTAATTAAACTTCATTTAAACTTAATTTTAAATTAAACTTAATTTAAATTTTAAAGTTATTAACGTTTTTAAATGGCTTTTATAAGAAAATAATTTTAAATCTTAAAGTTAAATTAAATTTTAATTTAAACTTAACTAAACTTAATTTAAATTTTAAAGTTATTAACGTTTTTAAATGGCTTTTATACTTCATTTCTCCAATTATACCCTGTGGCTCTAGGTACAAGCGGTGGCTTTAGGTTAAAGCACTAGTGGCCCCAGGTTGGTACATGTACATGCATGCTATGCTTGTACCTAGAGCCGAATTTCATTTTTTAGAAAAATATTTCTCATAATTTGAATTTTCGTACTAAAATGAAAATTCTCGTGGCGTTTTGGTCTCACCTTATTCCTTTATCAGGATTTGAAGTGGTTTTGCCGATTTGAGAGTCTTTTTACCCCATAAATCACCATTGAAAAAAATGGCCCAAGGTACACGACTTTACCCTACCTAATAGCATGGAAGAACGGGAGTTCCAGTTCTTCCATGCTAATTAAGTGTGACTGCTTTGTTATCAGCGTAACATACGGATTGTTGATTCCAAGGACTGCAGACAAATGGGCCGATGTTGGCAACATTGCTTTGGTCAGTCTTGATGGCGTCCCTGTCCCTTCCCTTCGCCCAACTTCCTTCTGTTTTGCCCCGTGTCCTTTGAAGTTCGGAAGTTTTGCAGTTCCGCTGCTCAGTGATTTCGTCAATTTACACCTTTACGGGCATCGATATCAACCGTTGAAGGATTCGGTAATAAGTAGTTGATTCTGTGACTCGGTTCTTCGCCCGTAATCGTGTGAATACGACAAAAATTCCAGCGAACGAGAGCTGGGCGTAACACACCTTTTTGTTAGGTTGACGTAAGCCAACCTCTTTCTAACGCTGGGAGGTGTTCCGTTACCGGGCCAATTTCATACGAAATCTTCAAACTCTGTTTATAAACAGTGAATAATTCGATATTTACAATATTCGTTGTATGCAAACTGATTTGGCACTCGTATGAGTTTGGCATCGTCGATTGTGTTATGTGTTGTTTATCTCATCCAGTGGTAGTTTCAACCAAGTGAGAGCCGCTATGCTCAAGTTTATTCGTGGAAAAACTCAACAGCCCTCGGCGGAGAGGCAGAAGCTCCAGAAGGAGTTGTTCGCTTTCAGGAAAGTGAGTGATGATCTATTTGTCTCTACTACTTCAATAGTCTGCACTACTGTAGTAGGTAACATACGTCAGTATTCAAGTTATGACAACACCGCTATACCCACTCAACCGCAGATCTAATCTATCAGTAGTAGATGATGCTGGTGGTTGATTTTTATTTTGGGTTAGTATACTAATCTATCATGATAGATTACCTAGTAAACTAACCCAACATATTATGGTTGTTGAACCATCTGGTAATTATTGCGAAAACCGTATCAGGGCAGCAGTATGGTACGTTTAGGTCGCAATAAATAGCAGATATCTGCATTTTTGACACGTTGTTTGGGCATGTCTGAGTAGTGTACATCCAATTTTGCAACCGAAAAAAGCAAGGAATAACTTTTGGCGACCGAAAAACCTCGAAATTTTCAGAGTTGCTCTAGTTTTCGGCCTATATCTCCAAAACGGTGCTTCCTAGGTAAAAAACATGCCGTATGCATCTTTAAACTACATTACATTTGCTACAAGATCACCCCAACCGGAGCTCTGTAGGTCCAATAGATTCGGAGTGATGGCCCTGTGAAAATTGACCATTTTTTCTAAAAAGTTCAAATTTCAAGTTTTGAGGAATGTTGACCGAAGAAGTGGTCCAACGAGGAACTCATGAGAAATGAAGTTGTAGCAAATGTAATTAGCTTCAATTTAAGCACAGACGGAGCTCTGTTGGTTCAATAGTTCTCTTTTTAAATGGGAAACTGGGCATCTCAAGAAAATGACCACAATTCGATGTGAAGAACCTTCAAAAACAAATTTGTATTTCATAATATTTAGTGTCTGTACTTATATAAACTTGAATTATATTGTTAAATTATTAAGCTGTAGGGGGGTTATGGTACCTATTGTGACTCAGCTGCTTCCTGCAATAGAAAATGGTAGGTAACATTGTTTTAGTCTACAATAATTTCCAACATGGCATAGGTATCCACAAATGTAATGTTATGGTGGGTGGTATGGCTTTAATTCTATGTATGGCTTGCCATTCACAGTACTGCTTGCCTGCGTCTCTTTGCCTGTGCAGGGTCCATATTGTTGGTAAAAGTTGGTCTGGTAGGTGTACGATATGGTTGTTTCTACGCACTGAATATAGTAGGTTTTTTCACATATTACCTGTTTGGGTTACACTAACCTGCGGTGTATAATGTACTGTGAATATTATTATTGAGAGGAACGAGAAAAGGTGTTGTGGATCTACCTGGATGTACCTTCCACCTGTTAGCATAGCACTACCTACTAAGAAAAAAAAAAGAAAAAAGAAAAAAACCGTGCAGTACCCGTGGTTGATGGACGGTTCGATTTTACCTTCGATCCTTTTCACATTTTTACTGTCTTGATATTTTGTAACCGGGGCGATAAGCATAAGGAATACTCTAGCGTCAATCATATAGGGATAATGCACCAGTAGTAGCCACCCAATTTAGGATTTTACTTCGTGGTTTCGAAATTTTTCACTCATGATTTTGTTCTATCCCCCAACATCTGCTTTATCGAATGACTGTTTCAAAACCCCGATGACTTTGAATGGTTTTAGAGAAATTTAAGGAGAGCAGACCAACATTTGTCGCCATTAATAGCCCCCAAAATCTTAGTAGTAGCCACCGTAGTTGCCACTTTAAGACGTTTCTTGCAAAACACCTTTTAATCAACGAGAATTAAGAAAATATTCTGAACTTGAGGTTAATAAAAGTAGGATTCAATTCCACATACAGATAGAAAGTAGGTAAATGTGAGAAAATAATTTAGGTATATCAACTTGTAAACATATTTTTATTGAATTTTTTTAGTCAAGATGGGGTTGGCACTAAAAACGATCACATAATATCACATTGCGTGTCTGCTCCTGGAACTAAAAACAGTTCATAACGTTAAAAATAAAGCCCAAAACATGAATAAAACAATAAAACTAGGTACAATAAAAGTATGTTGCTTCCCTAAGAACAAATTTAATATATGTATAGTTCAAGGCACCTCAAACAATAAAGCCTACGTGGAATAGAAAATCTAACATCACAGTGGGTTGCTCCTCCAGAAACCTGGTACCATTTTTAAAAATTGAATAAAAACTCTTCAAGAATATCTGAAACTCATTCTCAAGAATATCTTCTTTGTACGGTGTCAGCACTGTGGGAGGCCCCATTTTTCGACACAGCGGCGATTTTCCCGAAATCTTGGCTCAAAGAGTAATCCTTGCCACACCGTTGTTTTTAGCTGCATTGTTAACCGAAATTCCACCTTAAAACCCTGGATGGCTTTCAGCATGTCTTCTTTTGTGTAGCTCCTCATCTGACCTTTTACAGGAGGCATTGCTGATTTCTCATCTATTCCTACATAATAAATTGAAATCAAAAATCGATAATAATCAGAGATGTCAAAATTAATTTTGTATTTAATTTTTTATCACATCTAGTAGAGACCACCATGACATTCCCTGGCTACTACTGTAACTACCCATTTTCATTATTACCTAGTAGTAGCCAACCCCTGGCTACTACTGGAACCACTATTTCTTTTAAAATAATCAACTATATTACTGTGATCCTGACGGCAAAATTACCTAGTTCAATTATGTTACAGATGAAAAAAACATGAACACTTTATGGCTACTAGTGACATTCACCATATTTTGGGGACTAGTAGTAGGCACCCTCCAAATAATGACCTAATTGTATGAAAAGCTACTGAAAAAGACTAGGACTAGGACAATTAGAAACAACCAATGGACATAATGAAACCAAACAATAAACAAAAAGGTCAAGAATAACGTGAGAAACGACGAAAAAGTGAATTACCTCCTTAGCCAAATGTAGGGAAGTCCAGGTTCTTGGTTCAACTGACGAGTTATCTTGGTTATCACAAACGTTTGGCTCTCCCTGATGACTTGAACGGTTAGAAAGAAAGGCGTACAACCCCTGCTTTGAAATGGTGCCAATTTCAAATTTCTTAGGGATGCCAAATCCTTATCTACTCAAATAACATAATAAACCGTTTTGTCAAGAATTTGCAGTTTTTTGACTCCTTTGCTCACGGAACTACCGCCCTCAACTTATTCTGTTGATTCGAGATACTTTCTGCATTCTTATGCAACGTTGGGTGTAGCTACATATTATGTCCGAAAACTCGATAATGGCACTAACCCACAATTTGAGTTGTTCACAACACAAATAACCACTCAGATCGGTTGAGAATTGAGGCCTGGGCAGCGCATGGAGTATTTTGTTGAAAATCGTATTTCGGTATTGAATCCTTCCATTGCCCCCCTCAACGCTGATTTGATATCTCGGCGGATTTCCAACCATGCGAATTGGTTGAGAATTGACGCCTGGGCTGAGCTCTCAGGATTTTGTCACAGTCACATACTGCTCAGTCTGTATGGAAAATACGAAGGAGCTTGCAGGTGTTTTCTTGAAATTTATAAAATATTTTGTGTGAAATATTCCGAATTAATCATAGCTGTCGATCAATATTGCCAAGTGCAATAGCTACGGACACGCTTTTCGGGTGGTCGGTCCGTATTCTCGGGCAGTAATGACCGCTAATCATTGCGGGTCATCGAAGTACCGCCACTCGTCTCTCCGACGGCTCAGGAAAAGAATAAGTTCCCGTCATTAGTTTCGAATGAACCCCCTGAGGAATCTCGGAAGGTATCAGACGTTCACGGTCGGACCCCCGTTTCCCACAGCGCAGGCGCATCACCGCTGGATCTTTTCGCTCTGAAATAACTGACAATAACTGCATTCCTCTCGCTGACGAATTGAAGTGACCAGTAGGGCAAGGCGAGTTCTCGACCCGCTAGCAACTTCCTTATTCCTTCGAAATATGCGGTGCCACTGGATGTTTTCGTCTTAATTAATACTCAAACTGCATCCGGAATAAGGTATCGCAATTATAACTACATCATCATGTTGGGCGTAAAAAAGCCTTTAAAATGAGGTGTCACTTGTCAGACTGTTTCATTTTTGGAATTTATGGGTAATCCCCCCCAACCACCATTGGAGTGGGGAGGTAAATTATTTTTAGGCAACGTATTGCATTACAAGTTTATTTACATCTTGCTACTGCATGTGTCATCCTAGAAAATATCTGTCCTTAGATACCTCAGACGGTGGAAAAATCCCATAATGATCAAAGTTTAGAGATGAATTCGAAGAAACCAGCAACTGTAGAGTATTGAAAATTTATCGGATTTAAACTTTCATAGGTAGGTCAAAAATCGTAATAAAAAAAGAAATGGTGTGAATCACCGAAAATGGTTTGAGATAGTTCCTATTGCCACAAAAGTGGATCATATAGTTTTAATAGCTCAATAACTACGGACTATGATATACGAGGGTTGTTCCAAAAGTAAGTTCCGACATGTTAAAAAAACAATTTAAAAAATATATATTTGTACTCAGCAACATTCTAAAATATTTTTCTACATGATCGCCCATTTTTTCCAAGCAAATTTTGCGGTAACGGTATTATAGATAAACATGGTATTATAGATAAATTGATTGTCACGAGCATCCAAATGGTCCGCAGATGAAGCGAAGTTTTCTGGAAGGTCGTCAAGAAGTGGGGAATGAGGTGCGTAGCGGACGAAGAATGTACTGGCACCGTAGCAGCTGTTCTCGCGATTATTGACGACGATGCGCGAATTACGGTCAATGAAATTGTTGAAAGAATTCATCCGAAAATCGATCATCGATTTGTCGGATTCTCAAAGACAAGAAGTTCACAGCTGGCAAGGCAATATGGATGACAATTGGCCATCGGGCTGAAAAAACTGGAATACCGGCATCGCAAAAAATGGAAAAAAATGGGTGATTATGTAGAAAAATAGTTAAGATGTTGCTGAATACAAATATACAGGGTGTTCGCCACTTGGTGTAAAAGAAAAAGTTGGGTAAAACTAGATTGAAAATGGAGTAGAACGCCGCCAACCGGACCTTTCCATCTCAATCCGTTCCCAAGAAATGATTGAGATAGAAAGGTGCGGTTGGCGGCGTTCTACACCATTTTCAGTCTAGTTTTACCCAATTTTTTCAATTTTTCCTAACATGTCGGAACTTACTTTTGGAACAACCCTCGTACATCAGTCGCGAAGGTTGATAAACTTGAACAACTGGATGACCCATGATGGAGAAGGGCTATTGTGCAATTACAGGATCCGCTTACCTACAGAAACAATTGACTATTGTTTTAGGTTGCGTAATGCATCCTCCGCCCGAAGGCAGTCCATTTGACACTACAACGGAGCTTGGGGAAATTGGGGTGTTGTAAAAACTTTGATACAATTTGAAAACTAGGGGAACAAAAATTTAACACTTCGCTTGTGTTGGGGAATACACTCGGTTGTCATCCAAGCTATTCGGCATATATTAGACATACGAGTACATTACGATTTTATTTTGTTTTTAGCGAATTTTCGAAGAAAATTGTTCTCGGTCCAATATTTTCACAACCCGAATTTCTTGAAAATTGTTATACCAAAATCCGTTTTGGACCATCCCGTCCAATCCGCCCTGCCAATCGAATGGCTAAGTTCGTAGAAGAGCAGAATTGGTTCACTCTAAGGGGGGTTTTGGGGAGTTTTAGGGGAAAAAATTACCCATAAATTCCCAAAATGGAACAATCTAACAAGTGATACCTCATTTTAAAGGGGATTTGCGCTGAACTCTATGGTGAAATCAGAATTGCGATATCTCGTTCCGTTCTCAAACTGGAGCACATGGAAGATGAAGAAAAGTGGTTGATACTTGAGATGTTCTTCATGGTTAGTCTGCTCTACTCTTGAGTCGCAATTCTGATTTCATCGTTGTGTTTAGCGTAAAAAACCTTTAAAATGAGGCGTCACTAGTCCGACTGTTTTAAATTTATTTTTCAACTTGTTTCGAGTAATTGCAGAATATGCTTGCAGAAGTTTTCTAACAGTTTCTACGTTTTGGTTGCTTATTTCAAAATCTTCTAGATCATTCTCAGTTTTCTCAATTGAACCTCTCGAAGTGGTTTTCTAGTTTGCATAGTTTCGAAGTATCCTTCAACTACTTGTCAAGATGTCATGCGGTCCGTTAAACGTTTTCCAACTCGTTCGTCTCTGATCTGGGTCAAAATATGTCGTTTTGGGAGCGGGACGCGATCTGTAATGAATTGATGGGGCGGAACGTGCTTTTGCTTGGGCCTCCTAGTAAATGAGACGTCTCGAGACAAATGAGGCAAGCGATAACGAACACGTCATTCAGACCCAAATTCTGAGGAAACAGGAAAAACGTTTATAGAAATACTCTCGATGATATCGCACTAATGTTTCATTAGGCCGTTTCATTTTTGTGTTTGAAACACGTCTGAATGACTAATTTAGATAATAATAACATATTATGTTTGTATTTAAGTAATTCAAACTTCAAGTTTTGACATGTTTGTTTCCGCTCGGAACCTTGAGTGACATGTTGGTTTTCGCTAGGAAATTTGAGTGACATGTTTGTTTTTGGTCAGACCTTCAATAAAAATTAATAAAATTGATTAAGTATCATTAAAATGTTGTTTATTCAAACTCAAACAATGCATCTAAAAAATCAATTAAATGATTTGTAACAGAAGAATGTAGGCATGCAAATTTCATGTATGAAAACATTATGTACCCACAAATGAAAATTTGGCAAAATTTCAAATGTGAATTCCACAGTCTTCTTCTAGGCAGTCACATTCATTCTCTTGGGACTGAACTCAATCCATCAATGAGTATTGAATACCAAGCTCTCACAGCAAGATCTTCTTCAGTTCTCCAAGATTGTCCACAGATTTCCTTAGGCAGGGAATCCACATCCTTTTTCTGGGCTTCTGCAATACCATGCTCAACGGTAAAACTGGTGTTGTGAATGTCATGGTTGCGCCAATATTTACTCATTTTTTACGGAGAGTCACTGGTTTCTTATCCACTTCCACGTTGGCAAATTATCTCTGATTTATTGTTTTGGAATTCTGGATCTTCTTTAGATCCCTCATTCCCTCAAGATTTTTGTACATTACTGAGGGTTATTTTGCATCCCTCAACAACCAATCTGTCCCAGTATTGTTTTTGTTCTGCTCCCCACACCCATCACAGAACAATCTAAGGTTCTTCTTATTTTGAGACACTACCTACCTACTCCTTTTTTCAAAAATCAACCAAAGTAGAGGAAATTTCAACAGACCCCCTTCCAGCTTGATCATGCCAGCTCTCTTGGGGGTTCTGTATTCTTTCTCTTCTTGTGGTTTCAAGCACCTTCCTTCTCCCTTTGGTTGCTATGACATTCGGTTTTGTTTGGATCTTTCACACTCACATGTTGTGTTCTGCTCAGATCGTCGAGCTTTTGCCTTGAAAATAACGGTGACCTGTTGGGTTTTGGTTGGTTTTCGATGCAGAAATGGATATAAATCGTCGTCCTTGACAATAATCAATCCCTAACTCAATTTCCCAAATATTTTGACCTGTTCGTTCTTGCTTGGACCCTCCTCAAATGTGGGAGCACGAGACTAAATGTGCGGATTTCAAAGTAAACGACGAGTGACATCTGGATCTCATGAGGGCGGCCGGCTTGCTTCCATCAATAGACGGACGGCCTTCGAAAAACGGTGTAGCTTCCTCATATCGTGACTTAGATTCACGAAATTGGTAGTGTTCCAAAGGAGAATCTCCTCTATTCAGACATGTCGATTAAAATGCAAGCGGATTTATCTTGACTCTTCTTCCAGTTTTTTTTAAAATGAAATACTACTTCTGCTTTTCTTCATTCAATAGTGAGGAAGCTCAAGTTTCTACAACTTCGAATTTTATTGATTTTTTGTAGTCCAACAACTTTAATTTGTGTTTTTTTTTTTTTTAACGATTTGAACCACTCTCAGTTTTATCGACTCCATCATTTTTATGGGAGTTCTGGCTTATTCGTCACGAAATCACTGGTATTAAATATTTTCTTTGTTCTTATTTATGCTTCCATGTTTCTATTTTGGCATTGATTAGACAAATTCGACTGTTCGAATCTGAGGACCACTTGTTCCCTTTTTTTGAAATTATGAAGTAGGTACAAACTAGTGGTTTGAACAAGATGCCCAAATTCGAAAGGTAAATGAGAGTGGCCGTCAACCCGTGTTTTAAATATGACACTTCTTCCATTAATACAGAATCGATTTGTTTCAGTGGCATTTCTGATAAACATATCCCCCTCTCCCCCACCGTAGTAGGTTATCTGGTATTAGGTTACTGGCCAGTATCAGGTTATTTGAAGCGGTTACGTTAAATATTCCCCACCCCTACCGCCAATGGGAAGAACCAAGTTTTACATTGAATAGAAACATTGGGACTTCAGCCATTTCCAGTTGGCCGGCTTCCACTTCCGTTCCCACTGAGGCAACACGTGACAGGTCTTTACTGAACTACCGGTCAGATAAAGGTCCTTCCTGCCGGCATAATTTGCAGTTTTCCCCTCTCTAAGACAAGGCCGTATCCATAACAACCAAAAGCTCCATAATTGATCTGCTTTGTAGAATTATTTAGTGGAGTAGAATTATCTGCTAGGAAATGAGGCCCTCTCGCTATGATTCTGTTGCCCTTCAGGACCCTGCAATTCGGCCATGTTGGCAGTATCGTTTGTCAATTACTGTTGACCTAGGGTGTGTGATTTAGGGTGACCTAAACCTTCTTACTATTGGAATAATGGTGGGTACGGTACACCATTCAAGGGAAAACGAGAATCAAAAGGTGGCGGAGGGCATTGGACTGAATAAAGATGATACCATGCAGAAGGTACCAGTCGAAATGTCATAGTCGTGCGATGGATGTCGTAATGCGCATTTCACTCTGGAGCTCGGATCGGACTGCACAACTGAATGAATAATAACGAAACGCGTTTTCCAGGTATCCATATCTCGGCTCCTATTTGACCGATCGACTTGAAATTTGGTGAGGATCTTCTTGGCGTGGATAATAGAAAACCCTGAAAGTTTCAAGTTGCTAGGTCTAAAGGGAGCCATGTTATATAACTTCAAAAACCCTATTTTTCGCCTTTACCTTTTTCTCCTTCTTCTTGTTCAGACAAGCAAGGCTGAAGCCTCTCCGTCTTAACCGATTAACTTGAAATTTTGCACAGAGCTTCGTTTCAGCTTGAGACAGAGCCTTTAAAAATATTTAACCCATTATCTCAACCTAAAAAACGTTTAGAAAAAAAAAACAGAAATTGTCGGCAAACATTGTCCACTCTGACTAGTCTACAGCCTGGGTAACAGGACCAATCGACTTAAAATTGTATGTGGACCTTCTGTATAACATGACTCAGTGTCATTTAAATTATCTCAACCCAAGAAAATGTCAGCATACACTTGTCTGCATCGGGAACTGCGTAGGTAAATATTTAATTCGACATCCGAGTAGAATTTAAACAAAATTTTCGTCTCCTTTGTTTTGTTTATCACCAGTTGTTTTATGAGGTCAAGATCGGAGAAAGTTTGGTTCCAAGTTTACCAAACAACGGATAATTAAGGTTTCTTTATTCCGGCCGCGATCGGCAAAACAACGAACAAAAAACAAAGATGTGAAAATATTTTGACGAGTGATCCGAGTTTCGGGTGTTGTAGGCACGTCGATTAAACCAAACCGACGCCGCCAAATGTCACCTTGACCTTCGACGGTTGTGGGCCGTTTCAGCAGTTTTCAACAAAAGCCAAAACTCTCGAGAGCAATTTCGTGAATGGAAATACTTAAGGTCGGTATCATGATGAGCGTCGAGTTATCATAACAGTTATCATAAAGGTGTGTCTCGTATCTTCTTCATTCTAATGCCGTGCTGTTCGTAACCTGCTGGTTAAATAATATTCAATGGTATTTATTACCTACCTCATTCTTAAACGAATGAAATTAAAAATAAATTTATTCCACCAAAAATGGCACAATTTGAATTTAACATGCTATCATACTTATAAACATAAAATTAAGAACATTAGTTCATTTTAAATATTGGAATTACACTACAAGTGGTGGGATCCAGAACAGAACAAGGACAAAATAAATCCGTGGTCATACAGCATGGCTATAAGAGCGAAATTTCGAAAATAAATAGCTGCTGTTGCTAAGTTTTAACTACCACTGCTAACAAAAAAAAAAAAAAAAATTGCAGGATATGGATAGCTGTTCGTTGCAAGAGTGACTAAAAAAATTACCATGTTTTAGCAAGGCAGCTAAAGAACGGGAAGGTTGTTAGCTGTAGTATGCTGCCATGCGATAAATACATTTGCATTACAGCCAATTCTATTAGCCAAACCTGCTCATGATATTACTTGTGTAGCTACAACAATTGGTACCGTGGCAGGTCCTTATTGGCTTACTGGGTCCCTTGCATGGCTCCTCCCTAGGAATGTACAGGAAAGTTAAATATAAATAAAGACATCAAATACAGAGAAAAAATTTATTTACCACATTTTACCTTTACCTCACAAAATTCTTTTAGTCTGGAAAATAGTACAGTTTCAAGTTAAGTACATACTACTAATTTTGAGTTACTTATTCTTTCTCAAAATAATTCTTCAAATCCACGGAAACTCAAATTCATTCAAGTATCACGGAAAACTGAATGATATTGACAAGTGGCACTATTCATAGTAATAAACAACCAGTTTTGTCGACTCACCTTCCAACTCACAATGTATTGGTGAGCCAATCAATTAGCAACTTCAGTAGTTCTTCCTCCATCATGAACTCCACTTCTACATAACAAGCACTTGAAAATACTACGCACAAACAACAATTCAAATTACTAATTACAAACTATATACTAACACTATAATAATGATGTATCCGTCCGCTAACTGCTGTTTGCTTGCGTTTTACGCGGGAACCCTCCGCTAGGAAATTAGTTCCATAAAAAATGATGACTAATACCTACTCAATGGTTCAAATATCGGCCACTGGTGCTTTTACGTTGTGCTGCGTTCTTTCGGTAAAGAAACGTAGTAGCGGAGGAGGAAAACAATGAAAACAGAAAATAAGATTCATGAAGGGACCGTTGGGGCTCGAAGCGAGGGCTGACGCAGGTTGCTAAATCTTTGCACCAGGGCTAAATCATTCTAGCTAACATTCTTAGTACTCTTAGCAAAGAGGTTTTGATTGGGGCAGCTAAGATTTAGTAACAAATCCAATTAATTTGCGGTTCGTGCTAATCTTTCCGTGCTAAGGGGAATTAGCAAAATCAGCTACTTTATTTTTCTCCGTGCAGAGAGTGTATTGTACAGTAGCTTTAAATGACACTGGTACACAAATAGTACAGAAATGAGTGGACGGAGCTACTGATTTGATTTAGAGGTATAGCCTGCATTTGAGACAATCTACGTCCCAAGCTGCTCGTTGTCGCATCCAACTATTTTCTGATGGATCCTCCAAAGACCTTCTCAGGTCGACTCGCTGCTGGCGGGACAAGGGCTGTCACCTATGGCTGCCTCATCCTTCTATAGAAGAGTTCATTTGTTCAATAACCTCATAATCTCAACGTCCGTGAGCCTCCGATCGATCGTCCCGGACACGCACGTTCGCCTTTTTGTCCCCTTTTTGGACACCCTCCGACGAATGGAACAGCCTTCGTTGTTAGAGACGGTCCGTAAACCAACCGAGTTCCGAGTGAAAACTGAGAATCAACCCGGTGAATCACTGTCGTACGGACAAATCGATTTGAACGCTATCCAAAATAGTTTGAAATCCCTGGAAAAAACCTTATGTTGAACAAAATGGACTGTTGAAAATCGAGATAAGAATAACGTATCATAGAGGTAGCGTTTCGCCCCGCCAAGCAAACAAGTTGAGAACCGACGGTACCAACAGTTATGTCTACCGTACGTCACGAAAAGCGTTTTCCAGGTATCCATATGTTGAAATTTGGTGATGATCTTCTTGGTGTGGATAATAGAAAGCCCTGAAAGTTTCAAGTCGCTAGTAACTATCAACAGGACCAACAATTGCATAGCAGAAAAAGTATCAACTTAAATAGGTTTGTAAACCCATGTCATCACTTGTTCGGATGTAAGCAAAGTTTGGGGATTTGTTAATTGTGATGGAGCATAGGATGCCAAAAGACCGATTACAATACGTTTATATGGTACCATGCATCCACATCCAGAATACACAAAAAAGAAAAAAAACCCTATTAATTAAAAATACATATGCGCGAGTTTTAGTGGGGGGGGGGGGGGGGGGATACCTCATAAGTTCCCAAAATGAAACATTCTAACAAGTGACATCCCATTTTCAAGGTTTTTTCTACGCTCAACACGACGATGAAGTCATAATTGCGATATCTTACAAACTGAAGCACTTTTAAGATAAAGAAACGTGGTTGATGTTCTTTATGGTTCATCTGCTCTAATCTGATAAAGGAATAAGATATAATGCAATTCTGACTTCACCATCGCGTTCAGCGTTGAATACTCTATAAACTGAGGCGTTACTCTGCAATAATAGGAGAAAACATTTGTTGTTGAACCAGTATTTCTTCGAAAATTTGATCTTATAGCCATGCTGCATGACTGGATTTTTTTTTTTCTCCGCCATTTTTCAGGCTTCTAAAAGTGACTCGCCAAAGTGACAGCTACCAATAGACAAATACAAAGCTGTAATTATGGGCAGTCGTTGGAGGACGATAACAAGACTCAGATTGTGATGACCACTCAAAATGAGATAAAGAGGATCAGATGCCTAAAGGGGGAGTGACAGTCACAAGGAAGGAAGTTACATGGATACTCGACTCATCCTGATAAGTTTATAGCATCCTCGAAAGAAGAAAAGAGGAAGGTCATGGACCTCGACTCGAGAGATGACATCAGGAGTGGGCAATCCGCCCCGCGAGCTCCTCAGGTAACTCCCATCTTCACCGGAACCCGCCGAGCTGGAACGGTGAACCACAAAACAACGAAAACCCAAGCATCTTTCATCTCAATGAGAAACCAACTACGTACCTACTACTGTACTGTTCGCTCTAACCGCAAGTTTTCTCGCCTATTTTTTCAACAGAGGGCAATGGGTGATCTTCAGGAAAATTTTCCCCAAAGTTACATTAGCAGTGTGAATGCGCCATCAGCGTGAAATGCAAACAATTTGGGGCACTGAAACACCGTTTTCCACTGAAAACGTCGACTTATAACGACAGTATTATGAAACTAAATCCTGGTTCTCAGACGTTCCATGTAAAGAAATTGTGAGGCGTGAACCCCAATGTATGTCATATTCTAGTTCCTACGTTACTACATTATGGCAACTCCCATGTCCAATCAGCTTGCTCTCCGTCGCATCTAGCTAGTCCCACGCAAGAGATGCAAATTATTGCAATTTATCACATCCCCGATGCCATTTTTTCTCCCATTCACAAGCTCTTAGTTCCCACGAAGCGAATACGCCCCTACTCGACTGTAATACAAAAATCCTCCTCCGTTCATATATCTACACTGCCTGGCTGAAATGGTATAAATTGGATTTAGTGAGGGATTTTTTGTTGTGTTACTCGTGGGTTTCGAAACAGCCAAAAATATTATCGCCAAGTGAACTCCTATTTCATCGCCATTGCACTTGCATCTTGAAACGATGACATCGTGGACACCACATTGTGGTCTCTCGCTGTCTTTATTTTTATATCTTTGAATGCAGCTAAATGGATTTTATTAATCAATGACTTTGAAGGTAGGCTGCGGTAATTATATTTTCTCAGCGAAAATGGCATTCTGACTTCTTTTTCATCATGTACTATCATACGTTTTGTTTACTTGCGTTTTCAAAATGCACCTACTTTTCTCCATAACGTACTAAACAGTTGACTGAAACAGGCTATGGCTTCATAGCGAGAATCCTTTATTTAAAATTGTTGCTGCAAGGACTTCCAGTTGATTTTTCATTGAAGCCTTTGATCTAAAATCTAGTTAACCACATAAAATCCATCATTTATATCCCGCCTACCAGTCTTGATGGTGCTCCAAACTTACGCTTGGTCTGTCAATATGGCCATGTTGAAACCTGTTCCAAAACTAAATTTTAGCAACACTGGACACCTAATTTTAATGAGAAATTCCATTTAAAATCCTCTCTAATTTGAAAACAAAACTAAGAACAAGCCATACACCTGCACTTGCTTGAAGCTTTCCGAATCTTGAAAACTCTGCAAATTCTTGACACTTGGATAATAATCTTTTTGTGCAATCACCCTCCTGTATAGATCACTAAATGGTAGAACGTAGGATTTTAATTGCCGAATTGCTAATTGGCGTAATATAACGCTTTATGAGACGAGAGCTCTATGTTAAAGTGAAGTCGTAAGGAGGCTACATGACCAATTTCAAGCTACCACCACGGGAATTGCGCCAAAAAACGTCACATTTTTTGTATCACGCAAATTTTGTAATGTCAAAGCAGTAGGCTTAGATGAAAAGTAAAGCCCAGTTCTAACAGATCGATAACATCGATTGTCATAAAGCTGATGTTTTTTTTGACGTGATCATGAGAGGCGTAGTCCGCCTCTTGGTTTGTAGGCTTCATGCAATATGAGTTGTTGAGCGTGGCTGTGCCTTAGTAATCCGTGGATTATTAGGTTAAAGTCTCGAATAGAGAGCTCCGGCGTAAGATAAGCATCACTTCGCAGAATGCCCCGCATCGGATTGCGAACACTGAAAATGAGAGCAGGGGATCCGGAGAGGGAAGTCATATTATAGGTCGTAGACCCCCAAGGCTTAGATTCACTGGGATATTGAGGTTTGGCGAGGTCTGAAATTGAACGGGTTCCCCTTCGCGGATCGGGTCAAATATTCCTGCTCCGCTCACCCAGTCGGAGTTTCTGCTACTAAATAAGGGCGTGCACGCCGGGTTGGATGCGGTGGTTGATTGCCTACGCATTCCCTCTTCCTTCGTCTGGTCACAGGATCGGGGTCTTAGGGGGATCCGAACAACGGGATACGTTTGTTCCGAAAGAGGACGCCGTCCTCGATGAATGGTCATTCTGCCGTCCGAAAGTCAGAGTAACATCCTCTCCTAATGGGCATTAGCACTGTGTTGTACAGGAGCACTTTATTGTGGATACTGAGTTGTGAACATCGTCCCATGATCCAGTAGAGTTTCCTGAACTTCATGGATAGTTCTTCCTTTTTTTCTTTACTTGCTCTTTCCATTTTAATAGATCTTAAAGATAGAAGTTTCTTGAAAGAAAAGTGGAGATGAAACAAGTAATTGCAAAAGACCAGCAAGCTATATTTTCCAAGGGTCTTCGTGTAAAACGTATACTTTTCCATATCATCTTCGCACGGTGTGAGCACCTCATGGCTCAAGACGTTCCGATTCATATAACCCACGTAAAGTAAATTACAAAGCTTAGGCGGTTATGTTGAACCAGATAACAACGGGTCTTCATGTGATCCAACGCCCTCCGTGATATCATTATAACGGAACTCCGTCTCGACCTTCGCAGGCTTCAAAACTATAATATCGGCTAAACGTTCACGCGGGACACAACCTCATTTCTAATAAAGAGGCGAGTGAATAGGCGTTTTCTCTAGTATGCTGATCTCCATAGGAGGATGACCTTCTGGGTTCTGGCTCGCTCCCCACATTTTTCCTCTTGACAAGGTTTTCTAGGATGTCCACCTTCAGAGTAACAGAAGTGGAGTTTGACAACAATCGCCATTAGCACACCCCCGTCTTTAGATTATAGAATGCTAAATCATTTCAAATAAACATTTATATTAAAGGTTGTTGTTACGCTGAATTCTTTGGTGAAGTCAGAATTGCGGTATCTTATTCCGTTCTCAAACTGGAGCACTGTGAAAATGAAGAAACGTGGTTGATACTTGAGATGTTTTTTATGGACATGATGTTCTTCAATGGAGACATTTTACATAAAACAAGTTATGTGTTCGAAAATTTGCTCTTATACCCATGCTGCATGATTGTGGATTTGACTGACAAATGCATTGGCATATTGTAATTATGCCGATTCTAATGAACGATGGTTAAAAGTTGTTGTTTGGTAAACGCTACAAGTTGGCCTGACAAGTGCTTTCGTGAAATATTTCCGAACCTCATTGAACTTTACTGCAACTCGTGTTTCAAAAATCACTCTGCACGTCAAAATAGCGCCGACGTGTCTCGTTCTCGAGTAAATATCCCGTTAAGGCCCAACCAGTAAAACCCTGCCAATTTCCCTTTAAAAATCGCCCCAGGCCGCTTGAAACCTGTTATACTAACAGTAAGGTAGTCCTCCTTCGCGGGGGCTGGCACTAGTAAGATGTGACTCAGTCCTAAGGTAACGAGTTGTCTTGACCCCCATCTTGTGACTGGGAAAACCTGAATACGGCGAGGAACGGGACAAAAACAAAGTCGTACCCGCGGCGAAGCGTTTTCAATTCGTTTTCTTCCACTCCATTAATTGTGGGAACTTATTGTTATTACGAAATATGCATTCCTCGCCTCACTAACCCACATTCCGCCTGGTGCCTCTGTTGTTATTCAACAAAGACCAAATCCTCACGAGATCGCAATAGTTGTGCCTTAATTCACTCGTTCTTATATCAAACACAAACACTTTTCCCGACATGAATCATCTATCGCTCTATACATATTGCTTAATTTCTACCTTACTGGGGAAAACATCCGATCATGGATATGTCCGTTGGCTTTAGGAGCCACTCAGCTGATCCTGGGCCTATTCTGCTTAAGGTGAAAGTCCTAAGGAGGCATGCCAAATTTCAAGTCTCTGCCACCACGGAATTTCGCCAAAAACGGAAAATTTTTTGTATCACGCAAATTTTGGAATGACCCCCAGCTTAGGACATATTCATGTCAGTAACGGTTTAGCCGACCTTCAGGATTTAGCTTTCGTCAATTACAAACCACAATATGTTCTTACTCCGCTTTTCTATCCAGCGCAATAATTCATCATCATTGAGGGACGAGGGATCTTTCCAGTTAGACTCATTCAGCCTACTGGCACGTGAAAGGCTGGGCCTTGGAAAAATGCCAGCTTTTACTGAACGGGATGAATGCGTTTTTATAAACACTGATCAACAACTATGACACCCGCAATCCTCTGGGCGTCTGTATACAATTAATAATGTTGAGTATTACCGCTGATCGAAGGTAGTTTTGAAGGAATTTCAACTTGTACGCTCATTTATCTAGCAACTTCGAGCAAATTGGGTAAACGTCGATCCAGTGTTCCGTTTGGAGTACGTGGATTCAAACAATAAGCGCAATAACTTCGCAATGCACTCCCCTGACCTGCATGTTGGGATGTATGAACTCATATGAGTTAAAAGATTCTCGCGTTGAAAGATAACTATCATGACCAAACCTATTTTAGATTGGAAAAGTTACCCGGACAACGGCTCCACCAAATTTGAGACCAAATTGAAACTTCTCCACCGACTCTCTGACTCGTTTCTTTGTTAAGTAGGTACTTCTTATCGCTACAGACAAAGAAAATTTGTCGAACACACAAATTACACTAGTTTACAAAATTTTGTTTTGTTTAACATTAAAATAGTTTAAACAATTTAAGAGACAAGAAACCAAGTGAATTGCATTGTCATCGAGTTCTGATCTATATTTAAAATTTCAAGTCTCCAGCTCATCGGGAAGTTGAAAAAAAAAAAACGTTGTCCAAACTTGAACTAAAAGTTCGATATTCGTTTTGGACCCCTTCCCATGTATCTAGGGTTATGAAAATTTTCAAGGATCATCCCAATTTCGTAATTTTAGCACAACTCTAACTGGGCCATGGACTTTTTCTAGCATAAACTGAAATTTTTCGCGGAAGTTTCATTTTTAAAGTTTCAAAATTCATTTTGAACCACTTCCTATTTTCCTAGGGTTTTGAAAAGTTACAAAAATCATCGTGAGATTTGTCTGAACCCGTGAACCAAATTTCGTAATTTTTTATCTCAATTTTTGATTTCTCTTGATTTTGATTCAAATCCTCAAATTTTGGGGGAGTGGGGGGTCATTTTTTTGACGATTCCAAAGGTTCAATATTGAACCAAAACGGACCTCGGATTGTAGCACCTCAAAAAACGTGAGAAATCTACAAGCTCCGGCAGGATGCAAGGCCGACCAGACATTTTGTAAACTAGCGTTATCAAACTATTTCTTCAACACTTTTGGTCGATTCGACATACCTAGTGATGATACGACAATTTCGGCTTGAAAAGATTTCAAATGACGTCAAAAACTGGATATAATTGTGTGGCGAGCTGTTGTTGTACTCGGGAGAAACTGTGTGTTGTACAGCTTTAAGGGGCTCCCAAGTGAAGTAGGTACTTCGGTTCCCCGCCAACCACTTCTCCCACGCATGTAAATTAGATGGAAACATCATAACGGACTTCTTTCCCCTCATGTGGTCAACGATTTTCGTTTCCAAAAACCGTTATACGAACGGTAATTACTGACTACTTCGCGATTCAGCTCAAAAACGGTCCCAACTGAAATATCACATACCTATCAAGATAATATGTATGTAGGTACGAGGGTATGATTTGTTCGCTGTTGAGTTTTGTTAATTTCTCATCCCTCTCCTCCCAGAATCTCCTCGAGCCTAATCGTTATGTTACTTTGTTACAGACTGTTCAACACGGATTCCCAAACAAGCCAACATGCCTCGCCTGGGACCCTGTTCTCCGGATAATGGCCATCGGAACAGCCACTGGAGCCGTGAAAGTGTATCCTTTAGCTATCACAGATTATGTACTTAAGATAAGTGTACATGTATCTTTTCGAGTATGAAATGATATCACCTCTATTGATATCACAAACTATTGGTACCTCGAATAGCTTTCGAATGTTGTAAGATCTTTTTTTTCCCCCTCATCAGTTATTTATAATCACTGAGGTGCTACACTCCTACTTGACACGACAGAGATCTCGAGAGATAGCGTTTTCTCACTCGTTGAGAATGTTAATAAAAAATATACTATACCTCGGTGAGTAGTCCTCTAAATCCTGCTGCGAAATATTATACAATGGTTGTGTTATTATTACTGTGTGAAAATGTGATAGGTACTAAAAGTCGCATGATAACTTCTTGCCGTAGAAAAAACTAGGAAAATCCACTGTCATGCAGCATGGCTAGTAGAGCGAATTTTCGAAGAAATCACTGGTTTAATGTAAAAGGTCTCCATTTTAATGGTTTTATAACAAATTTTGTCTCCTTTTACTGTCGAGTAACACCTAAGTTTATAGAATATTCAACGCTGAACACGACGGTGTAATCAGAATGGCGATATCTCATACCGTTATCAGATTAGAGCTGATGAACCATGAAGAACATCTCAAGTATCAACCACGTTTCTTCATCTTCAAAGTGCTCCAGTTTGAGAACAGAACAAGATGTCGCAATTCTGATTTCACCATTGTGTTCAGCGTAAAAAAAAAAACCTTTGAAATGAGGCGTCACTTGTTAGACTGTTTCATTTTGGGAATTTATGGGTAATTTCCCCCCTAAAACTCACCAAAATCCCCCCTTAGACTGGCCCGATTTTGCCCATCTATGAACATAGCCTTTCGATTGGCAGGACGGATTTTTTGTGCGAATTTGAACTTGTTATCTCAATTCTATCGAGAGTTATCATCCAGAGTGACATACATGAGCATAACATGTTTATCATGAATCCACTGCCAAAAGACACCAAAAATTATGTGTAGATTTTAATATTCAATCATGCTGTCATAATAGTTGATGAACTGTTTCCATAGTTCAGCCCTCAATCCATTTCACATTGTCAATTCAAGCGCACTACTCAGTGCCTAATATGTAATTTGATTGAACTCATACGAGTTTTATTTTCATTCATTCATCTGCTGCATCCGAAGCGTTTGTCCCGTTGACTAAATAATTCATTACTTGACAAATCTACCACCGTTTAAATATTTATCAACTAGTCCTTAGCTTATCTTAAATTTTGGAGCTGAGTTAATCCTTCGAGTGCCTTTCCCGTTATCTCTAAAATTTGATGCACACTGTATTGTACGGATATGGTCCAGACACGCCTTTGTTGTTAAGGAAAAGATAAGATAATCGTCGCGACTCAAATGCTCATACCTCACCGGTTGCTCGATTTTATTGCAACTCCGCTGAATGAGCCAATTTCGCGTGAATAGCAGATTTATTTGTCTTCAGATAACACCTCCTCCATTTTCCACAACATTTGTCAACAACATTGCTCGAAAACGCCTATTATACTTATGTAGGGCCAAGCTGCTTTCGTATCCTGTTATTAGTACTAAACGTCACTATGATCATGGATTATGCCGCTTTGTATTTTGAAATCGCAGCTAAAAAGATTTGGAATTTCACCAATACGTTTCAGTATTTTGGAATTTCAACTTTTCCAATGAATTTATCGTGAGGTTCAAATGTTTTATTTTTTATTGAATTGTGTATTTAATATTAGGATAATCATAAATAGAAGTACATACAGTACAACATTGTGTCCATGTGGTACGAGCTTCTTGTACCTGTACATAACATTTTCTCATCAATTGAATGGGTCACACCAAAAACGTTCTAAGCGCCAAAAAGCAGATTTTACTGGACAGAACAAAAAACGGACACTTGCACTAATTTAAATTTAAATTTCACCAATTTCATTGCCATTGTTTAGTGCTAATAACTGGCTGGATAAGGAAACCAAAATATCCCTCATGTAGAGGGAAAGCAGGTGAAGGTCTTTGCTGCTTCAAAAAAGGGGTCTCCGAAAAAGTGTAGCTTAGAACGTTTTTGGTGTAACCCATTCAATTATTGAGTATTTTCATTATCTTGACTCAGTAGGTACCAACGGTATGTCACAGATATGTGAAAGTGAAAGTTAGTTTAATTTATAATGAACACAGTGAAAATTACTTATAATTTAGTTGATATCATGTTTGGCACATTACCTTAATTTCAGTTATCTGTCAGTTCAGCACATAAGTTAGATTATACAACACGATGCCGAGTATATGTGCAGCCACTATGTTTGGCTGTCCATCTGGACTTTTGATTTTAGAGTTGGAAATCATCCCATAGAGGAATATTACAAATGTAATGGTCTCTTAAAAAACGAAAAAAAAAAAAACCAGTAGGTACCTACTGCTTGTCATCTATTCGATTTTTGAAACAGCTCCATGTACACATTGTCCTCCAAAATTAGAAATCCCAATGATTTGTTAAAGAGCATATTTCCTTAACGAAATCCTTACAGTCTTGGACAGCCCGGAGTAGAATTCTACGGTCACCATTCAAGCGGCGATTTGGCGGTCACGAAGTTAATATTCATCCCTAACCAGGTAAGAATTACTCGTGAACAATGTGTTTGGATATGAATAGTTGATTATTGATGTCATTATGGGCCTTTAGCCACTTTAATGGGGGTTTTTTGGACATTGAACACGGATCTGAGGTCAAATTTTCCAAATTTAGTATAGCGGTTCCAATATGGCGGACCAAAACTCAAAAACCCCTCTGTACGAAATTTGCCACAAATCGTTTGACTTATTGTTTGACTTATTTATTGTGTCAGCCATATTGGATTCTCCACCTTGAATTTTGCAAATCTGATTTCAGATCCGTGATCAGCGACCCAAAAAACCCCTCTATACCAAAGTAGGCTCAAATAGATTGAATTGTCGTAAATAATGCTTTTTGAGGTTAGAAAAAAAAGCGGTGGATCTAAGTTGAATGGGTCCATAGACACGTAATTCGGATATGAAAATAAATTTTCTTTTTCAGGAGTGAATTTTCTTTGATTTTCATCTATTTTTTGAGGTTGGACAAACTGTAACTTGATAGCCAAATTCTGGTAGCAAAATTCGTGGTCAGGAGGCAAAATTACTTCGGATAACTTATATTGCAGAAAAGGCGTTCATCACTGTTTTTGAGGGTTGAGTTATTTTACGTTGAACTCGGCGATGAAGTCAGAATTGCGATATAAGGTGAAGAAACGTGGTTGATACTTGAGATGTTCTTCACAGTTCATGAGCTTTTCTCTGATAACGGAATGAGATATAGCAATTCTGACTTCACCATCGTGTTCAGAGTTGAAAAATCTATAAACTGAGGCGTTACTCGGCGAAAAAATGGAGACAAAATTTGTTTCGTATCCAAATTTGTTACTCTTCCGGTATTCAAATGTTCAATGCCCAATCATTTTAATCTCAGTTTAACTGCAAAACTGGTGTTTGTTCAAACGCCTAGATGCATAATGAAAGTGGGGTACTATAGTGAAGAACACTTTTAATATTATCAACTTTTAGTATTATTATGTTATATTGTACAAAAGTACTAAAAGTGTATTAAAAGTTGAGGAAGGTGTTCTCAATGTCATTCTTATTTTTTAGACTAAAGCTCAAATGCTCCAAACTCATTCCGAAATTGATAATTCATTTGTCTATCTAAACCCTTACAAGTTATAGAACCTGAATAAGATAATTCTATTATTGCAATTCTGTAGTTTAGATTGACGAAACCCCGTGCAACTCTCGTATAATCTAGAAACTTCTCTCGTATAAACTCTCGTATAATCTAGCACTTGTGCTAGTTGGTTGAATATACTCTTGCATCGCGGATCTTGATCTCCCCATCAGTTTTATATTGCTTCGATCTTTCTTACTTTCTTTGTGCTCTTTAAACCGCTGATGAAACTCATTCGTTGGCGCCATGTAGACGACGGATCTATTGTCTCTTTAAAAAAAGCCTTCTGAGAGGAACAAAAGGGGTTTTGTTGTAATGGCAGTTCACTGAATCGTACGAAAGTTTCCGACATGTTGACAATCAATTATACTTGAGTGGCACTCGATTGTTAAAATAATTTCTCCCGACTAGAATCAATATTACGGGTAATAATATTTGGTAAAACGTTTATACCTACGTCAGATGTGAGTTTAATTGGATTTAAAACGAACAGAAGGTTCCAACGAAGTACAGATCAAAGCTTCTATATAACATAATATAATATTATTATATTCCAGGACAAAGGGACTTGAGTCTCATTGTTCAAAAGCATGGAATAGAGGAGAAGGTCCCAATTTAAGCCGGTCGATTTTAATGGTTACACTGAATATTCTCGTTTCAGGGTCGACTAGTCTCATTATGTGAGGACAACTCGCTGCATCTGTGGGAAATCAATGGAACTGCGATGGAAATCGTGGAAAGCGTCGTTCTCGAAGGAAAGTGAGTATCTGCCTACATCAAGGATAGTGTTATTGTATTGAGTACTACGAGGGACGTCCAGAAAAAAGGTTACAACATGTTTCAAAAATTGAAAAATGAATATATCTAGTTTAATTTACAAGGTACGTGTCAAAACATATCATTATTTCTCTACATAGTCGCCATTGAGGTCAATACCTCTTTGAAGCCTAGGGACCAGTTATTGCACACCCTCCACCCCCCAAAGCCATTTTTCGACAGCATCTTGAACCTCCTCGTCATTTGAAAATCGTTGTCCACCCAAAAACTCTTTCAATGTATTGAAAAGATGTAATCCGACGGTGCCAGGTCCGGAGAGTAGGGTGGGTGAGTCTCAATATCCCACCCAAATGAAACAAGCAGGTCCAGGAACCCCATTAGGTCAAGGGGTCTTGTGCCTAGTTCGTTCAGGTTCTTAAAAACGGCGATCATTTGTCTCTTGGCCAATCGATTTGCTCGTTTTATTGAGGATTGGGGGATTCTGACGGATACCAATCCGGCTTCTGCAATAGATATTCTACCACTGATTCAATATTTGTACTCACCTCCTTGATTATGCTTAGACTGAACTAAGATCAAAACGTACGCGTGTTGGGTTGATCAGAAGTCTGCCTTTGACAGGTTTAACCGGGATTTCCTGTTCTTTAAGCTCCTTGATGCGGGCATTATCAGTCATGCAGTTTGTGTCCACGATGCGTGGTTTATATGAGGATGTAATGGCTATAGTCTGCCATGCACGGATGCACGGAGTCCTTCCTGGTGGGGAGAAGGAACACTGTTAGAAGCGTTGAAGTTACTTCAGATCGGGTAGCCATACTTGTCTCGAGTAATTGTTACTCAATCCTACGTAACAGATGAAAATTGCTTGATGTATCGGAAGACTGATTGTACCCTCCAGGTATTATTTTTCTCCATTCGCTATGATATTACAAACGGTAGTGAAGAAGAAGAAGAAGAAAAAAGTTTATTGATCATTTCAAATCGGCATAATGATAATGGAAGTGGGGAAAAAAATTTAAAAAAAAAAACAATACGGCATTGGTAATCCGTCTGCCGGAAGTTAGGCCCGTTTAGAAATACCGAAATTAATGAAATTTATAAACACAACTATTGCCACTTTCAACTTGAAACGTAGGAAAGTATATCAATCATTACTCACAGCGTGAATACTAATAACAAAATCAGAAATTAAATTTGCCTACAGAAAGGACGTATAGTGCCATGCCGACCTCACAAACGAGACTGAAGGCAAGACCAGTCTAAATGATTGTAAATATGAAAAATTGAACATTTGTTTTCAGATTGAAAAAAGTGTCAACGATATGTTTGGAAAGCACTATGGACCACCTTTTGCTGGGCACAGAAGGAGGAAACATTTTTCTTCTAAACCTCACCACCTTCAAAATATCGGAAGACGTCATTTATCAAGACGTGGTTATGCAAAAGTAAGCTCTAACTTGAACTGTGTTCGCGTTTTTTTTATTTTCTTTTGTCAAACTTCGTAGTGTATTTCATTGTAAACCATCTTCCGTCACTTTACTGCTACGTTTCAATATTCCAGCATTCCCGAAGACTACAAACTGAATCCAGGGGCGGTCGAGTCTATGGTAGTGCAACCAGGAGCGGAAAATCGCGTTCTGATCGGCTACACCAGAGGACTCATGGTATTGTGGGATATGAAAATCCCTAAAGCACTCGAGGTAAGTTAAATGCTCAGATTTTTTGTGCTCTAAATGCACGTTCTCTAAATATTGTGCACATATTTAAATTATACTTTTTCTCCAGACTTTCATAAGCTCTCAAGGAGTAGAAAGCCTATGCTGGAAAACCAATACGACTTTCATTTCTTCCCACAATGACGGGAGCTACGCAGAATGGACTATCGGAAACAGAGTTGTGAAAGATCCAAATACAGTTTACGGCCCATTCCCGTGCAAAGCTATCACAAAAATTTTGTGCGAGGAGTAAGTTGTTCTTTTTTTTTACTTATTGGTATCTTAAAAGTGCAGAATGCGTGTGTTAGGTAAATTTTCAAATTGGCAAGAGATGCTCATGTTACCCCTTACTTTTATGCTGAAAATTACTTTAGGCTGAAAAGGAAGGTTAGAAAGAAATTTAAGTTATTAGTCATGTTGAAAAAAATTATACTCACCCAAGCTATAGATATACTTATCTGCACAATAAAATTAAATTTATGCGAGAGGTACATAGCTTTAACACTCGGAATGCCACTAAAGTTATGTGTATACCCACCCATTGGACATGTAGGTATATACAATAGGTCGTTCTTGGTTCAATCTATGCAATTATACAATGAACTTGATTCTAAGATAGCTGAAATGAATTCCATAGAACCATTGATGAAAGCTGTGAGGAGGGAATAGTTGATGGGACATCATTAAGATTGAATTTGATTTAATGGAAGAACGTTTTAATTTGTCTATCATTTGTCATTATTTTTGTCACTATTGTCATTATTCTGTCAATTATTGTCAAGTGAATTTCGTTTATCGGATGTCAAGGTGAAATGTCATATATGAGTATGACATTACCTATATGTTGATTATTTAGACTTAGATGTGTATTTCCTGTCATTATTAAATATTATTACATGTTTGGTATCTGTCCAGATGTAAGAGAGGGCCACGAGCGCTAATCTGTTTCAGATTAATAAAAATCTAATTTAATGTTCATTTTTATCTCCAATTTTTATTTCCTTTCTTTTTCGTATACTAATTTTCGACTTGATTTGATTTGCAGTGAAGACGTAATCATATTTAGTGGTGGTATGCAGAGGGCCTCGTACTCGGACAGGCACACCATCTCTGTCTTATCAGAGACCACAGGAATGCACGTTGTGTTTGATTTTACGTCAAAAGTCGTTGACTTCTTTATCGCCCCTTCCGGTGAAGACAGTAAGTTAATTTATTTTTTCGAATCGTATTGTGGTCACATTTATGTTCTACCACTTGCATAAGGCCCAAGTGCATTTGAGGGCTCTGGTATTGTAATGACTCATATGTTGTTATGGATCCGTGGCCTGGACTATGCGGGCTGAGGATGAGGAAAGACTGCGAATATTTGAGAGAAGGATTGTGAGCATCTACGGATCTATGGAGCAGCCAGGGAGGGCCAAGGGAGGATGCAGAGATTAATGAAATATTAAAGCATGAAGACATAGTCCGATTCATCAAAGCTGGCTGCAGCCAATGGCTGGGACATGTTGACCGCATGCCAAATGATGCTGCGAGCTAGGATGGAGACTAGAAGACGAAGAGGTCGTCCGCGGAACCGCTGGCTCGAAGAAGTCTTGAGGGACCTCCAGGTGGTAGGAATGCAGAGGTCTCAGGCGGGTGACCGCATCCGGTGGCGGAAAGGAGTCCAGGAAGCCAAGGGCCACATCGGCCTGTAGAGCTTGGTAGTTAGTTAATATAAACGTTAGGGCCTTGAATGAGAAACATGCAAAATCCGGAATCTAGTCATGAGGTTCCACGCTTCCACAAAATCACCCAGAGCTGCAGGGTCTATCAACTGAGTGACCTCATGTTCTGGGTTTAGTTTCTGGTGTTAGCCTCCAGTCGCATTTTGATGGTCACACCTCTGACTTTCATACTCACTTGTTCATTGTGTACTTTATTACAGCGATTCTCATCGTGTTGGCTGAAGAAGAATTGGTGGCGTTGCAGCTTAATGCGGATAACACTCCGATGCTCCCTCTCCCATACCTGGTGTCCCTCCACGCGTCCGTCGTCACCTGTTCGACTTACGTGTCCGACCTGCCTCAACCCCTGTGGGATGATATCGTCGAAGCTGGCAAAAAACAGAACGACGGCAATGTTTCAGATGCTGTAAGTTTTGCATAGTATACGTTCTGAAACAAATGAATGAACAATTCTCGTGGTAGGGCCTGCACATTCGACGTTCTCGCTCTGCAGTATATTTAATAGATTATTCAACAGAGACATTGAATCCTCTAATCAACAACGGTGTAGGGCTATGAGTATATGGGCATTCAGAAAGCGACATTTTCAAATCTCAATCTTAAAAAAAAAGATTAAAAAATAAAAAAGCTTCAAACTGTTTGCTACGTATTCGAGTTCCAATGCACCATTTTTCACCGTGTCCCGTACAAAATGAAAACTTATATCAATGTGACGTGATTGAGAGCTCATACTGTTACCTTTGGTGAAGTCAATGGCTGTTTGGTTGTCACATCTTACTAGTGGGACTGGAATCGTCTGGCTCAAATCTGGCACTTCAGGAGTTGACTTGGTCGATTCCAGTCCTACTTGTAAGATGTGACAACCAAGCAACAAATGAGAACAGCGCTCACATCTTCACGAAGCCACTGTCAAGGTTCAAGAATGATCAGATACTAGAGTAGAGAGAATTGGCGTAAAGAAGAAAGAAAAGAAAAACAAGCCAGAGTCTGTTGGTGAATTAGAAACCAACAGGTGTTGATACACATGTTGTTGTTTCTAATTGATGGAATTTGTTGTCATTGTTGAAGTCTTAATTTGTTTTGACTAAATTTCGTATTTATACATTTTGTGATGTAAAAACGTCAACATAAACACTTTCATTAATAGAGTTTATAACCTGGTGTGGTTTGGCGCAATTAGTCGTTTTTGGGGTTGCTTATTCACACCGCTATGTTCAATGACAACTTTCGTTTTTTTTCTCCAGGCGTGGCCAGTTGACGGAGGCCATCTGGTCGAAGTCGAGAAAGAAATACCGCGCCGTCGCGACCTCCTTCTCACTGGCCATGAAGACGGTTCTGTCCGTCTGTGGGATGCCGCCTCCGTCGCCATGCTCCCCCTGTACAAGTTCTCTTCTGCGAGGCTACTCCACGGCGATGACGATGACGACGACGTTCCCCGTGATCCAGACGCTGACGAGGCAGACCAAGACGAATGGCCTCCGTTTAAAAAAGTAAGCAGTGCAGGATTTCACTAATATTCTAAAACCAAGAAATCCTGGGATGAGTATTTAAGTACTAATTTCAATGCACAATAAGTTGAGTCATAGTGCCGATACTTTTAACACTGTCACGCCCATCGTCGTAACACGAGCGCATGGCGCAATTTTAGCCCCACTCATATTTTAGCGAATTACGGAAGAAAATGTGGCCATTATTCTCGGTCCTAAACTTTTTAAAACTAGAATTTTCGAAACATTTTCATACCAAAATCCGTTTTCGAAGAAATAAATGGTTTTTATGTAAAATGTCTCCATTGAAGACCATCTCAAGTATCAACCACATTTCTTCATAATCAAAGTGCTCCAGTTTTGGAACGGAATAAGATAAGAAATGGCGATACTGATTTCACCGTCGTGATCAGCATAAAAAACCTTTAAAATGAGGTATCACTAGAGAGAATAGTTCGATTTGAATTCAACTTCTTTCGTTTTTCTCGATGTATTTGATTTGACAATTGCTCTTCTTGAAGGTCCATTCGATCTCAATCAACCACCTCGATTCGATATGAAGTCAACGTTTTTCGTTTTTCTCAAAGTATTTGAGTTGACAATTGCTCTTCTAAAAAAAAAAAAAAAAAAAAAAAAAAAAATTAAACAAAAGGCCTTAAAGGAACGCCTTGGTTTTTTTTTCGTGGTTCGATTCAGTATAATATACTGAACAATGTGCAACCAAAATCACAGGACCACTTTTAGCTTTTTGGAAAAAATGCTTTTTGAAGTTGACAAATCGTTGTTTTGAATAAAATCGTATTTAAAAAAAAAAATTTTTTTTTCATTGGAAATTATACTACATACCTCCAGATGACGCAGCCATAGGTTTTGGGACAAATCACTACTGGAATGAATTCTCCCTTGACTGGTTGTTTTTCTCACCTATAGACCTCTCTGAACAAGCCCACATAAGTAGTTTCCGTTAACTAAAACATTGATTTTTTTTCCATTACTCGAAGCGCTGTGGTTCGACCCCTTTGTCAGCGGTCAAATCAAACGTCTACCTGGCGCAATTTTGGCAAAATATACGTAACCGTTCTGAAAATGGATTTACAAACAAAATTATTATTGCAGGTTGGCAGTTTTGACCCCTACTCGGACGACCCTCGGCTCGCTGTGAAGAAAGTTTTCCTTTGTCCCGAAACTGGTAACTTGGTCGTTGCTGGTACTGCGGGACACGTCATCGTTGCCAAACTGACCAGTGAACCAGAGTCACAAGAAATTAAGGTGAAGATTGTTTCTGATATTTGATTTGAGTGAATGAATGAATAAGTTTATTTGTGACACCGTAATGTCACACTTTTTGAGTTATGTGCCATAGTAAAGACATAAAATGTCAAAAGCAAGAAAATCAAATCGGAGAGTACAGAGCCCTGTGGAACACCTACATTGATTTGGCCAATTTTGAAACCATATTCCTGATGATGTTCATGTCGTTTGTAAACAATTGTAGGTACTGACTACAATTCAGTACGAATAGTACTGATTCGAGTCTTGAATACTAGAAAGGATCCTCTACTTATTTCATAAACTTTGATTACAGGTGTCGTCAATGAATATTGTCAGCTCTAGAGATGAGTTCGTCTGGAAGGGCCACAAAGCACTCAAAGTGAGAGCATCACCATCTGCACCTTTACTGGAAGGTGGATTCGCTTGCACTAGCGTCCTTCAGCTCCACCCGCCAGCCGCCATTACTGCCTTAGCAGTCCACTCTGGATGGGGTCTTATAGCAGCAGGAACCGCACACGGTGTAGCAGTCTACGACTTCATCAAGAGTGTTGCAGTCACAGTCAAATGCACACTGAACCCTCTCGGTATGTATCTACGCCCTTAGTGCTTTTAACCCTAAGCAGGGAAGCAGGGGCGCCCCCCCCCCCAGGGGCGTATCCCCCCCACCACAGAATCTGGGAATGATAAAAGTTGGAAATTTCCTTAAAAATTGTGCATTTGGCTCTTTTGGACTAACTGCACCTAAAATGACGAATCTACCTTTCTGTTATTAAACCCATCTGGATGTACTGCTGCGAGTTGTGGGGTTCTGCTTCCAAATCCCAAGTGATGAAAGTGCAGACTGCAAAATCGAGCCCTAAGGCTGATTACCAGTGCACCATGGTTCGTCAGAAATGCCACGCTCCATGCAGATCTGAACATTCCCTTCGTCACAGACGTAATTATGGAGGCGTGTGGAAAGCTTTACAGCTTTATTGTTCTTGATCATTGTTGTGTTCTCCTTGTTATCTAATTTCTATTCGTTACGTTGTGTTGCCCTTATTATTTGAACATCAAACCGTTTGCATTTTTAGATTTATTAGAACGTAAGGCCTACTGATGAGTAGCTTCTTGCATCAAGTGCCTTACGATAATTATATAATATATAACATATTATGTTACCATAACTATAATGTAATTTGTCTTACAACGATGTTTTCTAAAAAAAGGATGACGGCAGCGCCAGTGAATACTCTCCGAGCGATGAAGATGATATAAGTGAAATTAGTGATACTTCCGTGTGATACTGCAATCCAAGTCGTTCTAAACATTTTTTTCATAACCAAAATGACCCCGGAGGACGATCAGCTCCTCTAAATTGCCTTTATTTTTACTTGAATCGCTAAAATTTAGCAGTATTGATCATAAAACACTAGTTTTAACAGCTATGAAGAAAAATATCAGGTTTACCCACTTTGGCCGGGGAGAGTTTGAGAGGGACAGCGTTTTCCCGCACTTCAGTGTTCCTAGTATCATTTGTAAAACAAGTTAAAAGGGAACGCTCTTTGCAGATATGTCTGGCGCTGGGGAAGGTCCCATTTCCCGCCGGAAATCTTTCAAGAAATCATTGAGGGAGTCATTTCGAAGGTTGAGAAAAGGGAGATCTCAGCGAGCGGGTGACAAACGAGGAGCTACCACGACATCTGCATCACCGACACCTGCTGTTACACCCGGGTAACTTAGTTTATGGATAAGGATTTGGTCGACTCTTAGTAGAATTAAATTCTACTAAATTTTAGTCTCACATGGAGCGGAAAGTCCGTATTGCGTATTGCTCTGTGATTGGTCAGCGTCAAAGGTTGGGAGTGTACTTCCATGGCCTTGACCAATCACAGAGCAATCCGCAATGTAAACCCGCCTTTATTCTCAACTCGATGGGTTATTTTGCCGTTTCAAGGAAAAACCACTTGTCTGCAAAACTTTCGGCGTCCAAAAAATGCCTCTAGGTTTTTCAGCTGGCCCCTTTTCATTGCTAGACTCCAGCTCAGAGTTACGAATCCGTATTGATCATGCTAATATCGAATAAATATCGAAAACATCGATTCACTTCGATTAATCGTAGTTAAGTTATTCTTCCCCTTCGATAATGTAAACTCAATAACTCAGTTTGGAGGCCGTTTGCTGGCTTTGCATCGGTACCTCCTGCACTATTTTTTGAAATTGTTGAGGAGCTTTCCAAGAAGGGACTCCGATTGTAGGGATCAATCCCATTTTGCTTATAAGCATTTATATTGGGATTGTTCAATTTCTTTCTCTCCTCCTATCTTCTCCATTCTAATTTCCATGTTTCTACTATTCATTGGGTAAACTTCTATTTTCTAATTTCTAAATTTCTATAACATTCCTGCCAATATCCATGCTTGTAGGAGGGAGCATAGTTTTCCACAAGTAGTAATTTGCAGTAGTAGGTACCATTACGATGGGGGTTAACCATACCTTGGAGTTTTCCAGTTGTGCCTCCAAATTAGATGGAAAACCTAACCTACAAGATAAGTGGTTTTTACGAATTTTCACAAATTTTGACGAATTCGGAGAAAAGTGGTTTTACTTTGAAACGGCAGTATTGACCAACTCGTGTTGGCTCCATATTAATCTCATCATTCTATAACGGAATTATTATATAATATATTATAAACTATTTTTCCCTTGAAACAGCGACCAGGAAACTAAACCTGTGGAACGTGCAATTGAAGCCAGACCTGTAGATGACGCCCTCGGTTCAATGGTCAGATGCCTGACATTCGCCAGAACCTACTTAATAAGCAGTAAGTTTTGAGCTACTAAAACTTGTACTTATTGTAAAGTATTGATAATTAGCTACGTCTTCTCCTAACCTGATTTATTTATTTAATATTTTCTTTTCTCAGTGCAAAGCCAGTCTCCAACCCTTTGGGTGGGTACCAACAACGGGACAGTGTACGTCTTTTCGATAGGGGTTCCAGCCGGAGCAAAAAGGAAGGACGAGTCCGTCAACTGTCAGCTCGGCAAAGAAATTCAGTTAAAGCACCGCGCACCTGTGGTTGCGATCTCCCTAATTGATGGCTACTGCAATTCCGTGGACACGAGCCGGTCAAACGACCACCCTCCACCTCACAAAGTCCTCATATGTAGCGAGGAGCAACTCAAAGTGAGTTATTGGATAGTTTTGGGAGCTCTACCATTGGCTCGTGATGCATCAAGGTCTGTAACGTAATAACGCTCTCTTCCAGGTGTTCACTGTGCCTCAACTGAAGCCATGCAACAAGCTGAAATTGACGGCTATGGAAGGGGCGCGAGTGAGGCGCACGGTCTTGGCTTTGTTTGTAGCCGGTTCTACACATTCGGAGACTTGTCTGCTCTGTTTGACCAACTTAGGGGACATCATCGTTCTCTCCATCCCCGATCTCAGGAGACAGCTGAATGCTGCGGTTATTAGGAAAGAAGATATCAAGTGAGTCTATAATACCATGCATGATCAGTACAGTCTTCAAGTGTTCAGGTGATCTATAACTTTTCTCCTTGTTTTTCAGTGGTATATCCAATCTCTGCTTCACCGATCGAGGGGAGGCTCTCTACCTCCATTCGAGCTCAGAACTGCAGAGAGTTTCCGTGTCAGCATCCCGAGTGACCATCGCCAGGTGTAAGCTGGATCTGCCTGTAGGCTGCAGGCCCAGCACCGACGACGCTGCGAGTGCAGCATCCACAGTCTCCTCCACGTCGTCCTCATCGTCTTCGTCCTCATCCTCCTCCTCCAGTGATAGCCAAAACGGTACTCATTCCTCATTTTGTAGTTTCGTTGTTTATGGAATAAATTCTTATGAATGTAAGCGTATAACGTCACCTTATAATGAGAATCATCTCCGCTTGGACCCCAGAATGATAACTTCTCGTCTCCGTACTACTTAACTTTCCAGGAGAAGGAAAAAACTGCGCAGCTGCTTCATTTCTAGTTTATGTGCATAGTGATTCCGTCCTTACATGTATCAGATACATTACGCGTTAAGGGTTTTGAAGTAATAGCACTCGTCTCTATTTAAACCTATTGACTTGAATCCTTTGAAAGGCACTTGCTAATGTTGAAACGAAGCTCTGTGCCAAATTTCAAGTCAATCGGTAAAGGTGGAGAGGCTGTAGCCTTGACCGTCTGAAGTTTAAAGAAAAACATAGTAAAGGGTTTTGAAATTATATAACTCGGCTCCCTATGAACCTAGCGACATGAATCTTTTAAAAGGCGCTTGCTATAGTTGAAACAAAGCTCTGTGCCAAATTTTAAGTCAATTGGTGAAGGTGGAGAGGCTGTAGTCGTGGCTAACTGAACATGAAGAAGAAAATGTTAATGGCTAAAAACCTGGTTTTTGAAGTTATATAACTCGTCTCCCTTTGAACCTAGCGACTTGAATCTTTCAAAAGGCAATGGCTAAAGTTGATACGAAGCTCTGTGCCAAATTTTGCCTCTGGCCACCAACGCAGAATTCCGAAATGAAAGTTAAAAACGATAAAATCGAGAAGAAATTATGAATAGGATATCACTCGCGAAAGCAGTAATTCGTGATACTTAAAAGTATCGATACTTTTCCCCTGATATATATCGTAGTATCGATACTTTTTTTCCTGTATCGGAGCCGATACTTTTTTCATCCCTAACATTTGGTCAGTTTCAAAACCTACAACGTATAGGCGTAGGTAATGTTGACAGGAGTTAGGAGCTCTGAGGTCCAAGTGGAGATGAGAGGTTCTCATGGTCAGGCTACGATAAGTGCTCGTACTTTCCATTCAAATGGAGAAAATTCTCCATTCAGAATGAGTTGAAGAAAATTATGTTATCAAGCTGCCCTTTGCAAATTTGGTGTTAATCCGCAGGAGCAGGCGATAAACATGATGACGACAGAAAGAGCGAGGAACGACAAGAAATCAAAGAAAACGGCGTGTCAGACACTGCCAGCTCCCATGACGTGTCCTGCGTCAATGACATAACTATCGATTCCGTTAAAGACCACCTCGCTAAGTAAGCCACCATTGATTGTTACGAAACGTCTCCTACAACATTTCTCTTTTGTGCGTAACATACACTAAACAACTACTGATTTCCAGCAATATCAATAATCTTAGCCTCGAGGAAAAGACGGAAGTTATAAAAAACGAGACAATCAAAGTTCAATCTTCAATGACAACTAAAACCTCGACGACTGTCATCACTACAAGTGAATCACTGACTCAACATATCAACAACGTCGCTCCTACTGAGAGTAAGTTTCTGCCTGATTACTGAACACTACTAATTTTTATGTAAACTGTCAATAATACCCAAGTATGTACAATTGAATCGTAGGTAGTTTTTAGAAGTTCTAGTATGAATAATCATATTATGATGTTAGTTGGAAGAGAGTTTTAGTACAAACAACTGTAGTTTAGCTATAGGTAGTGCAGCCATAGCAAGAGAACCGAAAAACTCCTTTTTCCGCTCATCCAGCGTTTAGTGGGTGCACCCTAGGGATCAGTATCGGTTAGAAAAACATCGATGTTTCCACATCGATGTTTTTCTTACGGCAAATATCAATGCTTTTTAAGTAAATATCTTACCTACTGTGGCGTACTAAGTACAAGTACCTACTTACCTGTCAATATTTTTGGTAATTTTTGTTCTTATGGAAAAAAAATTAAACATTAAACATGTACTAATTTACATTTTAAAAAGCCATTCATGCAGCATGGCTATAAGAGCAAATTTTCGAAGAATTAAGTGGTTTTTATGTCAAATGTCTTCATTGAAGGTCTTAATGTCCATGAAGAACATCTCAAGTATCAACCACGCTTCTTCATCTTCAAAGTGCTCCAGTTTGAGAACGGAATGAGATATCAAAATTCTGACTTCACCATCGTGCTCAGCGTAAAAAAACCTTTAAAATGAGGTGCCATTTGTCAGAATGTTTCATTTTGGGAGTTTATGATTAATTCCCCCCCCCCCCTGAAACTCCCCAAAACCCCCCTTAGAGTGGCCCGATTCTACCCATCTACGAGATTAGCCTTTCGATTGCCAGGATGGATTTTTCGTGCAAATTTGAGCTTTTTATTTCAATTCTATAGGGAGTTACCGTCCAGAGTGACACATACTCTTACATAAGTATGTCTGAAATGGAAAATTTTTTTAAATTTTTATAACTTCTTGAAAATTCGCTGAAAAGACAAGAAAATTTGTTCTTGTTCCGCTGTCTAACTGGAGCACTTTGAAGATGAAGAAACGTGGTTAAGCCTTGAGAAGCTCTTTATTAGCAGCATGTTCTTCAATGGAAACATTTTACATAAAACCAGTTATTTTGAAAGGTTTTTATTTTCTAGTATTACAATAACAGATAAAACTTATTGGGGGCTTATTCATGCCGCAGAGAAGGTTTCAGAGAAACCTCATTCTGAAGGTTTCAACTCGTACCTTGTCGGTTGGTACCTAATCCACATTAACTTTTCTATCTTGACTTCAATTGAAAGCAGGACTAAAGTTGAACCGACGCGTTTACTTGGATTAATAAAATTTGCTCTACTCCTCACAGTGATATACTTGTATTCTATTTAATTTTAGCATGTGTGTGTCGTGATCTGTGTTACCTATTGATTTAGTTCAACATTTGCATGCAGCAAGTGTTTAGGTAAGATTAATAAATATTCAAACATATTTGATCTCACTAAAACGCATCGTAGGTGCATCGCATTATAGTTTGGTTTTCATTTGTTCTACTTCGATATTAGACTTTTTTTTTTGTATATTCTTGTCACGCTCCTCTGATTAGACTCAGGCGAATTCACTCCAACAACTATGTACCTACCAGTCAGTATTTGTCTGACAGTGTCCTGTCCGTGAAATTTCCGGTGCAAACCAAATTACCCTTAAATTTCCCTCGCCGCCTACTCTCTAGTTTCTACCTCTAATTTTTAATTTAACATTTTAGCGAGGTTCTGAGTTTTCAGTGTCATTTCAAAATTGAAATGAAAGTTATCACCTTACCATCGTCGAATTTTGTGTTCGTCTGCTTTCTCACGTTTATCCCCAAAAGTCCCAATCCATCGAACAGCTTGAAGATGAGTTATTTCAGTTAATATGGCTTTGCCACTGCTGCCCCCTAGGGATGCCAATCGAGTAATCGGATAATCGATTATCTCACCCTGATTAATCGATGTATAGCTACCGATTATTTTGTATTAATCGATTATTGTTACTGAATAATCGGTTTTCGAATACATCAGGATTTTGAAATAGCATAAACATGGAAGTAGTATGCATAAGGAATCCATGGAGGTAGTAAGAATAACAACGACAATTTGTGTTCAACCATGTCTTTGTCTTTTTGTCCTCTACTTTCATACTTGACCAGTTCTATTTAGGTGCACCTTCAATTTATAACAAGTTTCCCTTACTAGGAGAAACATATGATCATGGATATGTCGGTTAGCTATAGGAGCCCCTTAGCTGATCCGGTGCCAGTTCCTTAAGGCGTAAGTCCTAAGGAGGCAAAATACCAAATTACAGCTTCATAGAGTGAATAGCATAGAAATTAGCTTTAGGAGCCGAAAGTCCTAAGGAGGCACATGCCAAATTTCAAGTTCCTACCAACACGGAAATTAACCATAAACATATCCATGTCTAAATTATTTTATGAAATTTTATTTATTTTGACACTCCCTTCTTCATTAGCCTTACAATTTAACAATAGGTCGTAACCTACAGACGAAGAAAACCATCAGTTTTTTACAGAGTGAGAAAGCAAATAATTATGTGTTTGAAATAAGTACTAATATAACAATCGGTTATATGCTTTCGATTAATCGTACATCGATTATTCAATACCGATTAATTGGTCACATCGATTATTAGCTTACGATTAATCATTTGATGTTATAATCGATTATTTGGTTCCGATGTTGCATCGCTACTGTCCCCATAGAACATTCCCTCTCTCCTCACCACATGTAAATTCCTCGGGCAGTGACGTCCTTCAAGTATTTGTCTAACCTCTTCCAATTGTCAAATCAACGCATCTCTAAAATTGCACGCACGTTGAATTGAAAACTTTATCCGTAGTTTGCCCGTTCACTTTTTCCTTAATTTTATTTTCACCACGAATTGAACTACGTAAATTGTAAGCGAGTGATTTGTTTGTTTTCTTCAATTTTCTTCAGCTGAGTCTGGGGGAGAGGACACAGAACAACCCCAGCCACAGGTATTTCCAACCTTAAAACCAAAGCTTGGAGCGTTACATCTGAACCTTCTCTTAATCGCATTCTCCCTCGCCCTTTTGTGCTGAACTAACCGTTGTAACCGTTAACTGTATGAACTGTTAACTGTTTAGATCGACTTTAAGAAAGTAAAAATAATAATAAGAAAAAGAATACCTCGTCCGTCAACTGTCGTCTTGAAGTCCTTCCTTGGGTAACCAACCCTTCAGCGCTAAAGATTTTGGAAAAATTGTCGTCCTGTTGAAATAACCTGTACAACAGTGAATGGTGCACAGAATGCACCAATGTCGTAGCAACATTGATTCAGAATATTGTGAGGCGGATAGAAGACCTCTGAACTCTTAGTGCTACCTCTAATTCTGCCCTGTGAAACAGAAACGCCTCATCTATGAATCATAACATTGCAGAAATTTTCCTTAAAACTTTCTCAATGGAAACGTCTAATACGGCCTCCACAGTCATTCCCTTTGTTTCACAGAATCGAGTTCCTATGTCACTTTTGTTCCAAAAAATCCAAATCGCGACCGAATCCCACGACATTTGGCTTCGTTATAAGAAATACCCAAAATCACTGTAATTAAACTTCAGCGATCATCATATTTTAATAACTCCGCCAATAATGTTTTTAGAGATCTGTCCTTTGGTTTCTGGCCCTCTACCAAGGGGGACAATTTGCAAAAAACATTTCATGGAAAGGGTCATGGTATCGGGTTGATTTTCTTAATATTCCTACTCTAGACGTTTTACGCCATTGTATCAGTTCACCCTCCCTTGATTATCCCCACCTCCCAGAGGTTATCATTAAATGTTGGTTTCAAAAATCGTTTCAAATAATGTAATAATTACATTATTAGGTAATTAACAAGTAATTATTACCTGTTACACGTACAACCTGTACCTCACCACACTCAACGGGTTGGAGCTCCGAATTCGATAGATATTAAACAATGCGTACCAAAATAACTCAGACAAGACAAAACCTTTGTAATCACATAAAATGAGTAAGGAGTGCTACAAAACATCACTTAGTTATGTTATATAAAAACAATTGGTATTATCAATTTTCATATTCGGGAGGAAAGTCCAAGTCGACTTGGCGCTTACCTGGTATTTGCAATGGAGCTTAGTGGCACTTACTAGGTATTTGAGAAATAAACTGTAAAATTAGGCGCTTTCCAGGTTTTTTGCAAAATAAACTGCTTAAACAACGCTTGTCGCTTACTTGACTTAATTATTTAATTAAATCAAACCAACATAATTGAATGAAACCAGATCTTGACAAGCTGAATCCAACGATACCAAAAATCTCGATTTTCGACTTTTCTCGCTTACCAGGTATTTGCATAACGCGATCCAATTAATTCCTAGTTGTTTTGTTTAAAACGCCCAAACAGCTGAGTGAATATTTGATCGAGAAACGCATTTAAGTCCCGATTAAACACCTTAACCAAAATCTGAATCGCCTCAATTCAATATTAAGTGGGATGAGGGCCACTTCACCTTCAGTTTTTACCTAAATAAACAGTGATGTAAGGCGTTTAGACCAGAAGACGAGGCGTATCCCTATCAGAACGCGTACACGGTAATTCGAAAACTTCATTTTTGTAAACAAGGATGAGGCGTTCATCCGCCACAGAGCAGAATTGTACGTATATGTAAAATAGTGCAGTAGTTCCTGTGCTCCCATTTAACTGAATTGTGCACAACCACGTCAAAATGTACTTGTTCATTTGAAAGTACCATATGTTTGCATTCAATTACGCTGTGAGGGTTGGCAAACCATTATTTTTCGGTGTTGATATTTTGCCTCTATTCTTCCGAGTATCTTTCATTACTTCTCTCAAGGAGATTTAGGTCGGAATTCATAGTCACGACTCGAGGTGGAGGTCGGCCTTAAGGTTTACCTCAAGGAGGCCTGCTCTCGTCGAGTTATTGGTCCTCGAGTCGAGGAGTGTCTCGAGGAAGCTGTAGGCCTCCTCATGCTGTTCATAGTCGCAATGACTCAAGGCCTTCGTAGACGAATTTAGAGGTCGAGTCGAGGAAGCCCAGTGTATCTGTGTTGTGGTACCTCGAGTGGCGTTTTCAAAACCTACAGCTAGTTATCAGGGATTAATAGTTAACTGCAAAAACACTGTTTCACTTCTTTTTCCCAACCAAATTTTATTTCATTTTATTTTTTTAATTACAATTTTTTATTACAATGGCTCGCTTCAGTTATCTCTCAATTTCGGTATGCAATTAGAATGGGAAGGGGAAAAAACTGATGTCAAGCTTATTTTGTTGGGTCTCATCTCCAATCAATTTAATTTATTCTATGTAAATTACAAAGATATCTACTTGGGAGGTGATTGAAACCTAAAAGAACGTGAGGAACGTCTGGCATGATGTAAGTTTTTGTTTAATTCTTCCCATTCTAATTGCATTCCGTAATTGTGAGATAACTGCAGTTTTGAGTACACCGTTGGAAAGGTAATTAAATTTCACAACTTTTGTGAGATTCGGCAGCCTGTAGGATTTTTTTGGAAGAGCAGTGATCCTCAAAAATTTGTCACTAACTATACTTTTTAAAAATTTGTATTACTTGATATGTTATCGCGGTTTAAAAAGAAACATGTGAACATTGAAAGTGCATTAGACTTAAAGAAAATGTAATGCTGATTTCAAAACTGTGAAAGGGCGTATCTGTGGAACGGAATGAGATAGAAATATGCGGTTGGCGGTGTTTAACTACATTTTTGATCTAGTGTCTCCATCTTGCGTATTGTCATCTACTTGCGATACTCCCTGTAAAGCAGGGTTGCCAATTCTTCCTCGAGTCGAGGAGTGAGCTGGGGTCGGCCTCCAAATGTGTTCTGATCATCTAGGAATAGCACCGCTCATCTTTGAGTGGAGGAACGACTCGAGTCGAGCGGAGGAAATCGGTTCCTTGAGGAACGACTATGAATTCCGTCCTTTAACTTCTGGGCAAATACAAGTTTCTATCTCTTCTCCTGGCTGAACTCTTGAACCTCTCGCCTCCCCCCCAGGGCAGCTATTGCGATAGTCTGGAAATCTCTGCTGTACATTTGTAATTTTAAGTACAATTATATTATACGTAATGACGTACTTAACATTTTGTTGTATGTACGTTGGTGCCTTCCTAATTTGAAAACAGCATTTTCAAGTTGAAACCAACGATTTCGACTTATTTTATGTCTAAACTGAACGACACTAACAGAACAAAGTTGAGGGAGACTGTGTGCATTTTCTCATGTTCCTCATGCTCAATTGGTCTCTCAATATTAAGCCTCGATGACATTTCAACTATTTAAACTACTCGTACGACTTGAAAATGCTTGTATTTCAGTACCTGTGTACATAACTTGCATGATTTCAAACTTTTCGGTGAGGAAATACGTTTTTCTTCCGCAGCTCTTCCAAGTCGCTTCATTAGTTAACAACCAACTATGTACTCGTAGTTTATTCTGTCGACAAACGCGACCATTTGCATGGTATTTGCATTGAGATAAAAAAGCATGATTCGTTTGTATTATTATCGCGTACAATAGACCAGTGAAAACACTGGTCTACAAAAAAAAAATTGACCTGAAATTTGCCGGCCTCATTTTATCGTGGATGGGGGTTTTCGATTGTGCTGAATCCGAATACGTTGTCCGTTTTTTTCGACATCTTTGTGATTTTTTACTACAACTTTAGGGTGTATTTTCCTGGTGATCACGAACTTCGTCCAAAATAATTATAATGGGGCTAGATTGTAGGAAATTCATGCTGAATCCAAATATGACCCCAATTTATTTTTCACATTTATCCAAACCCTCCAAATCACCCAAAAACCTACTGAAAAACAGTTAAAATAGAGTTTTTCGCCTATTTTTTACTTAAATTTTCGTTTTCCGCACTCATTTTGAAGACAAATTCACAGAGTCAGGAGAGCCCATTTCATTACGAATTTCGAGGCCATTTCACCATATTTCGTTAAAATCAATTCCATTTGTCAAGCGTTAAAAAATCTTGACTTCACTAATGATTATTACAACTTAAGAGAGTTCTGGTTGGTCTAATTCGACGCAGGAGAGTGTGAACTTTCGAATGGTTGCCCTCGATATTTTTTGGGCAGGTCCATTGGAGTCAACAAAAACGAAAATGTAAGTAAAAAGTAGGCGAAAAACTCTATTTTTACGGGTTTTAATAGGTTTTGGGGGGATTTGGATCAATGTGAAAAAGTCATTGGGGTCATATTTGGATTCAGCATGAAATTTCCCAATTATAGTTTTTTGTTATCACCAAGAAAATACACCCTAAAGTTGTGGTAAAAAATCATAAAAACATCGAATAATCAAAGAATCGCTAAATCGAAAAAAAGGACAACGGATTCGGATTCAGCACCCTCTAAAACCCCCATCCACGATAATATGAGGCCGGCAACTCTCAGGTCACTTTTTTTGTTGAGTAGTCTACACTTTTTCTGTGTATACAGCGTGGTCCAAAGTCCGGGGACGGACGGATTTTTTTTTTTAATTTTAAATTCGATTTTCTTAATCTACGTACTTGAAATGTAAACCAACCAATTTTGAGGGGTTGAAAAATGGCCTTCTTTGGTCGATTCCAATGGTTCATTATCGAAGATAATAGACCAAAAAGTGGAATTTGTCCCAGTTTACTGCACCTTAACCATCGAAGGTTACGGTGGATGACTGCAGACCCCAGCCGATTTTTCGAATTTTCGACATTCAGGAGGTTGAAGTTCAGTAAACGCAATTAAAACACAACATTATTAAATCCATTCAGTCATTTATCAACCTGATGCATAACTAAAATCTTTCAGGCGAGATGCTTTCGGTCAAGAGACCTGACTTTTGGGTACATTATCACATGACATGTATAATGACTCGAAATTATCACTTAAAAAAGAATAAAACCTTTTGGGCCTGGAAGGTGTGAAATGATTTTTCCTGGCTGGTATCTTGCTTTCCCTCAGGCTGAGTAGGGCGTACAAGTTTTCAGTGATTCTTATAACTGAAGGTGTTATACTATGTAGTGAACAGTATTTGGTGGTATTCCAGTTATTGCATCTTCTTTAGCTGTCTTGTTTTCCTATTACATAGTGGATTTGTTCACGACTGACTTTGTTATACTCAAAGAGTTAGAAGGCAGAAGGCCGAGTGAAAAGGATGACGATTCTTGTGAAGATGGTATATTGTACGATGATCCCCCAGAATAGGACGAATTTGAAGTGTTGCCAGAAGATATTGACGAAGAGCCTTCCTCTACAGGCAGATGGATCCAAATCTGATTCTGTGATCCCGAAAGAAATTTTATATTGGGAAAAAACAACGAAACGATTTGGAGTGATCATGTGATCAGCTGGACGATAGGCTCTTCTTCAATATCTTCTTACAACACTTCAAATTCGTCCTATTCTGGGGGATCATCATACAATATACCATCTTCACAAGAATCGTCATCCTTTTCACTCGGCCTTCTGCCTTCTAACTCTTTGTGTATAACAAAGTCAGTCGTGAACCAAGAAGAAGATGCAATAACTGGAAGGCCACCAAATACATAGTATTACTCTTTCAGTTATAAGCATCACTGAACACTTGTACGCTTTTGAACACAGAAGTTGATTACACAACTACCAACACTAAAGGTACTGTGGGGTCTGGCTCGACCCCATTCAGACTTGGGACAGAAAAAAGGAAGAATATAATCATCTCCTACCTGAACTAGCGATGTGGACTGTGCGGCAGCCACAGGACAACTGGGGGAACAGATACTCAACAACCCAAGGCTGTCCCATTGGTCTGCGCGTGCGTAGATCGTCTTGAAAGACTCTGGGGTCTGCAGAGACCCCACAGTACCATTCGAAGGTTAATAGCGTAACTTTTGATCTCGTCGAACCAATCTCATTACATGTATTTCACTGTTTTTTCTCTCTCTCATTTCTTTCGCAGGTGCGTAAAGCTCCTCTGGCCAAAATGGAGGACATCGACTCTGACTCTGTCCAAACTTGAGTCTTTTCCCAAACTCGACACCACGCGGTAAATGCGGTTGAAACCATTTCTTACACTTAACCCAACCCCTGACCCGCAATTAATCAAGAGTATTTATTTTTGTTTTGTAATTTACTCATATCGCACTAATGTACATAACCCAATGCGGCACTACTTATCACTTGGAACCTCAGAATTTACTCTGTTTCCCTGCCCTCATCTACTGAAAAATTAGTGAATTTGTTTCGTCGTTTTTAGTTGTCAAAAAATATAGATTGGTAATTTTATATTAAAATTTAGAATGAAACAATTTAGTTAATCCGCATCGTAAAGTTTATCTTACGATAATTTTGTGGTCCAAAATTTTTGATACTATATTGACAATATTTGTATTATTACGTGTTAGTAATTAAAAAAACAACAGGTTTACATTTTAAGAGCACTTTTCCAATCTTGTTTTTCCGTGTGTTAAATTTGTGTTTAAAGTTGTGTTAATTGGTGTTTTAAATTTCGAGCGTGCCAAATATTTTCGGTCAATAAATTCCATAAATTCAAAATTATGTCGAAACCCCAAACTGATTCCATTTTTCGCCGTAAAATCTTGAAAAACAAAAACAAAATTAACGTTTCGTTCAATTTGAATTCGTCACGAGTAAAAGTCGCTTGTTGATTTTGTGGATGTCATTCCTTTTGAAACTCCGCTATCCCAAATCCCACACTGATTTCTTATTAAAAAAAAAAAAAAAAAAACACGATAGTAAAAGTGCTCTGAGGCCTTTAAGAAACCTAAATGTGCGTCGTCTCGTCATATCAGTCACTGTAACGAGTGATGGTCAAAAAATATATAAAGGGTGGTGGCAAATATATATTTACTTAAGATTTTTACTTATAATTTAATGAAATGAATATGAAAAGAGTGCCTGAATACTTATTTTAAAAATAGTGTCTTTGTTCGCTGTACCGCTACTCTTTTGTCAAATTCTTGAATGGGCTGACTATGTTTATGCTTTCATTGCGGTTTTTTTTTGTTTTTTCTTTTTTATTGTGAACATCACTCAATTTTGAAGTAAATGCTTGCGATATGGCGTATTTATTGTGAAAGCCTGTACTACTAAAAAAAAAAAAAAAAACGCTTTTAACAAAGACATGGAAATATTTATAATAAAAATGAATTGAGCGATTTTGTGGTTCTTAATTTACCTTGACATTGTATCGAGGAAGATTCCGAGTGATCACTTGTAGGCTAACCGTTAAATGGGCGAATCTGTTCATTTTGGCGTTTTTAGCCAGAAACTGTAACTGTGGTCTAAGTTATCAGCCAGTTAGTAAGTTATGCTTATTGGAAAGAATGTTCGATACAAATCCGGTTTGAAACCTCTGGCGCTTCGCATTCAATTTTCATTTTTAACAGATAGCCCCCTTTTGAAATACACCACTCATAATTGTATTTGTTATGCCCCAGCATCCTAGTCATAAGAATCAACGCAAATAATAATAAGGTAAATTAATATGAGACGTGAGTGAGGATTCAGCACAATTAGGAATAGCCTCCACTCCACAAACAGGGCGATCCTTTCGGACCGCTCTCCCTACTCTAACCAGGAGAAAAAGAAGCAGAGGTGAGTGTAATATAAAACCGATCCCTTAGGAAAAATCTCATTACTTGCTCAGTTCAGAACCCTCTCTCTCCACGTCATGAGTTCAACCCACTAAGTGTCATCTATTAGATCAGAAAAGCCTTAAGGTTTTATTTTGTGGAACGAACCTACCGATGGTAGGTACCTATGTTCTTCTTGAAGGTATAAACCTCAGAGAGACCAAGGTATAGCGCGCCTGTTAAGCTGCGTTCACATGGATGTGTAGTGCGTAAAAAGTAGGGGGAGGGGGGAGACTCGTGATGGGGACTGCAGAACGTTCACGTAGATGCGTAAAAAGCACGAGTGCGCAGTCCTTTACTGCCCAGCTTTGCTCGTTAAATATTAATTTGCTCGTTAAATTGGCTCATCGTGAGTTTCAGGTGATGAAACAGTTTATAAAGAATAAACAGTGGAGAATAACGAGAGATCCAACAGTTTATAGAGAATAAAACGAGAGATCCAACAATAAATACCAAACCAATAGTCGGCCAGGGGGCGTGCGGAGAAGGTATTGCGCACTCTTGTGATGCGTAAAATATCTAATTTTTCAGATGACAGTCTGCTCCAAAAGTCGACCCGAGGAAGAAGTTCCCCCCCCCCCCCCATGCTCTAACCAATCAGGTCGCGTTACGCACTACGCACGTTACGCATCCATGTGAAAGCAGCTTTAGGGTGCCTTTACCTAGCGATTGGCTCTACATTACCAATTGATTAGGTTAGGGAACCACCGATATACAATCCAGTTCGAAGTCATTTGAGGGGATTATTCCCTAATAATGAACCAGAGAACCCAGTAGCGAGTACAACAAATAAAACCAAAAGAAAACATAGGAGTCACAACAGTATTTATTGCTTGAAATATTTCTCTTGTGACTTTTCATTACTGCAAGACAAGAAGTATCTAGCTGTATGTTCATTCCTATGAACTCTATTATGCTTTTTCAAGGTTTCCACAACGCTCGTTCCAGATGAGTGTAAACGTGGTGCTCAATCGTCGGTGAGTCGAGGTTGACTCCAAGGACGGTGTCGTGCAGCTGTTTTATCAGCGACGATCGAACCTCTGGAATCTCTACGAGATGCGACAAGACGTTGACAACTGCCAATCTTTTGTTCGATGAAAGATTCGGTTGTTTAGCTAGGCTGACGATTTTGCCCAAAATGCCTTTCTTCCAAGCTTCCACCCTGTTTTCTACTTTGACCAGAGCGAGCATTAAAGTCCCTATTACTGCGATTATTTCTTCTTCGTCTGCCTGCAAGGAAACCAGTATTGAGTAGTGCAATGCACTTGTTAGCCAGTATCTTAAGCTCCACTTTATAGGAAAACGTCTGCAAAGTGGTTGGGCAGAATTTAGGAATCTCAAAATCTATGTTGGAAAAAAGAAGAAATTCACGTTTGGCATGCGTCAATGCTATTACACCGTGTTTCAATTATATCACCATGTTTCATAGAACCATCAAAGACCCAATCACGGTGTGGGTGAGGGTGGTTGAATGTTAGATTTGGGGGGACATACATCTTTTTACGGTTCTTGTTTAAATTGTATTTACCTCATTATCAAAAGGTCTCATCATGTCATCCAGGAGATTGTGAGGGATCAGAGACATTTGCCCTATGTCCGTGGAGAAAATCTGTTTGAATATGTTCCACGTGATCAGCCGAACTAAACGATCCTCATGGTACGAGAACTTTCTGAGGGTCAGAACGTCATAGCAAATGGCGTCCAATGTGGCGTCCGTACTGAAAGTCATCAGGTTGGCGAGCAATTCGAGTAGAGTTACCTTGAGGATTAACGTCAAATAATGTCCATCAGCTTGATGAGGTTAGGAAAATATGACGGAGCGCAATAAAAGTACCAGAGGAGTAAAAGTACCAGATTGTAGGGAAGGCCACGCCTGATCTAGCTCCAGAATGTTGAGGAACTATACTGGGGACATGTAAGTGTGGCAGTCTATTGCTGTGAAGGCCCTGCCTGGTCCTGGCGCCAAGTATGATAAATAATGAAGGTCAGGGACATGAGGCACAAAGATCTGTTATCCGCATGTCGGGTTAGTTTACAGCACTTGCTACGACCCAATACGTCTGCCATAACTAGTATCTGACGCAACAGTAATCTACCTAACGTTCTGTATTTATTAGGAACTGCAATATTAGCAAGATTGAGGAGGGCAGGGACCGAAGTAACTGCTCCAGGTAATAGCAAGAGCTCGTAAAACCATGATGAGGTGAAAGTTCATTCTGGCGCTGTATGTAATTTCTCACCCTGAAAACCCGAGGAACAGCTCAGGCTGTGAACTCAGTGAGAAATCGGTCATGTAACCATGTGGTTAGTCATCACAAATTAAACATTTAATTACACCCTCAGGTTATACCTCCCTCCACTTTGCTCAACATCTTTTACATAGTTTCCATTTCAACGCCAGTAGCATAAGTGTTCACTACAGAAAAAATAAGACCCTCACAATTGTTGCGACTTCCTTATTGACGCAATCCGGTTCGTCCAGTATTTCACAAGCGTCGTCACCCGTTGCCTCGTAATCTTCCTCTTCACATTCTTCAACTAATTCATCTTCACTTTCTTCGTCATTTTTTTCAGACAACGTATCAGTGGAACCTCCAATTTCTTTGCCCTTTTCAAATTCTTCACCTTTCACTTCGGTGATTTCCTCAGCATCCCAACCTTCTCCATCCACCTCATCGTCTTTGTGAATTAGCTGTTTGAGCTCTTCAATAACGATTTTTATGTATCCAAAATCCAATAACTTGGCAACAACTGAAATGAGCCGCAAAGATTAATAATTTCTTGTCTATTTCATAGTTATAATTCGAAGTTGTATTTATAGGGGAGTCTCCTATGCACAAATAGCAAGAAATATAAAAGAGGTTCAGAAAGTCAAACCCACCACAGTAAATTTTGCAAGCAGTAGTACTAGAAAAACTTGAAGATCTCAGGAAGATAAATCAAATTATATTCAACAGGCTCGATAAAATAGAATTACAACTCTCAAATAAAAAACATGGGTCATAACACACTCCGCATAGTTACCTGGAATGCCAATGGGCTTGTTCAAAACCTAAAGGAACTAGAGATTTTTCTCAATCAAGAAAAAATTTATGTATGTTTCATTTCGGAATCACATCTCAAGGAAATCCTATGCAAATATTAAAGGTTATAACATGTACAGCTTCATCCACCCTGCAGGAGTACCTACCTCAGCGTCCTTGGGCCAGTACTCTACCTACTATACACGATGGATCACCAAAAACAAACAGAAGCTGTGACAGCGACGTTCGCAGATGACACAGCAATCCTGGCAGTTGATGAAGCCTCGAGAAAACTACAGGAATCCGTGAACACTATCAATGGACCAAAAGATGGAGAATAAAACTCAACGAAGCAAAGCCAACACACATTAACTTTACATACTGGAAATTGAGCCCAGTACCTACCTATAGAAATAAACTCCCGAATCTCTCATATATGCTACGAGATACTGCTACTGCTAAGTAGGAATGATTCCTACTTTGGAATGACCCTGGACGCCAAGCTCCGCTGGAAGGAGTAAGTGGAGAAGAAGAAGGAAGAAATCAACCTAAAATTCAAGAAGATTGGGAGAAAATTCCAACTGCCTACACATAACGAAATGCTACTGTATGAGCAAGTTATCAAACCAATTTGGGCTCAAGGCTGCCAGTTATGGGGCTGCACTGAGGAGCAAACAAACAAAATTCCCAGGAGCATACCTATCTCAGTACCTATCTCAGTTTGAACGAAAGATCTCCATCGCTACCTTAAAGACGATCGAGCGAACGAAGTTGTTATAAGCCCAGCAACGGACCATGAAAAGGACAACAGCGGCTGAAAAGGACGAAACTCCTGGACTTGGTTACATCTCACTAAAGTGATGTGATGAGTGGTAGGTAAAATTAACTAACAGAGTGAAGTTACTAGATGTATATACAGTTGTAACAATAAAGATGATTTAAAAAAAAAGTTTAGTTATATGTTCTGCACTCCTATTACATGATCGAAGGCTTCAAGATTTCGCCTCTGCATACCATTTCAGGCCTCACGAATCCAAGAAATATTTTCGATCTTACTGATTTCCAAAAAAAAAAAAAATTATTCAGAAATTTCCATTTTACAGACAATGATGATAGTTCACGATGGGGTCTGCGCGTGATTTTTGTTTAGAAAATTTAAACATTTAATAATGTTTAATGATAGAGAATCGCTTCAAAAACGTGAAAATGGGAACCATTCGGCAAAATTAGTTTACCCTCATTTTTTATGGATAGAGAAACAATCATGTTCTTAAAGAGCGCACAATGACGTCAGAACCACTTAAGCATCTGATTGGTCGCAGGGCAATTAAATCAATGCTACCACTGCACCGACACAAAAAACGGTAGCCTGAAACTTGTAAGATGGCCGATGGTGGGTGACGTCACAACCGCGCGCCATTTTACGTCCAAGTCTCAAATCAATCAGATTTCATTGTGAATTATCGATCTCTAAAGTTTTTTTTTGAGATGGAAATTAGTGCTTACCTGCAATAGCAACTCAAATAAAAACGAATAGGTTTTATTTTAATTTTCATTTCTCATGCGCATACCCCATTTAAGGTTTAAAGACATTGCTGGTTGTTCACAATACTTTGATGTAAGTAGGATAATAGTACAGAGATAATAGGATCTTGATGATGACTACAAGTATAGAGACGAGGAGTAACAGGCGACATGCACACAGCACAACGAGAACTGATGCAAGGAGGCTGAAGGAGCTCCTTATATGACTTCTCTAGCTGCTGCATCAGCAATAATGAGGAGCATATAATGATATAATTTCCATATACCTAATTACAATAACAGTAACATAATGCTGTGTTAACCAAAATAATTCGTTGATAACCGGAGTAACAAATCGTAGGTCGTCCTCCTGACGCATGGACTTGGATCTCGGACGCAGCAGATGATGTTCTCCATGAGACCGCCATCATTTACAATCAGCTCTCTTCCTGAAGGTTGTAGAACTAATATTTTCACCGCTTGAACAGTTCTCTCTCGAACGTACCAGTGAATGTGTGATATCAACCTTCGCAGTCTGCAACAAAATTAACAATTCTTTCGACTGTTAAGCGTCCCGTTTCAACCCAAAACGTTACATGAATGCACTTGCTGATCTGCTATGAGGTGATGATGTTCGACGAAGTTTGTTTCGAGGACTTACGTACTGAGCCAATATATTTAGTTTCATAGCACTTGTGGCCATTTCAGGGTTTTGAAGCAGATCGCACAACGTGTTCAATGTTTCACCAATTTCATTCTGATCACGGCTCATTGATAAGGTCCTTTTCTGTAATATTAGTGTGCGAATGATATTTTACTCAACAATAATTTGTCCAGTAATATTTTACTCAACATTCCAGTAGGAGAAATTAGTCCAGACCTTTCACGAGATCGGTAAATTAATAAGTGCAATAAAGATATTGCAAATAGCAGGTTATTGGGAGAAGTAAAAATGATTACAATCATTGGCACAGGGAATGTACCTTATACAGAAAATCCCACCTTTCCAAATTAATTTTTCTGCTTCAAGTTTAATTGAAAGTGAATATGGTCAATTCCAGGAGCAGAGCGTGGCTCTGGACATATGGGTACTGTACTTAATTCAAGCTAAAGCGACGCCTGCGCAATACAAGGGGAACCGCTAGCAGCCTGCGCTGCCCTGCTCTATGTTGAAATAGTCACACGTAGGGTTGCCAACCGTACTTTGTTTTAAAAGTATTGTAGGTACTTCTTTTTGATGATTTGTACTTTCTTAAGTTAAAAAAGTACGCTAAAATACCTTTTTTTTTTTCATCGTCGGGTATTTATCGTCTTGAAACTGAAATTAGTAAGTAATTTTATTTTTCTACCTAGCAACCGAGAGGAAGTCGTTACTACACTAGGATTTCCGTGATTAGGTAAATATGCATTAAATTTTGCTGCAATAAATTTTTTTAATGAAATCGATGTATTGAGTTTTTTTTACCAATAGCCAAGTATGGATGATACTGGCGTAATGAGCCAAATAATAATTCCAATTTTTAATTGAATGTTTTACTGTTGATTAAATCGTTTGTCATCATTCAACTTCTCCCTACATTCTTCATTTCTTGTGGGGGGTACGACCCTGGTCAATTCAACGTAGAAAAGGTCAATTAGATTTTTATTTTTTTTTAAAGATTTTATTGCTCCAAGTAATTACTTATTAACAATAATTTCGATGGGAAAAGACTGTTTAAAGGACTTAGAGCGGTTCCAGACACACAGAATGATTAGGCTTTCGATGGAACACCCATACCCCTCCTAGTTTCACTGTATAATTATCGTTGTCTCTGTATGAGGAGAAATTAGGTGATTGGTGATCAGGTGGTTCTTGGCTTCGTATTTACCAGTTGTGCCAGCCCGAGCTTCCCATAAGCTAAATGTCCGTGAATTCCACTGATTTTGGGTGGGAAGCATTGGGGATCAAACTCATAACAGACGATCTTCCTCTCTGGCTGAGTACTCTTCATATTTCTGTACATGACTGCAACAAAATTAATTAATTACAGCTAAAAGTTTGTTCAGTGAATCGGCTCCACTCCAGTTGCACACTTTCGATGTTCCTACATAATGCTGGTAGGTACTCCTACGTAGTACAGCCGGTGGTCTCCAAACGCCTGAAGATTAGTCGTTATAGCTGAACTTAATAAATAACAAAGTCTCTGTATTACACTTGCCAAAAACATGCGTTTTGACTGATCATAATCCCAACAGTTTTTGGCAAGTATAATACCTACAGAGACTTTGTTATTTATTAAGTTCAGCTATAACGACTAATCTTCAGGCGTTTGGAGGGCACCGGCTGTACTACGTAGGAGTACCTACCACGCTAAAATGCAGTATATCCACTTTCCAGCCAAAATGAGTTAGATAGCTTATTGGGGTCGTTGACACGTTTTCTATCACCTCGCAAACCTAGAATGCAGTCCGACAACTCTAAATTAAGGTGTTAGAGTTTTGGTTCTGCAGTGTATCCACTTCTTCATCGATTTACATAGCTAGAATGCAGTACGTCTCTCTATGTCAGAATCTGCTTGGTGGCGTATACTGCAATTAAGCTTCGTGAGGCATAACGTTAGTTACTAAGGATGGGCATAACGGAACGATCGTCAGTGGAGTTCCACGATCAGCAGTGGAATTCCACGATCGTCAGTGCATCGCCGCTCCACTAGTCACTCCCCCCCCGCCTTATCCATTCATCACCCTACCATCATCCTACTGCCTACCCCCTGACTTCTTGCCACGCCTCTCCATTTGGAACGATCGTCAGTGGAGTTCCACGATCAGCAGTGGAGTTCCACGATTGTCAAAGGAGTTACACGATTGTCAGTGGAGTTCCACAATCGTAAGTGAATCGCCGCTCCACTAGTCACTCCCCCCCCCCCGCCTTATCCATTCATCACCCTACCATCATCCTACTGCCTACCCCCTGACTTCTTGCCACGCCTCTCCATTTGGAACGATCGTCAGTGGAGTTCCACGATCAGCAGTGGAGTTCCACGATTGTCAAAGGAGTTACACGATTGTCAGTGGAGTTCCACAATCGTAAGTGAATCGCCGCTCCACTAGTCACTCCACCACCCCCCCCCCCCGCCCCATCCTTTCATTACCCTACCATCATCCTACTGCCTACCCCCTGACTTCTTGCGACGCCTCTCCATTTGGAACGATCGTCAGTGGAGTTCCACGATCGTCAGTGGAGTTATACGATCGTCAGTGGATCGCCGCTCCATTAGAGTCACTGACAACCCCCGCCTCCTATCGAATTCATTCAGTCATCCAGGGATTAGACAAACATTTTGAGATGTTAGACACACCTATTGACGCGATATACATTTCCTAAACTGCATACATTCCACCTAGGTACATTCTTCTTCTTCTTCTTCTTGTTATTTGTGTTATTCCCAGTTGATTATTAAATAACGTAATTTTGCCGTTTTTTTGTAACTAGTTTCTTTCAAATTGAGAAACGGTTATAACGTTTTTTTTTTAACTAGCTTCTCGTTTCTTGACCCATCCTTAAAACCAACAACCTAAAATAAATTAAGAGAAATTGGACGAGTTAATCGTGTACAATAACCATCAATACTTACGAGATCTAATGGTTTTGTCGATGATCGACGGTGATATTAAATCAAGGTTTGGAGTTGGACAAATGGAATGATGCAGAGGGGTCGACCAGTCACCCATTTCTATGAATGTATAACCAATTGTATTTCCACAAAATTTAAATCTCCAACAAATTTCCAATGAAATGGCGTGTAGTGATGCCGAGAATGGGCGTCTCGAAGGTCATACATGAACTTAGAATAGTTTACCGAGTTCACTATTTGGTAGGTAATTTTTTTGAAGGGGGTAATTCTTGTGATATTTAGCAGGAGTAGCACTAAATTATTAGCACAGGCCGCTGATTCCGTTTAGTGCCTACTTGAGCCACAGGAACGGTGCTAATCAAGGCCACAATAATTAATTATTAATCATCAGAGAGTATTTTATACAGTACTTTATGCAATAATTGTACTTTAATAAATAATTATTATTTATCGTGGGGAGTTGACATTCACGCAGGAGATTCCTGAGCAGTGCTTGCAGGAAGCGGAGCAGTACAAACCTGCTGTATTGCAGGACCAAGCTGATGCGGTGCAACCACTCTTGCAAGCACGAGACGCTGTCCGGACTCCGTTCCCCTGTCCCTAAAACTTTGACCAATTTTGAAATGTTGGTGATTTTTAAACTCTCCGATTGATGCTCTTCGAATTTTAGGGCGAGGTGTTGGCGATTGGGTTTGTGTTGTAGCAGTACAGCACATTGAAAATCGAGTAGTGTCAGTAAATTGGTAAAACTCGCTATTATTTGATCTATCGTAAAAAAATTTCTGTTCGAACGATTTCTGACTTTTTTCCCAATCGACGCGCAATTTTATCAACTTTAGTTTTTTGTATAGTGACTTTTGGCGTAAGATTGACAGCTGTGGAGTTATAAGTCAAACCCCGAAAAATGTCCGAAAATTTTGAGGTTTTTTGGGTACCAAAAGTTTTCCGGTCGAAATTTTGTGTGCAAACTCTGAACTCATGTGATTGGATCCCAAATAGACCAATTAAAACAATAAAATCTTTTACACAACCTTTTGCAAGATAAATTCCTCAAACTACTGGACTATAGATAGAGCAGATGAACCGTTAAGAACATTTGAAGTAACAGCCACGTTTCTTCATCTTCAAAGTGCTCCAGTTTGAGAACGGATATAGCAATTCTGACTTAACCATCGTGTTCAGCGTTAAAAAATCTATAAACCAAGGTATTACTCGAAAAAAAGGAGACAAAATGTTTTATAAATTCAGTAAAATGAAGGCATTTTACATAAAACCAGTTATTTGTTCGGGAATTCGCTCTTATAGCCATGCTGCATGACTTTGGATTTTTTTTTTACCATGGTGTGTCATGAAAATGGCTCAATACTGCCATTTTTACCCTTAAATTCCAAATGAGTTTCGGGGGAGGTTCCCGAACCCCCTTGTATCAGACCTACAGGGGGGATTTACCCCCCCCCCCCTCTTGGTAGAGTTCTAGATCCGCCACTGGCCCCAGGTACAAGCTGGTCTATGTGTGAAAGAGTGTGAAAGTGGAATGAACACTTGTGGTGTGTGATCTGCAAACACAACTGCTCTGTCACCACCAGTAAATTGTACGGTGGCTGTAAATAAACTGTATTATGATTATATTGTGTAGATTGTAAATTGTAATTGTTGTTTTATGACTTGTAAATTGAAATGGTATTTGTGACTTGTGAATTTGTGACTTGTGACTTGCACAAAATACTGGTACACTGGTATAATTTCGGGTGTGGTGATTATGTGTTTTAAAGACTAGTGATTAGTGATCAGTGGCCTGCACTTTTTAAACACTAGTGATTAGTGATCAGTGACCTGCAACCATGTGATAAACACTAATGTTTTGTGATCTGCAACTACTGGTGAGATGAATGGACTCATGTTGCTAGCTGATATCCAAGATTCAAGTGATTCAAGAGAACACCTGTTACCAGCTGAGATCCAAGATCGAATAACACGATCAACCCCTCTGCCCCTATAACACGATCAACCCCTCTGCCCCTATAACATCCCTGCAAAACCCGGCACCTCCACGTGGTCCATCCTGGACATGCATTAGCATGACCAACGCCGGAGGGGGCAGGTCAAGAAAGGGGGACCTGCTGTGCATGGCATTGGAAAATGCCAAAACCTGCCAAGACTGACATGAAAGTCTGCTGATATAAAGAGCCTGAATATCATTGTAATGGGCCACTGGCCTAGACACAATGACCCTAAAGAAGAGAGCACAGCAGGCCCCAGGTACAAGCTATGCTTGTACCTCGGGCCGAATTTCATTTTTCACAATAATAATTTCTCATAATTTGAATTTTCGTACTAAAATAAAAAATCTTGTGGGGTTTTGGTCTCCCCTTATCAGAATTTGAAGTGGTTTTGCCGATTTGAGATTGTTTTGACCCCATAAATCATCATTGAAATAAAAATGGCCCTAGGTACACGACTTTACGTTACTAAATTGTATTTCACATATTGCCACTACGGTCCTCTGAGAGCCAGGTCCTTTTGAACAACCGACTTATGAATGAGGGGGAGTACGAGGCAATAGTGACGGGGAGGGGGGACGCTAGGGGAGTCTAGAAGGGAGGAAGAGGGGGGAATCACGGGGAGTTCTAGCGGGGGTGATGTGGTCGGGGAGACTAATGCGGGGGGGGGGGGCAATCGGTGGTCTACAAGAGAAGGGAGGAAGTGGGGGAATCACGGGGAATTCTAGCGGGGGTGATGTTGTCGGGGCGACTAATGCGCTGTGGAGGGGGGGCAATCGGGTGCTAGAAGTGATGGGATGAAGAGGGGGGAATCACGGGGAGTTCTAGCGGGGGTGATGTGGTCAGGGAGACAACCACGTTCTCACGGGGACAAAAAAACGACAGCGTGGCACGCCTTCGATCTCGCTGTCGCCAGACAACATCGGGGCGCTGTCGGTTAGCCCCCCCCCCCCCCTTGGTACAGTTCTAGATCCGCCACTGGGTGTAAAGGATTCATCAAATAACAGTTTCCTACCGATTTACGGCATGTGGTAGTCGGGAACTTTATTTCTGAGAATCTTGTACACCAATACTCCAGCACGGAAGGTTCTCCATTCTTTTATTTTCAACAAGCTCAACTTTTTATAGTGCGGCGTTACATGCTCAAACACTGGTATTTTATTGCAAATCTCGGGCAGGCATTCTGTGCAACTTGTAATTTATTAAATTGTTCCGCTGTTAGATCCATATACCTACACGATAGCACAGTAGTTTTTTTTTTTTTTTAAAGGTTTTATTGGCTTCGGAAAGTTTTACATTCAGCCCTAAATATCATGAATGTACATAAGATATTTACAAGACTTCCATGTAGGTATTATAAATTAAATATACATTTTTCTAACAAGTTCACTAAATGAATCTCTGACTGTCTTTAAAAAAGTTGAATAATATTTCATACACTGAGTGTGTGTGATTTAGTTTGACCGTCAGTAAGAATGATGTTGAGGGATGTCGAGGGTCGGTCAAATGAAAATTGATTTATGTGCCAACGTTTCGAAGAATATATTTCTTCATCTTCAGGGCAGTTTATGAAATGGAGTTCTTTCCTCCAGATCACAGAAGTAACAACTGTTGTTTGTTACTTCTTATATTATCAATCGGGATATAGAAAAGGACACAGCTGTCAAACCGCATTACTTAGAATCTTAGATGAAATCCGATTCAATATCGATCAGAGCAAATTGACCATCCTTGTTAGTCTCGACATGAGTCATGGTTTTAATAGCATAAATCACTCTCAGTTTCTTTTAGCTCTAAAATCCTTTGGGTGTGATAACAATATAGTAAGTTGGTTTGCATCGTATTTGAATATGAGAAGACAATGCATCAAAACAGCGAAAGGATCTAAATCTAAATGGCAGTCGATTGACCGAGGGACCCCACAGGGATCAACTTAATTTTTGCTTAACAGGGATAATTTTTGCTGTAGCGATTAATATTATTCATCAAAGAGGTTATTTTCCTCAATGTGTGTGGATAGTTTGGCGTAGAACTATTTTATGAAACATTTTGGGCAGAATACATAGTAAGCTAATAGGTCGATATGATTTGAAGCCGTCAGGAGGATTTTCTTTTAATAAAGAAAAATAAATGAAATAATAGCAGAAACTGTAAACTAAAAAACCGTAGATGTAGGGAACTTAAGGAACACTGGAGAGAATACTACGGAGTAGTGTCTTGAATACAATTTGCGAGTGACGCTGGAAGAAGTCCAAATTCGAGTTGTCCTGAAACAGAAGGTTGACTTGCCGGGGTAATCTATTGAGTGGTTGATGGTATAAGTAGTTTGTTGAGGAGAAGTAAACATGAAACAGAGACGCAGCACGAATGTTGAAAGATGAGACGTTCAGACCGATCTCTGACAGCAAGGCAGGGCAGTCGATCAGCAGTTCAGCAGATTGTATAAAAACATATTGTCGGCAATATGACGACGGGTGGCAAGTGGCTCGATATTACATTGTGCAGCTGTCGACCGAGCACTGTAATCCTGGTATGGAACGCGCAGCTTGTACCCCACATATCGTAAAAATCTGCGTTGCACCCTCTCCAGCTGCTCTATGTGGGTCCGGTAATATATGGGTAATATATGGGCAATGGGTAATATGGGCACCAAACCACGGAACCATATTCCACCTCGTCCTCCTCCCTCCACCCGCCACCTTCCTACCGCCCTCCACCCTACAGCCTCCCTCCACCCTACTACCTCCCTCCACCCTACTACCGCTCTCCACCCTACTACCTCCTACTACCGCCCCCATTATGAGTCACAGACAACCCCCGCCCCTTTCCCACACATGGACACAAAATCCCCCCCCCCTCCCCCCTTCACCGCTCACCTCTTTCTCCGCCACGTCTGTTTACCACCCGCGATTAATGGTGCGTCCACAGTATGACTAGGGACGTTCGATACTTTGAAAGTATAGATACCAGTACTCGATACTACTCGAATATCCAATGAAATGCATCGATATACATGAGTACTCGCAAAAACTACTCATTAGAAAAAACTCTGCAAATTCTTGACACAACTGTTTATTATCTTCTTTGTTCAGATCACCCTTCGGTCTTGATCACTAAATGTCGAGGATGGATCACAATGCAATGTTATTCACTTTGTTCAATTGTTTAAACAATACCTATTAAATAGGTAAACAACCAAAACAAATTTTGTTTAAACTAATTAAATTTGGAAGATGAGCTAGAGTTCTATCATTTCGTGAATTAGACAGAAGGAGGATCTGAACAAAGAAGATAATAAACCGTTGTGTCAAGAATTAGCAGAGTTGTTTAATTCGATTTTCTGAATCTACGTATCTTGAAACGTAAACTAACAAGTTTTGAGGGGGTTAACAAATGTTTTTCTTTGGTCGATTCTTCAACACCCTCTCGTTACTGCCCAGGCCTCATGGTTTAGACATGGATGACACCAGGAAAAATCTTTCCTGGAATAGATTCTCACCAATTTTGTTGAAATATAAATTTTTGCATTTTATTGTATTTTTGTTTCTTTTTGGTCATTGGAAATTTCTCAATTCGGTAGTTGAGTATTTCTTTCGATGCGGACCAAAGTATCGATATGAGTAGGTACTCATACTCAAATCATGAGAATCGATACCAAAAATAATTGGTATCGAAAGGAAATATTCGAATCGAAAGTTGCCCCACGGGGGGACGTGTTGAATAAATCGACCGGGAGTCGAAGTCCAGTCGATTGCGACCGATTATTAATAATGAAGCATATAAATTATTAATAACCAACAATAAATATTAATAATTTACACTTCTTGATAATAATTATTAATACCTAATTAATGATAATTCATAATAATAATTAATATATTATTCAGTAATCTAGACAGAAGGGTGATCTGTACAATGGCATTATTCAATTAAGTCATTTATTAACATAATACGCATAGTACATAAAGAAAAGTATTGGATACTTGAAGTAAAATTATTCGAGTACAAATGTATGTAGGTAAAACAAAAACATTTAGCAATTTCCGATCTCCAAAATTTAAAGAAATTGTCCGGAGATCAGGAGTTGCAAAACAAATTAATAGGTAGTACATAAAACAGTAATGATCAAAAAATCAAATCAAGTCCTAGAGTAAAGGATTCGTAAAGTACGAGTAAATAGGAAAACATATCAATTGGAGTAAATTTGGCGCATAAGTGAGTCGAGGGGTAAGAATTATAAATTTTAAAAACAAAGCTTTGCTAGGGCTTCGATATCCAGATCTAAACATAAGTCGCATACTGACTTTATTGCCACCTCAAATGATCGAAGAGTAGCTCAGAATGGAGTACACAAATGCATGTAAAGTAATTTGTTGGGGTAGAAAATAAGCCGTTGTTTTATGGTGCTAAATAAGGAAATGAGGGAGGGTGATCCACCACTAAACAGACACCCTGAATACCGTTGAATTTGGGAGTATCGATCACTGGCGAGTTTCGAATCGTAATTTCCCCTTATCACCCTGCAATGATCTAAACGGAAAAGAGATCATCTCAGGTTGATTTTAGGACAAAATTACGACTTTGTTCGTATAATATACGAAAAAATGTAAATATAACAAATATATTATATTTAAGAGTTGACCTTGTGCCTATAGACTGGGGGAGGTGGCGCTCCTTTGTAATCCGGCTACACGGAGGTCAGATGGCGAGGACGAAGGCTTTCAAGCGGTTAGAGAGCGGATTACCTAAACTAACCTGGATTATCCGCTTCAGTGGATTTCATAAGGGAGATGAGGGACACATAATGATAAGCGATGAGAAAAGCCTCCCCGCAACAAGAACTCGTAGCAACGCATAGATAGATCATAATTGGGACCGGCTAATAATAATTATTCAATCATTTAGTGATCTATACAGGAGGTTGATCTGCACAAAAAATATAATAAACCGTTGTGTCAAGAATTTACAGAGTTTTTCGTTTTAGCTCCACAAGTATCTTAACCTTCAGTGATCTCACGGTGACGTTACTGTACGTTGACGATACAAGTGACTGAACTATTATTTATTTCAGTCAAGGGGTCCACAATATCTTTTTGATCAGCGTTTCCACGCTCTCCTGCACAATCGGGTCGCATATCTGAACAGTGATCAGGAACTGGAGATGTTCCCTGATGGAGGCGCGGCCTTGCGGGAGTTCGGCTAAATTGGTCAACAGTTTGAGGAGAACAAGTCTGGAGATGTTGGAGAGCGTCGGTTCCCTAAAGACTTCCATGACGTTCGAGACGGTGTTCATATCGCTGTAGTCGTCTCGCTCGTTGTTCGGAAGCGTTGAGAACATCAGCATCGTCCCAATTTGAGTCGGGTCTCCTCCCTAACACACAACAGATATCATCGAGCCAGTAGAAATAGACATCATCACGATTGGAGCAGGCTATGGTTCCTATGGATGCGTGTTCGGACGAAAATATTTGCTGACAAGTTCTGACGGATTCGCTTAACTAACAAACGCCTGCTTTCCAATGAAAGTGGTTAATATGGGAGGGGAAGCATCGTCAGAATACGCACGTCGTCGTCAAAACGATTTGAGCGGTCAAACTAGTTTGAAATTTTCGTCAGAGTCCGTCCAACTTTTTGCTACCTGTAGGTAGTTAGTTTTTCCAAGTGTAATGAAACTGAGGACTAGTTCACCGTGGATATAGAGAAATTAATATTTTGTGTGCAGGAAAACCAGTGTTTGTGGGACATGAGGGACAAAACTATTTTAACAGAGGCATTTCTCGGCAAAGGTGGCAGAAGGTTGCTGCTGTGTTTTGGCGAAATACAGTAACTTTCCGAACTTTTTTTTCTACTTCCTTCAGTATGAAGTCGAATGTTTCTGGTGTCATCCTGAAATACTCGAAGAACTTTAATGGGTGGTCCCTTAATTCTTCAAATAACAAATTGAACTCACTTTCTCGTCTCTACAGTCACATAGCTGGCTCACGTGCTCCGACTTTTCACATTTTTAAAGTAATAACTTTTACAACGGTTTTTCAAGCAGATATAACTCATCAAGTTTGTCCATATTTGGCGAGTGGCAGAAACGTACTGACGATCAGAATACCAGGAAACGCGTGCAGTGGAACCACCCTTGTTCTGACGATTATTTCGTCAGAACTCGTCAGAATACATTTTCGTCAGAAAACCCATGCATAGTAACCGGCTTAGTAAGGCTAAGTAAGCTTAGACTTACTTCATCCACTATACTGTAGAAGTACGCCAACATCAATTTAGCCACATGTTTGTATCTGAGACCCAAGCGTCCGATTTCATTTTTGGAAACACGTACAAACACGTTCAGAATCGCTTCTTCAATAGACTTCACCCCGCAGCTCAGCAACCATCTCAGCTCAAACAAATCATATCTGATTGCTTTCAGCACTCCGATTTCGTGATCAACCAAATTTGATAGAGTTTCTAAAAGACAAACCTGGAAAATTAAAAACAATTGAGGGCGTAGCGCTTTTTTCCTGAGAACGTATTTGTAGACTCTCCACCTCGATTATCAAACCTGCTTATGACCTTCGTCAATTTGCATCACGAGTGGTTCATTCTAGAGAATTTTCGACAAAAAGGAAGCTATTGTTCTCGGTCCAAAATTTTTAAAACTCAATGTTCCGAAAAAATTGCCCAGGTATTCCCAAATTGGAATAGTCTGGCAAGTGACACCTCATTTTAAAGGTTTTTCTAGCATTTCCGAGTCAAATTCAATGTTTTCCGAAACAAATTCAAGGTTTTCTAATTCAAATTCTAGCTTTTCCATTTCAAATTCAAGGTTTTCCAATTCAAATTCAAGGTTTTCGAATTTAACGGGTTTTATATATTTCAAACCAAAGGATTTTATTCAAAAACAAGTCAGAACAAAAAAGTGCTTTGCCTAATAAGAATACGTGAATGAATTCATTAGTTATTTAAAAAGTTCAATGCAAGTCAATGCCAGCTGCGGCATCGGGAAGTTGTAACATCATATTCACCACGTAATTAGCACAATCTGTGCTGGTGACTGTTGATACACTTCGAGCTGTGACCTCACACAAATTGTGCTCCTCACGCGGTTCACTGAGAAGGTTTCTTGCATGGAGCTTCACTTTTGAAAATACCTTCTCTGCTGCCTTCCACCTGTTCGGATTTTCGATAGCCAACCTAACAATCCAGTTAGGTACGAGGAACTATTATACGTTTTTGGAAAACCTTGAATTTGATTAGGAAAATCTTGAATTTGACTACGATAAGTATGCTATATTTACGCTGAGCACGATGGTTGAATCAGAATTGCGATATCTTATTCCGTTCTCAAACTGGAGCGCTTTGAAGATAAAGAAACTTGGTTGATACCTGAGATATTCTATGGACATCAAGCCCTTCAATGGAGACAATTTACCCAAAACCAGTTATTTCTTCGAAAATTCACTCTTATAACCATGCTGCATGACTGGATTTTTACTCTTTCAACCCAACATTTTGATTTCACTATGTTGAGCGAATTGTGGGTGAAAAGGGCGCCAAACATGAGTGGCAATTTTCAAGTTTTACTGGTTCTTTGCCGCAGGAGTGAGATGGTGACTTGAAAACTTTGAGCAGCATCATCTCAAAACCCAATTTCGACTGATTTTAGCTACTTTTCGAGTAATGAAAATTCAACAAGTAACAGTTCATCAAAATGCGTAAGTGATATTGATGTTTCTTACCAGACTCTTTGCATTTTCCACAATATCATCATTGGAAAGAGTGAAAATGGTAGACAGTATCAATCGAATTGAATCTTTTTTCTGCAATTCTTCAATAGCTAAAAGGAAATTGAACCAACCAATTATTTTTGATCCTGCAAATCGTTGTAAAGAGCGTGTTTGGAGTGAACTCACCAAACCAGTTTTCCGATAAGCGCAGCATTATCGTGTACGCCATTTGCCGCATATCCAGATTTAGGGCTTTGAAATTTGAAAATATCTCTTTCATAATGACGGGTCTCTTCACGATTTCGATTTTGCCCAGGGTATTACCAGCTATGACGCGGAGGGAGGCCATGACCCATCGCCTGACGGCGAAACTCTTGAGCAAGAATAACGATGTCAAGCTGTTTTGTGGGGAAACGTTTGGTTTTAATGTGAATATCATCTAAATTGGGACCTTGAGAATAAGTGGGTGGGTAAGGACTGTTTGTGACTTCAGAGCTATTTTCCATCAACCCCTACAAACCTTCAAAGCTAAATTATACTGACAATACTAACGCTTTCAACACATCGAGCTTCAGGGCATTGGCACAGTGTTCTGGGTCAGCAAGTAAATGCTCCAAAGATCTCAATAGTTGGAGTAATACTTTCTCTCTTCTAGTTATATCCAGCAGTCTAACCTGGAATTTTAGGTGAGTTTGCTACACTATTTCACTCAACATATTGACATTCAAGAGAGTAGGCCAGAGAGTCATTATGGTTCAAGTATTTCTATTCATGGTCTATTCAAAGGTTATCTTGAAACCAAAGAGTAGGTTCAGTGAAGCTGATGCCTTGAAGCCTTTTGGCTAGTCTGGATAAGGCAGGACAAATAGGTGATCAAGACTGGATTTATGAGACAATGAAAGGGGTCTGCGCATGATTTTTGTTTACAATTTCTATTGATAGAGAAATGGGAACCATTCGTCAAAATTAGTTCACCCTTAATTTTGAAGGATAGAGAAACAATCATGCATACCCTATTCTTACCTAATGCCACTTACTGCATGTTCATGTTGTCCAAAAAGATGTTTAAATATCAAATCATTAGCGGCTTAGGAGCTTACTAATACAGGGAGCATGTCGTGACCAAAAGCCAGTTTTTCATGGGTGGGCCAGGGAGCAAATTGGTTTGGCTCCGTGTCAGCGAAAAAGTCCGGTGCAGAGTATTCTTTATCCAGTTTGACGTGAGCCATTGCTGAAAGATAAACATAATATGCAATCATTCTGGACTTCTGTCTGATCAAAGGTTGCATGGCAGATGGTCGCTTCATGTGCCAAGTTTGTTCACCATTTGCGTTGCCATACCAAGTTCACTCATCGCAGTTCACGAGAAACAAACGTATCCACGTTTGCAGATGATACTGCAATTTTAGCTGTTGCAGGTCGACAGAAGAAGCCACCGTTGTGGTAAATGAATGGACGAAGAAGTGGCGGATGAAACTCAATGTCAACTTCACGAATAAAAAGATATTACCAATCACTCTGGTACTAAATCGGAATACCAGACCATATGCAGATTCAGCGAACTACGCGGGCATGACATTAGATGCCAAGTTAAAATAGAAAGAGCACGTAAAGAAAAAAGGAAGAACTATCCATCAAGTTCAGGAAACTGTACTGGCTCATGGGACGATCTTCACAACTCAATATCCATAATAAAGTGCTCATGTACAAGACAGTGCTAATGCCCATTTGGACCTACGGCAGCTGTGGGGTTGTACAGTTAAGGCTAATATCAAAATTATACAATCATTTCAGAATGAGGTTCTGAGATAGTAAGGTAGCAGAGATTATCACGATTTTAAAACCGGGGAAAGAGCCAACCGATGTCAGGTCGCATAGACCGATTTCACTGCTACCAGTCCTTTCAAAACCATTTGAAAAGCTACTCAAGGAAAAACTAAATGAAATCATCGAAGACAAAAACCTGATACCTAACTAAGACGAATATCAAAATTATACCAACATTGCAGAATAAGGTTTGGAGGAGCGTAGTAAACACTCCTTGGTATGTAAGGAATGATGACCTCCACAAAGACCTCAAAGTGTAGACAATCACCGATGTCTATGACACATGAGCGCAGGCTTCTTAACATCCAAATCCAGCTGGTATCCAGCTACTTGACAACTCTCAACAAAGCCGACGCCTGAAGAGAACCAAGCCTGTGCTGACAATGAGTGACTGGAAGTTTAAGTGTTAATTTTTACACTAAATAGCTAGATAGTTACCTAATTTATCATTGTAACTAGTTGTTATATTATCTGAATAAACGCAAGGAAAAAAACTCTGCAAATTCTTGACACAACGGTTCATTATCTTCTTTGTACAGATCACCCTTCTGTCTAGATCACTAGGTCTAAATGTCTAGATCCTAAATTTTAGATTAATTATTATTATCAATTATCACTAATTATTAACAATTTTATCAAGTACCTAGTGAAAATTATTATAATTCATTGTTGGGTATTAATAATTTGTATTTATTATTTATAATAATTATTATTAATTATTATTAATTAATACGATATAATTCTGGGGTTTTTAATACTACGTCGGTAATAATTTTTCTATAAAAGAAGTACCTACCAACAAACATTCGAAATTACCTTCATTTCAGTAGCACGAAACGCACCTCAGAACAACAAACTCGACATATGATGTTTCAAAGAGCTTGTTAGTATGAAAATGGACCTGTATTTCAACAGTTTGAGTCACGATCGTGTTGTGAGGCACAATCTTTGAGCCGTCATTGTGAACGAACGGCTGGTCGTACAAAGCTGCGGATGGTCTTAAAAAATTCTACGGAACAAGCTCTATCTAAATATGAAATAAAAAACATATCGTTCTATATGAATTTTTCGAGATATGGAATTTTCAAAATTTCAAAATTCGTTTTGAACCCCTTCCCCTTGACCTAGGGTTATGAAAAGTTTCGAGGATCATTGTGGGGCTGGTCCAAACCCAGAAACCAAATTTCGTAATTTTAGCTCAACGCTAACTGGGCAAAGTGGCGCGGACGGCGGACGGACGGATTTTTTTTTATTCGATTTTCTGAATCTACGTATCTTGAAACGTAAACCAACAAATTTTGAGGGGGGGTTAAAAAAATTTTTTCTTTGGGCGATTCCAATGGTTCATTATCGAAGATAATAAACCAAAAAATTCATTGCAGTCAAAAGTTGAGTTATTACCTTTTTCAACAGCTCTATTGAGACTCCAACTGACAATCCTACAGGTCGGAGATGTCTGTCGAAGGAAAGAACTGGGCGTGTTCAACATCGCAGTATCAGTTTTCTCACGAAAGCAACGAGACAAATCAAAGAGTCTAAACCAAAACGTTGAGAACACTCAAAAGGTTATTGAAACTGTGGTTTGTACAAATGACAGGTGTGTTTGACTCATAGTGGTGATGACGCTTCAAGGCGGCCGGATCCAAACCCTCCTTATCTACAGTTTAAGACAAGGGTTAGGAACATTTCGCGAGGTTCTAGATCTTCAATTTTCACTGAAACCAAGTCAAACAAATAACCAGGAGCGACCAAATGACGGAATAATTATTGTTTTTAGACCGTAGTTGGGTTTAACACCTGTTACAAATATATTATTAAAGTCATTGATTTTACGGAAATCCTTCCTAGTTGGTGATAAGATCAGGCAGACGATGAGGAAAGTTGGGGCAAAAAAAAAAAAAACGTCGGCAGGAGACCAAGTCTACGTGGGTATGGTTTACCTTCCTAGCAGACCGATGAATTTGACGTCACGCATCTGCCATCTCCTATCTCAGTTGATGAACGCCAGTAACAATAATTTTTATTGAATTACCTTCCAGTGGTTCGACCTTCTTCATTTTTTTTGCATTATGTCCACAATATAATAGACAATTTTATAGTATATTTATTGAAAAAATTGTTGCCCCAAAAAATTACATATTGCCTGAATTTTATAGTAAATATTCTACAAAAACTGTGTAAAATCAAATCTTTGTTTTATTGTTAATATTTAAGCAATATTCTAACGTTTTTGGACTAAAACCGCCCTTATTTAAGAATCTGCCCTCCCGCCCCCCTCACGAAAATCCTGAATCCGCCCTTGATGTGTGTAAATAGTTGTCATGGAGATGAGTTTCTGTTGTGGCAACCTAAATCACTCGCGACGAAATCGTGGAAACCCATGTTAAGGAAAAACAAGAGTATTTAAACAAAATCGTCCATTTCCACTGAAATATGAGTACACTGTTAGACCGGTTTCGGTGATTAAACCATTGTCTCCGGTAACCAATTCCAATAGACCTTTCACCTCAGGAGCCAATAGCAATACGTTTCTCCTTTCACTTTGATCAACCAATCCTATTCGACCTTTCACTTTTGGCGTAGGGGTAATCTCTCTGTAATGCACCTTCAGTATTGTTTTGTTACTGACAATGGTTTCTCACTAGCAAGGCTATTTCAGTGGCAATGGACGATTGTCTCAAATACTCTCTTTTCTGTAGTGAGTTGTGTATATCCAAAAATATGATTCGTTAGCATTATTTACAATATATAACAACAAGTATCTACTAGGGGGAATCAATCAGCGACTTATGCAGCAAAATAATATATTGTTTTCATGAAAGACAATTCTAAAATATTTCTTCCCACTTTTTTTGCACGTAACTGATCATTTAAACAGAATAAATTCGGTCAACTACTTGAAAATTGCTCGGTGAAACGTCCACCAGTGCCGGCAGATTACCATATCCACTTTACTCTAGGCGTCGACTGGAATAACACATATTCCATGATATGCAGTATGTACACGTTACTGATTACACTACGCATTAGCTTCAATTTGCTGTGATTTGTACATTTTATACATGTCGATAGTGAAACTTAACCAAACAAATATTGATAGCACTAAAATGATAAATTAGAAAAATAGTTATTTCTCCTTGTCTCTAGTGAATTGTGCTACCGGTTGTGGTTATTGATGTTTGTTTTTATTCTGAAATAGTTTACAAGCGAACAATTCATAGCAGAAGTAGTCAATTGTGCCAAGCCACGTGATCACGCATGATCAAACGTGCAACAACACACGGAATACAGAACGGCAAACGCTTTTGAACCAAGTCAAAAATCAAAGTGACAATTGAAGACTACAGGGGAAAAACGAGGTAACTCGATTTTTTTTTCTCCGAAAATGAGTTAACGATGGTTTCTGATGGTCAAATCAGAACAAGTGAAAAATGAGTTTATAAGGCCTCAAATCGCTGTCAAAAGATTAACGTACAGGAGAAAACGAAGGTATCTGGTGCGGTGCAGGCCGAGAACGAGGTAACGTGACTTTTGGACCTCAAGGAGAACTAAGCACCCCCTTCACCCTTCACCCGAATATTCTTATTTTTCCTAATAAAGCCTTTACCGAAGCCTACCACTATCAAAATCAAAATACGACGACGTCCAATACTTTATGCATTTTTCTTTATTCATTTACATTCAAATTTTCAATATTTTGGTTCACTATTTCAACATTTTGGTGATAAATGGTCGTTTTGAGTTTTAAATCACATTTTATTTCAGCAATAGGATGTAAGATACCTTGGTTCGGACCCCCATAGCACGAAGATACCTCGTTTTTCCTCTGGCTTAGCTGAGCCTTTGGATGTTCAATGCCATATCACGACCTTATTTCAAACTTCATGAAAAATTGATTAATGCATCTCATTCTACAGCGAACATTGAATTTATGAATATTGTTAATTTCTTGCAAATTGGCTCAAGTGAAGAATGCGGACAATATCCTAGGACATCCTCTTAGGAATATCCTGGGAGGGGCTGTCCTCAACATTTGACAAAAAGTGGGTTACCCCGTTTTCCCCCTGTAGTCTTCGTCAATTATTGTTTTCGTCAATATTGAACAGAAGAGATTTTTAGTCGCCTAAATTTTGGGTATGCCAATTTAAAATATTTGTACACTCAAAAAAGAAGTTCGACAATATGGCAGTCAAGTGTCCGGTGTGGTGTTTTGAGGTTGTTTTCAGTTGTCTTTGGAAATCTGAGGATTATTTAAAAAAAAAAAAAACCTTTTCAAGGTTTCATCAAAACATTGAAACCACAACAGCAAGTACACTATTGCAGATACAAATGTCAACCTACGCACCAAAAACCGTAATGAGGTTCAAAACTAACAGGCATCCTAATGTGATAAATAACATAAAAAAAAAAAAAAAATCAGTTTTTCACAAGTCATACAAAACAACAGTAGAACATGATGAATCACAGAAATAGACACAATAATCACGAAGGCACTAAAATATTTCACATCATTTGTATTACTTAGATTATTAAATATATCCTTAAAATAGTAATTTTTTCTCCGGAGGAGTTGATTGCCAAGAGGAGTTTACCACTCAAATTTAAAGTACGTTCCTAACATATCTTTTTAAATAATATATTTCGCTATAAATTAAGATATTTAAATTGTATTAAATAATAAAATTAAAAAAATAAACGATTAAGCAGTCTTGAATACGCAAGATCAAGCTAAAAACCCAACAGTCATTGCTTTTTTCTTCATTTTGGTTGTTCATACCTCCTTCAGCGTAATCACTGCCTTGAAGACATCACAAACGTTGATCCCTTCAACGGGCAGTGAACACGATAATATCATGTTATGTTTGAATTGGAAGTCTAATGTGCACAAGCTGTCAGTTTTATTGTGCACAGCAGGAAGACCGCACCTATTACGGGGATTGTGTCGAATAATCATAAATACCGCGTAATTTGTCAAGTTATGGTGAATAGTTGAAGTTGTCGAAATATCGAGTAGACTGAAGTTGTGTGGCGTCTCAAAACGTGAAAATGTCCATCAGCATCATTAGCAAACACAAAGTCGGGACGAGCGGTTAAATGTGGATATTTTACTTACGGGGATCTCGTGTACGATTTCAAAGATATCAAACAAAAGATATCGACCCCTAGAGGCTACACAAATAGGGGTCACCACCGTTACCACAACTGCCTAAGTACCTACTTTAGATACCGGCGTTTAGATTTAAAGTCAAATTACCAATATTTTGGAAAGATACCTTGAAATTTTGTTGACTTTCCTAAGACTTAAATATAGTTGAAAGTCTGAAAAGTAAGATTGTGATACCTACAGCTTTTTAAGCATTGAGGCTCTTTATTGACAAGGCTCCTCCTAGATTTTCTAGGCCCCATCCAAAACAGGATATTATACTGTTTCGTCTTGGTGGATGACACATCAAAATGGGTGGACAATTTCTTTGTGAGCAGCTGCACTGCCCATACAGCTATCCAGTGTCTAAATGAAACGTTTGTCAGATTTGGGCTACCCAGAGCTACTCGTATAACAACAGACGAATTTCAAACAATTTTAGACAACCTGGGTATCACCCATCATGTCGGAGCACCCTTCCATCCACAAACAAATGGTCAAGCTGAGAGTGCAGTGAAACTGGTGAAGTCTTGGATAATGAAAAACTTAATTGGCCCAGGGGCCGACTACGGGAGAAATACCAGCCCACCTGCTATTGAGTAAGAATATTTAAGAAAATCAACCCGATACCATGACCCCCTTGGATTTCTATGAAATTTTTTGTGTACAAATTGTCCACCTTGGTAGAGGGCCAGAAACCAAAGGACAGATCTATAAAAACATTATTGGCGGAGTTATTAAAATATGAAGATCGCTGAAGTTTAAGTTAGGGATGATTACAGTGATTTTGGGTATTTCTTATAACGGAGCCAAATGTCGTGGGGTTCGGTCGCGGTTTGGTTTTTTTGAAACAAAAGTGACCTAGGAACTCGATTCTGCCCCGACCCGGACCGAAAGCCCTAGTATAACCATAAATTTGGATGATTTCAGTAGAATTTACCTAAAAAGTCCCAAATCTTGGGGAAACGGCAAAAAAAAATTTTTTTTTGGCACGGGATAGTTATTTTTCGAAAGAAAAAAGTCCGCTGAATCCAAAAAGCCATTGCCAGGTCTGTACGACCTTCCGATCAAAAGTTACAGCGTTTTGAAGTTTGACGAACTTTTGAATTCACACAAAAACTTAGTTTTCAATTTGCCTCTGTTAATTTTCGAAAACTGAAGACATTTTCCCTATGTTTATGCCATTCAGAAGCTCATGAGACTTTTCGTACACCATTTGAGACGCCATACATTTTTTAGTCCATTCGATTTGTATAATTCAAATTGGTATGATCAACAAATAACAAGATATGTAAGTCAATCGATTTGATATGGTGTTGAATGGATGTCAACATTGAAGACCTGTGATAATCTTCAGTTGTCAAATTGTTGCAAAGTAATTGATATGTTTTGTGCAATTGATATGCAAATGTTCGATAACACACGATATGTGGGGGGTGATATGGTAAATAACAAATACCGTTTACGGAGGGGGGGGGGGCGACGACGACATTTCCTCGCGTATTGGAAGCGATATGTCGTTATAGGTTGAAAGGAAATGTAAATGTACAGCAACGATTACCTAATAACGAGGCAGTGGATTTGAGATTGTCTCGGCCTAAAAACAATAGAAAGGCTTGCAAAACGTGAAAATGCAAGAGTTCAGCGAATTGGTACATTTGATGTTCCAACAGCGATGATCCGAGGACCAATCGACATTCTGTAAGAGCGAGGTTATTTATCAACGAGCCCAACCCGTTGTACCAGTTTGATGGCGAGTGGCGAAGTTTTACTCCACAGCGAATCCACAAGTTTCTTCGACAGCTTGACAGAGTTTGTCGTAGAGCTTATTGTAGGTTTCGTACGCAGGAAGGTCAATCCTGTTGAAACAAGTGTGGGCTTTCGGGAGGTTCTCTTGTGGAGCGTCAGTCACGTGGATTGTGAACAGTCGAGGTCCGGAAGCTCCTGTCGAGCCTGAAATAAAAGAGTCACATCTTAACTACTTGTCACTGTCTCGAATTGAATTCGTACATTTGTAAACAGAAAGTTTTAGACAGGGTGCCTATGTACGAACCTTGCAGGGATTTGAAGCCCTGAAGAGGAACCCTGGAACTGCCAGTGACGAACTGCAGCAGTCGAGCTCGCATTTCCTCGTTGAAAGATTCCACTATTTGCCAGAACCAGACGACAACCGGTGTAGTAGGAGTGCAGTGCTGCAATGAATTACGACGGTTTGAATTACTTTGTGACATGATTGTTCCTTTATTAATTAAGAATTTTGCACTTTCTTGTTCAAACGTTCTAGTTCAAATGTTCACTAAATTCTCCCCCCCCCCTTCACTTCTATAATTTTCATACAGTTGCATGGTCATCATGTTGGATAAGGTCATATTTACGAAGACAATTCGCACCTCAAGAATAGGAGTGTAACAAGTCAAAAAATTCCAATTTCGAGTTATAACCATAGGCAGACAGATCTTGACGAGCCCCACAAGATTAGAATATATATTCACCATCGTGATCGGCATGAAAAAATAATTTAAAATGAGGTGACGTCACTTGTCAGAATGTTTCCTTTTGTGAATTTATGGGTAATTTTTCACCCTAATTTTTTCAAATATGAAAAATGAATGTCGAAGTACACAGTTTTAGAAGAATGACCCAATTAGGGTATATTTCGTTGTTGTTATCTGCAAACCTGTAGGCCTGCCATGCACTAAACAGCAGTGCAGTCGGTCTGTATCTCAAGTACAAACACTATCCAGCAAAAAAGCACCATCTAGCATAATTACGCACTTTTGCCAAGAGCCTAGAATGCAAGGGCGTACCCAGGCTCGAAACTACCGTGGGGGGGGGGGGGGGGTCGTTCAGGTTGTGACATTTGATCATGGACAATAAAATAACTATAAATTGTCCTAATTTCCTAATTTTCAATAGTGAACCTATTTTTTATTATTCAAATAGTCATTTCAAGAATTGAGCTTCCACTCGCTGGGTACGCCCACGAACCTCTGGCAATGAACCTTAAATGATACCAGAAATGCCCTTTAACAGCTACGGAATGTCATTAATATATATTTTTCAACCAAGTAGGCTTTGGGAAATAATGTAAAACAGACGACCTCACTTAACCAGTAAGAGAAAGATCGTATGAAGCAAACTTGAGTGGAGCAACTTACCTTCAGTCTAGTGTTTGCTTTCCAGTCTGCGATGTCGATCGAGCCTAAACCGCCAATTATAAGCTCCAGCTCGTTTTCGTCAAACGGTCTCAACAGATGGGTCGGGATGAGCTCTGTGAAACCTTTTTGGAGAGCCAAAAACTGCTGTTCGATACCCCTCATGAAACGATAGTTGACGTATAACCTGTAAACAAAAAAGATAGTAAATAATAATCGGAATATAACGAACTAGAACGAGGAAAATGCCACTAACAGGTCGTTTTTTGCACGAGTAATGTTATTAGTTGTGGTAGTTTCAAATTATGAAAGGTTTTTTTTTTCAGTTACCTCTAATACTTTGAATGTAAAGCAGAAAGACAGGAGCGTGCCATTGTTTGGTGAAAACAAATAATCACTGGTGTTATCATCAGTTCTGGGCAATACTGTTCATTGAAAATGGCGGGAAAGAGTCAGGTTATGTTTGTTTGTGCTACCAGCTATCAGTCCACGTACAGCCTCCGCCCAGGAAAGAGCTGGCAGGCCATTTTATCATTTTTTATCGAAAAACATGGTATGTCACATAAATTATTCATCATGAGTGTTACCACTATTGTATTTAACCTCGTTCAATTGAACATGCGAGTGCTAACTGCAAAATACGTTGTTTAGGGACATTTATTTTTGGGTGGCCCCTCATATCTGTCCAGCACTTCGTTAGGTTAAGATTAACCTTTTAGTGTAAAAACATCATGAGCGTTACCATTATGAAGGTCTTGGGAAAACGGAATTCTTTTTTTCAGGATGGATGAAGATGATGAACCTGATATAGACTACACACAGATTTAGGGAGAGCTGCCTGATCTCAAAATTTTAATCAAAGGAAACAGAGTTTTTTTTAAAATAACTTCCCAGGGTCGGTCGAAGTGAATCAACGTTAACTGTTAGACTTATGTACTCTGATAAGACTTAATTTGTTGTAAATAACTAAGGAGATTTGTAATGTGTACCTACCTATATCACTAGTCATACAAACACACGTTACCTGCTTTTGTTAAAAAAACGTTCGCAATCAAGAATTGTTTTCTTCGATCTACTGCACCCGTCACGAGTGTGGATATGTCCCCATAACAGTTTTTGGATACAATAAACATATTTAAATCAATTTTCGACAGCTTGTCTTGTTATTATAAATTTAATCTCAATTCATCCAAATTCATAGTTTGCTGAATGGTTTTGAGAGCTCGAAGACGTGAACCACGTTTCCCCACCTTGCAGGGTCTAGAAAAGCCATATGGTCAAATTATCATATTATGATAATGAGCCGTTTACTTTTACAACATTAGTACCTACAGGAAGTATACAATTTTAACTCACTTGACATATTCTCTTTTGTTGTCCTCGGTGACCTGAACGTCTTTACCACCGGTTTTCAGCTCGTGAACTTTGAGAACCCCAAAGCTGTTGAACTCGACGGCGAATGTCGTGTCTATCACGTTGGTCATGTCGTTGTCTCTGAAAACGGTGATAAGGAAATTCAATCAGAATAGAGACAACTGTAATTCTCAACTAAGCCTCCTTCTTCTAATCCTGATTGGTTCTCACATGAAGTAGAACTCTCTAAACGGTGGTCACTCAACAATCTGGACAAAATGGTAAGAGCCACGTGGAGAGTCACATTTTGTTTGTCTCATCCTCAAATGAGAATGGCTGAATTTATAAAGAGGCGGCTGGTACCATTTGACGCAGGATTTATCTGGGAAGGTTTGTGAAACATCCGCCTTTAAATCTGTCTATCCGCTGGAACGCTATAAATGAAATACTACTAAAAAACGTGTTATAATCTTTCTTTTGTTATATTCCTACTCGTTAGGTCACCACGGTTGCTTTTCTTTATTTCTTCTTTTTTTTTTTTGGTTTCTATTTCTATAATTTTCATTATTCTGTAACCAAATCAACTTTTGTCGAGTTCTTCGACTTATTTGAGTTGACGATTGCACTTCTTGAAGGTCCATTCGATTTTAAATAAACACCTCGATTCTATTTGAAATCAACTTTCTTCGAGGTTTTCGACGTATTCGAGTCGTCAAGTGCTCTTCTCGAAGGTCCATTCGATTCCAAATAAACACCTCGATTCGATTTGAAATGACCTTTCTTCGAGTTTTTCGACGTATTTGAGTCGTCAATTGTTCTTCTTGAAGGTCCATTCGATTTCAAATAAACACCTCGATTCTATTAAATTTTGAAATGAACTTTCTTCAAGTTTTTCGACGTATTCGAGTCGTCAATTGTTCTTCTCGAAGGTCCATTCGATTTCAAATAAACACCTCGATTCGATTTGAAATGAACTTTCTTCGAGTTTTTCGACGTATTCGAGTCGTCAATAGCTCTTCTTGAAGGTCCATTCAATTTCAAATAAACACCTCGATTCGATTTGAAATGAACTTTCTTCAAGTTTTTCGACGTATTTGAGTCGTTAATTGTTCTTCCTAAAGGTAAAATAATACAGATTTCTCAAACCCACCCATTGATTGTGGAGAATTTGGAAGAATAATAACGGAATTTCGAATTGGGGATGAAATTGATCTTGTTAACTGCAACTTCGCCACCTTAAACATTAACGCAATATTCCACTTCTTCAAACTTCATGTGTACACTGTACAGTCTAGAAAAAATGAAAGAATCAAGGTGCACTTACAGCATCCAAGTGAGACTCCTGTGTAATTCTTGGTCCACTTCTTCGATGTCGTCCAACGTTATTGGTTTGTTCAACAACATTTTGTAGAAGGGCTTTGTGAAACCTCCGTCGATGTAGTGCCCGTGAAATACGGCGATTCCGATTATTAGTCCGACAAAGTGAAAATAGGAAAGGTGGTCCTAAAAGGGAAAGTCAGATATTGAGTTAGACATGCGTATCAGATTGGTGGGAATCCCCAATGGAGTCCAGAAAACCTCGCTAATAATGAATTTAGGGTATAACTTGGGTGAAGATTTAAAATGAAACGTACAGGGTTAACTCCGGAATCTGGGTTTATCTGCAACGTGTACGTGTTTTCAGTCGAATATTGGAACAGGCCGTACTGCGGGTTCAACATTTCGTGTGACAGGAGGTACAACCATTCTCTAGCCACACCACCGTAATCGAGACCTTCTTCCCCTCTGAATTTGACCATCAGCCTTTTCCTCAGATCTTTGGCTCTCATTTTCATCACGAGCCGGTAAGACTCCTGAAACATTGTGCTGTATCAGTACGAGAAAGGGAACAGTGAGAGTTATTGGGAACAGATTGTTGAAGCCGTATCCTTGAAGAAATCGCAAAATTTCAACGTGATGCTGTAGTGATTTACCTCGAAGATTTCCTGGCGCGAAACCTCGAGTCTGCAATGGCCGCTTTGGGGTTGGAGGGCACTCAGTTCAACTTTCAAAATTTTCTGCTTTGCCACTAAATCTCTTCGGTACTTCGGAAGCACTTCGCCTTCGGGAGGTTCTTTGCAGGGGTCACGGTTGGCATCAGGATTGCTGTACATTAAAACAATTTGTGAGTAAAGCTCATTTGACACCCTTAAGATCTTTTTTCAGTACTATTAGAATATCAAAATCGATGTCAGACTTTTCTTAGTGTATGCAGCATGAAAAGAATTGCCTCAGGTCGAGCAACACTTTTTGTGAAAAGATGCAGAAGTTAATGGCTAGAGGCCAGAGCGTTATACAGTGCTCGTAAAGGTAGGTTCACACCAATAGTCGCGGGACGATCAGGTCACGGTCGAATCACTGTCAAGTCAGAGGCAACCCAATTCACACTGCACAGGCAGATCACCGTCAGCCTACTCCGGGCAGCAAGTGAATTCAATCTGGATGTGCAACAGGATTAAGTTACAGTGCAAAATCGTTTTTATTTTGGAGGAATAAGAAGAAGAAGTGAGGCCTCGTTCTCATAGACAAATATTTCTGTGGACGAGAGATGAAGGGGATTTCGCACAATTGTACCCTCACTCGTGGATGACGAGGGAAATTTTTAGAATCATAGAGTAAGTAATCTCTCTTCACGAACGCACTCAATTAATTTGTCAACTGGTCGCTCAAAGGAAGGAACAAACTGGTTCCTCCTATGGAAAACACATGACTGACTGACTGATTCATATTCACATCCGCTTGGCAGTCAGGTACAGTCAAGATCAAGTCGCGGTTTTGATCACTCGCAGAGCGACCTGACGGGCCATGATTGGACTGCGACCGTACCGTGCCTGTGAGTCGGAACACCCTCACTGGAAACCCACGGAAGCATTCTTGACTGGACTCTCTCTGACCGTGATCTGATCGTCTACCTTAATCCAAATTGGTGGAACCCGGAGGGATGCACGATGCAGATTCAGTCAGTAGACAAGTTGCTCAACTCTCTTCTCAAGAATAACGAACGGTACCGAGCTTACTTCACTAAAATTGCCATAACTCCCTCAATTTGCACTAAAATTTAAATTTGAGGATACCGTCGAAAGAGCGTTAAATTTCCTGCTTCTATAATGCCTAACAAATTATTCTTATAACAGAATTGTGAAGGTATACGAAAAATTCGCCAAAAGCTCAGCTTTCTAACGGACTCATCAAAAATGTTGTTGCTATTGAATTAATAATAGCACCCTTTGTAAACTAGTGAGTTTTGAGTCATCTTTGTGGTAATTTTTCACGCTGTTCTCCTTCACCTTGTTCAGACCTTCACAGTTTAGAATCAAAAACAGAAATTTTAGGCTAATATGTCTACTTTGACGAGTCTACAGCCTGGGTAACAAGACCAATCGACTTGCAATTTGGTACAAACCTTCTTTATAACATCACCCAGAGCCATTTGAAAGATTTAACCAATTATCTCGACCTAAGAAACTTTTGGGAACTCTCCTATATTCTTGCTCTATTTATTTATTTTATTTATTTGCTTAAATTATTCTTGCATATTTCCTCTAAAGGTTTTTTCAACTTCAACTACAAAAAGATGTGATATCCCCCTAAAAAACACTCCGCCTCGCAAATATCATTCTATAGCAGCCGGAAAACGTTATGATATCCACTTTCCCAGCCCGCATTTTCCCTTCCAACTAAAGAGATGTCCTAACCACGTCACTTGTGGGGCTTGTCAATTGTTTATGACATCTCATTAGTTGGAAGGAAAAGGGAAGGAGTGTTTATTGGGGGGATAATGCAGTGTCGACCCCATCTGAAATACCATCTAAACAACCATAGCACAGTGCTTTGGGTTCAACATGACTCCGTTGAACTGCAATGATTGTGACTTACTCAAGGTCCGGAAGAGCAACGCGAGGCGGCGTCTCAGTTGTGGAGCTGTTGTTTGTTCCATTTCCAGAATTGCTGAGAAACTGAGAAAGCGCAGGGTGAGTGAACTGGGTGGTTCTACGATTGTGGTCAACGTAATACACTCGGCCGGACGGTGTATGACGGGCCTCCCATCCTGGTGGGAGAGGCCCAAGGCGCTCGCCGATTGATTCGGAGTCCATACCGCGAGGGACACGAGGATCATGCCAAGAGCTCACACCAGTTGCTACGTGATAGAAATATACTTGCCCCTGTTCAGTCGTCCGCATTTCTGAAAAAAAAAAAAAACATACAGAATGATGGGAATCTTCATAGCAACGCCAGCAACAATAATCTCCCAGAAGCAACTGGTAGGTACTCTGGTCAGGGCTACGTGATAGAAATATAGAAATGTTAGGAACAGGGCCGTTAGACTCCAGAGTCTAGCAAAGTCTACGTTTTGAAATTCTACAGCCGCCCATAATCATCTTGTTTCCAAACAGTCGGCCAAGTTGAACACTCAAGTTAAGTCGCAAGTACTCACCATATCCAGATGGAAGGTCAGGCGGTTGGGGCAGGTGATGTCTGGCGCTGTGCTGGTTGTGGCCGTGCCGGTGCTTGTTGGATCTTCTTCGAGCCTGGCTGGGAGGGAGACCCGGCAAACACGAATCCGTGCTTCTATTCAGACTAACAAACGGTAAATTACTGTCTAAATTACTGTAAATTACTGTCTAAATTACTGATTACAGTAACACGATATCCAAATCCAACAAGTACAAATTGATTGGTAGTAAAGCGTGTGTGACCAATGGGGTATGCGCATGAGAAATGAAAATTTAAAAAAACTTCACAGAGATCGACAATCACAATTGAAATCTGGTTGATTTGAAACTTGGGTGTAAAATGACGCGCGGTTGTGACGTCACCCACCCTCAGTCATCTCGCAAGTTTCAGGAAGGGTGGCTACCGTTTTTTGCGTCAGTGCGGTGGTAGCATTGATTAAATTGCTCTCCGACCAATCACATGCTTCAGCGGTTCTGACGTAATTTCGCGCTTGTTATGAACATGATTATGTTTTTCCATCCATAAAAAATTTCGACGAACGGTTCCCATTTTCACGTTTTCGAAGCGATTCTCTATCATTAAACATTTCTAAACAAAAATCACGCGCAGACCCCATTGAAATATAAAGAATGTAGGTACTATGAAACCTGCAGTTCAACAAAACGATGGATTTAATTTCAATGTTAAACTACGATGAACAGTCACCATCTCAATTCCCTTCGTTATGCAGGCACGAGTCTCTAGATGAAGCCAACTGGAGCGAGGAGTAGCAACAGGAGGAATTAACAACCTGGTCAAAATTAGGATTAACCACACAATTTGTTAGATTCGCTGTTAAGTGCATTGAAAGTTCAACTCACCACCATTAACAGTACAAACCTTACTTATGGAAGAAGAACTATTACAACTGTTTATTGTTAGTAATCTGTTGTTAGTATGACTAAGACAATGGTCGTTGATTTGTTACAGTATTCAGACAGCCAATACAACTGCACAATATTTACATGCATCAGAATACTCTTAGAACAAACCCCTAGTATTCTCCATGTTATTCTATGTGATAATAGAGTTAATCTAAATGGTTAATATTCGGACAATTATTATACCACCTGTCTGCACCAATGAAGGGCCCATGTTACAATACAATGCCCACCACCTGTAAATGGGACGATGGATTTTCTAACCTATTTCTCTGTTGATTGCCGGAAGACGAGCGGCTATTCTGCTGTTGGGTACCTCTTTCATTAGGGCTACCGTTTGGAGTGAGATTGTAATTTCCACTGCTACATAAATAAAACAAAAATTCATTTTTGAAAGTGCTCAAGCCCGAACAATATTCGACATCCACCATGGAATGTGGTGGTCCAATTTTGATAACATAGTTGGAATTTCAAACGACATTTTATGGACCAATAACCCCAAACCTTGGTAGTTTTTATTGTATTAATAAACTAGCAAAACCAAATTCAATAACTCAGATTGCGCTCCTACACGTGTGGTAGGAAAGTACTGTTATGGTACGAATCATGATTCATAGGCATAGGGTGGAGGCTGAGGGTGGATGCACCCTTATTCATGGTCACGAATGAACCTAAAATCGAAAACTAACTAGCTAAATAACTATGATTAAAGAACACTTTATTACACTAACTATTTAAACAAACGAACTAAAATGAAATCTGAATGCTAAATCAGGGGACGCAATGAACAGACAAGCAACTGCAAAAACAAGTGTAAATCATCATTTTCTTCTCCTTTCATCGGGTTTTTCGGTCCTGCCTGTGTAATGACGGTCATCGGTGAGCGTGTTTTCAGCCCAGGGTTGCCAATTTCGACTTGAGGGTAGCTTTAAGGGAATGGTGAGCTGAGGATACCCTCAAGCCCATGACGATTTGAATATGAATACGGATGCTAATCCTCGAGATGAAGCCACCCTAGACTGAGGGCGAGAGTACCCTCGGCCTTGAGGGAGGACTATGAACCCACCCATAAGCTTGCTGTACCGTCTGGGGTGTAATGACATATTCAATAGGGATATGAATCAGAGGTTTATTAATTCTTATACCATGGAGATCATGTTTCTAACCAAAAAGTTTTTCAAACCATCTACAACAGCTGTAGATGTGAGATGATTGGACCTGAGGATTCTTAGCAGAGCAGAGTGAGTAGATGGACTGTGCACTGGAGGCATATTGGATCCTTAAATGGCGATGCAGCGGACTAACCATTTCTCGAATCTCCCCAGTGAATCGAAGATACGTCAACTGGCCTTCAATATCATTCACCAAAGAGTAATAACATTTTGTAAGATTACCCGCCCGGAGGAGTCCACTGTGTGGTCTTGGTGATGTGATTAACGTAAAAGACGCGTCCCTGAGACGTTTTCCTCTCTTCCCATCCATCAGGGAGAGCGGTGGTTGGCAAAGGGGTGACGACGGGGCCGGTGCTGGACGTGGGCGATTCGGTCGCCTCCGGCGAATTGGGCGGTGACAACGGAAGTGGGATGTTCGAGTTGGGTCCATCGCGAGACAAAAGGGAAATGACGATCTGACCTTTCACCACATCGGAATCTTCACCAGATGACTTGGTGAGCTCTAGCCTCTGATCTGTAATGAGATTCGAATGACACACTAAGATAGATGCTGCTAAAAAACCATTCAAATTATCCAAATGCAAAGCATCAAAATCTGCACCAACAGGTACTACAATGCAAGTAAATGTAAGTCGTTCTCACTCTACTCCCACCATCTCGAGTATACCAAAGCCTATCGACGAAGGAATTTCAAATTTATGATAATTATTCCTGAATGATACTGATGCACAGGTAAGTCATTCAAAAGAGCATTCTAATGAAAAAATTCACTGGCAGATTGATGTGCGGAGTGAATTGACACGCATATCGCACATGTAGAATGAAAAGGGCACAACTCAAAAATTGATTTTTTTAAATGCCTTTATCAAACGCGCTATTTGAAGCCCTATACGCAGATCTGACGAGCGTAGTTCTAGTACAAAAACTCACTTTTGAGCATTAGGTAGGTACGGCTAGATTTCAATAAGCATGGACCATGTTTTAGCCAGCTGATCCTGGGCCTATTCTGCTTAAAGTGTAAGTCCTAAACATACCAAATTACTGCTTCATAGAGTGAGTAGCAACGAAACTAGCTTGAGGATCCACTCAGCTGATCCGGAGCCTGGGCTACTTCAAGGTAAAGTCCTAAGGAGGCTACATACCAAATTACAGCTTCATAGAGTGAATAGCATAGAAATTAGCTTTAGGAGCCACAATGCTGATCCTGGGCCTATTCTGCTTAAAGTGTAAGTCCTAAGGAGGCTACATACCAAATTACAGCTTCATACAGTGAATAGCATCGAAATTAGCTTTAAAATCCACTCAGCTGATCCAGAGCCTGGGCAGCGTCAAGTGTAAGCCCTAAGGAGACTACATGCCAAATTACAGCTTCATGGAGTGAATAGCATCGAAATTAGGATTAGGAGCCACTCAGCTGATCCTGGGCCTATCCTGCTCTAAGTGTAAGTCCTAAGGAGGCTACATGCCAAATTCCAAGACTCTATGGGAATCGCGCCAAAAAACTTCACATTTTTTGGACGGATTCAGCCAGTTATGTTGAAATATGTTCAACAATCACTTAGAAATCACAATAGAAAACAAACTAATGCATCAAATACAAGGAGCAGAGCGCCCCAAAATCTACATTGTAAACAGTAAGCTACTCGCAAAAATGATGAAAAATACTCGAATCACAACCCAAGATAATAAAATTTATTAAATATCTCTAAGCTTGAACCAGTCTGTCTTCCTCATACAATGGTTAACGCCCTTGAGGGATTTGTGAGCAAAGAGGAATAAATATACTAACATCCGGTGTCTTTGAGGCGTTGAATGGAATTCGGGAGAATCCGGACGCATCCGAGGAATCCACCGCCTTCCTTTTTGTGTATTTTCCTGTGATTCCAAACGCTAATCGTGATTCCATCGCTTCTACTCACGTACCTGCATAACACAAAACAACGTTACACCAATAAATTGGTTGGACACTTCTATAGTTAACTACAATAATTGAACACCATTCAAATACCTAAAGTACGACCGTTATCATCCCTGTCTTTCCATCTTTGTGAATAGTTATAGAAAGTTATACATTCTTCTCATAGACAGATGCAGATGGATTGAAAAAATATTCTAAACCAGTCAATATGAATATTATTTTGTGGGGTAAAAAAATTGAAAATTATCTTATGAATGCACTGTGAAGGGAAATGTTGTAAATTGATTGATTGGGTTCAGTCACCTCAAAGACTTTATCGGGTTGTTTGGTTTTATGACGACAATAATATGAGTGAAGGATATCACATAAAATTATCTTCGATTTTAACAAGAAAATAGTCCCGAAAAGTTAAAATACATCGAACCTACAATCAAAACCTACACCGATATTTAACAATTAATTATAAAATCAATAAAACGCTTGCGTATATTGTAGGGATATTGAAGCAAGTAGTTGAAAGGCGAAAATAAATATGAAAGCCTAAGAAGAAAATAATGGAGCCACTCCGGATTTATGCCTTTTGAAACTTGAAATAATCATAAAAATAACAAAATATATTATAATAATATAGCATGCAACGGAGAAGCCATATATGAAGAAAAAATGAATAAATAAATGTAAAAGCAGCAAACTAACAAATCATAATGCTGATTCCACTTGGGGTCAAGCGTCCCTTTGCATGTTTCAGTAGAATGACACTGGCCGGATCCATCAACGGTAATTTTGGCAAACGGGTCGGGAAGTCCTGCAAAACGAAAAGCCATGAAATTGAAGAGGCGATAGGTTTAGACGCTTTTGTTATTTATAGAGCTGTTAAATATATTGGAGGTAAAAAAAATAAGAGCCTATGTTGTACTCATGACCGGGTATGACATGCAAGAATCCAAAAGTTGAAACCAAGAGGTTTCCTTCCAGGCCATTATTATTGACTCGAATTGGCCAAATTCGAGGGTAACGTAGGTCTTAAGCAGACCGAATCGTTGCTATTTCAGGAAGCCCTAAATATGCACGAGCTCTAAATTGTATTTTAAAAAACATTTTTTCTTCAAATTTCACATCAAGTTGGGCCAATTTTGACGGAACATCAATACGACGACAGGCAACATCGAAATATTTGGCTAGAAAACGGGTGAGAGGATGTTTCCACTCGAATGGAGTGTTGGGCACTTCACATTTACACCAATTCCAACCACAATAATGTGAACCACTGAGGGAATTCCAAGATTTGTTTGTATTATAAACACGTTCAATCAAATTTCAACCGGTTAGTAAAAGAATTAATCAAATTCCGAAATTAATATTCCATTTCGATCTTATTACTAATGATAATATCATTAGTAGTAATATTACACATATCATACATATTATGTATGTATGTGTCATTTAATCAGTTTCGATTCGAGCTTAAGTAGGCTTGTCACTAACTAGGTAAAATCTCAAAACAGAAACGATTGAAAAATTATTACCCCTTCCCCTGACATGGCCCAGTTGGGTACAATCGGGTGGTCCACAATATTATATGATATATATTCTGCCGTCCTAAGTTAAAACGTCCTATCTACAGTAAAATTTACTGTAGATAGGACGTTTTAACTTAGGAGGGCAGTATTGTTATCATATTATAATATATATAATTTTCAACTTTATAATATAATATATTATAATATCATGGTTACATCATATCATATCATATATGATATGATATAACCATGATATTATCGTATTATAAAAAGCACCATAATTCAAGAAACTCTCGTGTAATCGGTAATTTATACGGTTAACTATTTTTATCTAAATTATATTGTCGTAAAAAATCGTTAAGATAGGATAAGATAGATTCAAGTGATGATCATTGCCGCAAGAGACATTCGTGAGATCATCAGCGATTATGTTGTCATTCTCAGTGAACAGTTCGACAGTAACATGCACTAGAATAAAGCTATCCATCAACTGTAGACGTCCAACGATTTTTAGACGTTCTTCATAACACAAAAAAAACCAGTCATGCACCATGGCTATGTTTCTTCGAAAATTCGCTGTTAGCATGGCTATGACGTCCAATTTCTCAAAGCTTCAAGCTTTTTATAATCCGAACATTTGTTGGGGATGATGAACGAATGCAATGAAATATTGTGAGGACATCATTTTGTCAATTTGCTTCTGTCGATTCATGGATACGAACTTCTCTTATGCCCAACTCGCATGTCATCAGTGTAAATGACACATAGTTCCTGGGGGACCCCGTTAAATTGGACGTAACGTGAGAAAACTTTTTATTGTCCGTGACCGACTTGCGCGCCTATCGCGTAAGAACGTGAGGTATCAAAGGATTTTCCCAGGAGGAAACCATCACAAACGCACCTACTTGACTATCACCATAAACACTCTGGGATTCGTTACAGCGGTATCAAATGTTTCATGATAAATATAGACCATAAAATGCTACTTTGTTAGGGTGATTCCTGATTTTGATTCAAAGTATCAGCACAAACGAATTCAGTAATTTTGTATGAAAACCAAAGTAGCTAAACGAATTGAGTAGTCACTCCTATACCTACGAATTCCACATAGTCTTTTGAAGTTATACTCCAATATATATCAGTATACCGCATTGTAAACCTCAGGTGCTCCGTTCTGGTTATGTCAAAACAATAATCTTCTACAAAGGCGATGTAGGTACGAGTAGGTACTCACTGAATAGGTCTCTCCTTGCAAGGTTACGGGCGCACAGAACTGTAACACATCACAAATGAAAAGTCATTGGAAAATCCAAGATAGAAATTACGCAAAAAAGGAGAGTTGAATCGCTCATTCGCTTCACGTAAATGTTTGGTAACAATAGTTGTCGGGATGTTATGTAATTTTTGTCTACAAGCGCTCATTCAATCCGAGGAAAGCACTAAATACGGTCTTGTCAATTGATGATTTCCACAAGATTTACGTTGACAGATTGTGTGGGAATGTTAATTGTATGCAGACATGTTGGGTGTGAATGTAATGAATGTAAAATATAGAGTGGAAATCGTATGAAGTCGACATAGCAGCGATATAAACGGGTCCGGGCGTGGATGCTATGGGGGTGACAACCTCAACACAAAAAGACCACTGGACGAAGTTATGGGTTTCAAGCAACGATTTACTCTTACTGTACCAAATAAAACTCGACGTGTCAAATACTGATTGTCTTAAGGGATCTCAAATATTACAAAGTTGCGCTTAATGAAACTGAAACCCTCAGGAAACAATTAAGATTGGTGATTGCTCAACGTCCGCTGATTGAAGGGGTGTAGGAAGGATGAAAACGGTTGTGACTTACTTGTCAATCGGATTTTCATAGCACCATTGTTCTTGTTGAAGTTGGAGTTTGACATAGTTAAAAAACATTGGAAACAGCTAAATTAATTGGGGAATAAAGCACGAAAAAATAAACAAAAATATGAAGAAGCACTGCCTCTAGTTGTACGGACAAATGACCACTGTTGGTGACGGCAAGCGGTGCCAACTTGATTCTCCCATGTTGGTAACAGTGTCCACTAAAATCAAAATAAATTATGGAGGAAACATGACATGTCTTGACATTGTCATTTTTGAGAATTAAGATTTCAGAAATCCACTGTAGGAAAAAATCGATACAGTTTAGGAACCACTGAATTAAAGTGTTCATTTAGTTCTTTGCAAATATCGGTTTCCAAAGAGAAGTGACATGAGAACGTCTACCGTATGATGAATGGCGCACTTCTGTCAAAAATCTTTGGTGCTCCCACACTTCCGGATTATTCTACGGAATCAAAAATGTTTCTCGCGCACCCATGATCTTTGATGTGTCAAAAATTGCCGGAACTGCTCCGTTGCATCTATGTCTGGAACGACTCCGAAGAACAGTTCCACTGTTCCAACCATTCCCTCTATGGTTTGAAGACCTATCTAGAGATGTCTGATTCTCCAAAACGAATCGATTTTTAGGTATTGTAAAAGGAGAATCGATACGTCGACACAAGGATCGATTTTCAAAAGAATCGATACATCTGAGAATCGATTTATTTCCCTCAAAACTCAACCTTGTCGGAGTAGAAAGTGAAGAAACTTTTAGGACTGCAGGCAAGAATTATTCTAGCCTGCAGTCCTCAAAGTTTCTCCAAGATTTTGAGGAAAATAAATCGATTCTCAGATGTATCGATTCTTTTGAAAATCGATCCTTGTGTCGACGTATCGATTCTCCTTTTTTCAATACCTTACTAAAAATCGATAATTATTATCGTGCCGGTTATAGGGGTCTATGAGCGTTTGAAAAAAGTGGAAGTTTCCTTTGCAAGTTCATTTTTCACCCATTTCGGCGATTCAAAAAAAGATTTTCTTAGAGGGATAGGTAATTTTGAGTTCTTTCCAACGGTGTAATCAGATTTGAGTTTTCATGTAAATTAAGGGAGTTATGGCCATTTAAGTGTGATCAAGTCAAAAACACGGAAAAAATACTAAAATTGAAAAAAAACAACTTCATTTTTTAACTGAGTAAAAAAACTCTGCAAATTCGTGACACAACGGTTCATTATCTTCTTTGTACAGATCACCCTTCTGTCTAGATCACTAGGTCTAAATGTCTAGATCCTAAATGTTAGATTAATTATTATTATGAATTATCACTAATTATTAATGATTTTATCAAGTTCCTAGTGAAAATTATTATAATTCATTGTTAGGTATTAATAATTTGTATTGATTAATAATAATAATAATAATTAATTATGATTAATTAATACGATATCCGGCTGTTGGAATCGCCTGGGTTGCTTTGTGCAGAACCTGAATGATAGAGATGATGAATTAATTACAAATAAAATGTACCGATATAATTCTGGGGTTTTTAATACTACGTCGGTAATAATTTTTCTATAAAAGAAGTACCTACCAACAAACATTCGAAATTACCTTCATTTCCGCAGCACGAAACGTACCTCAGAACAAAAAACTCGACATCACTAAAACCATATGATGTTCCAAACAGCTCCTTAGTATGAACATTGACCTGTATTTCAACCGTTTGATTCTCGATCGTGTTGATAGGTTCATATCGGCTCAACCTCTGAGCCCTCATTGTGAACAAACAGTTGGTCGTACGAAGCTGCGGATGGTCTCAAACAATTCTAAACAATAAACTCTAAGTATATATCAACTAAAAACTACACCGTTCTATATGAATTTTTCGAGATATGAAATTTTCAAAATTCGTTTTGAACCCCTTCCCCTTGACCTAGGGTTATGAAAAGTTTCGAGGATCATTGTGGGGCTGGTCGGAACCCGTAACGAAAATTTCGAAATTTTAGCTCAAGGCTAACTGGGCAAAGTGCCGCGGACGGACGGATTTTTTTAAATTCGATTTTCTGAGTCTAGGTACGTATCTTGAAACGTAAACCAACAAATTTTGGCATGGGGTTAAAAAATTTGTTTCTTTGGGCGATTCCAATGGTTCATTATCGAAGATTTTGAAAAATTCCAAAACTCGAAAAATTCATATAGAACGGTATGTTTTTTATTCCATGTTTAGATCGAGTTTATTCCTAAGAATTTGTTCTGAGGTTCGTTTCGTGCTACGGAAATGAAGGTAATTTCGAATGTTTGTTGGTAGGTACTTCTTTTATAGAAAAATTATTACCGACGTAGTATTAAAAACCCCAGAATTATATCGGTACATTTTATTTGTAATTTATTCATCATCTCTATCATTCAGGTTCTGCACAAAGGAACCCAGTCGATTCCAACAGCCGGATATCGTATTAATTAATCATAACTAATATTAATTATTATTAATAATAAATAAAAATTATTAATACCCAACAATAAATTACCTATTATTAATAATAAATACAAATTATTGATACCTAACAATAAATTATAATAATTTTCACTAGTTACCTACTTAAGTTTACATGCTTATTTTTAAATTGGCTGACCGTTTCGATTCCAGAAATATTCAAGCCTGGTTGTTGAACAGTTTGCTCTCATAAACTAAAAACTCTGCGAATTCTTGACACAACGGTTTATTATCTTCTTTGTACAGATCAGGGCCGGATTGAAGCATAAGTGCGGGCCCGAAAATTAAAATGACAAAATAACGTCACTGATCATCTGTTATTATTGTTTTCAGGCAATACAGAATGAATAAATAGTTTATATAACATGCACCAACAGAGTATGAAACCAATGATAAACGACAATAAACGGTACGGCATGGTTAAAAAAAAAGTCTGCCGGAGGTTTGGTAGTGCTTCCTATCAAGTACGACGTTACAGTGAATCAGAAAAATAAAATAAAATGGGAAAACAGCTAGGTTGTGGTTGTTGACACAGACAGATGCACAAAACGAATGATCATAAGTTTAATGGTCTTATCAGAAAATTCCTGTACCGCCAAGCCAGCTGAATAATAATCAATAAGGGACGACCATTCAATGGGTAGTTCTGTGCGACACTTGAGAATCCACCGAACTGCGTGGAGAGACCCCAACGGACCAACCTGCACAAGGCTTGCACACTTGACCTCCGGATTCAATTCCCTGTACGGGGTGAAGTACTCGGAATCCTGAGCCCTTCTCTCCTGAGCTGTTCTCTCTTCTGGCTTCTTTCTCTTCTGTTCTCTCTTCTAAAGCTCAGAAGCATTGCACCAGCTCAGAAGCATTGCTCATGACAGAATCCTCAATGGACGCATGGATACAGAACCAACTGCCATACACCACCAACTGCCATACACCACCAGCTGCCATACACCACCAACTGCCAGCTCCTCCCCCACCGACCACCCCCGCTCTCTTCTCTGCCACCCACATTTATTAAGCGCCCACAATTTCAATGAATGCGATAGCAGTCAGCTTGTGAATGACTTATAATGTTCTTATTATTTATTATTTTTATTATTACTTATTATTTTACTATTACTTATTATTACTTATTACTTATTATTACTTGTTATTTATTTTAATGTTGTGATGCATTCCCACACAGAAATCAGACGTCTACTAGATCTTTTTGATCATCTGACTGTGGTCTACGTGATCTTCATTCGTCCACAGACATGATTTAGACCGTCTATTGTTTCTATAAACTTCATTTTCTCCGTCTACTTCTTCATCTTCTTCGTCTACTCATGAATGACTCTCAATAAAATGTATTGTTGTGATGCATTAATAGTCCACCCCTTCCCTACTCCCTCACCCTTTCCACACGTCACCACCAACTGTCCGCTCCTACAACGCCCTCCTCCCCCGCTGTCCTCAAACTGCCGTCCTCAAACCGCCGTCCTCAAACCGCCCTCCTCCCCCGTCGTTCAACCTCGCCGTCCTCAAACCGCCCTCCTCCCCCGTCGTCCTCCACCGTCGTCCCCCCGCGGCATCATCAAACCGCCGCACAGTGGGGCGAAACGACAAAAAAGCGTAAAAAACTCCGTTTCTTCAGAACGGATAGTCATATCGATTCGGGAATGGTTTTATTCAATTCAGGAAGGAAAAATACATTAGAAAATACTACTTTTCCAAAAAAAAATGCACCGTTTGTATGCGTATAATATACGCATAATATATTATATTATATGCGAATATTCAGAAAATTCAATTTATAAACCAAGAATAATTAAGTAAACAGGCACCTGTTATTAATTAGGAGTGCCTTAGCCCTATCAGCCCAAAATACGTTTCATATTAAGTTTAAAGAAAAATTCTTAATCTGAACACAATTTATTTTACTTTTATTCAACCGCACGCTTCATGAGAAAATTGTTCGAGAAAAATACGTAGATACCTACGTTTTCATTTTTGACATTTTATGTCTTTACTATGGCACATAACTCGAAAAGTGTGACATTGTGACGGTGACAGTGTGACGAAGAAAGCGTTATGAACAATTTATAATGATTTTCACGTAGAACCGATTCGTTGCTACGGAACTTCAACTTCGCCAGTTATCATCGTACAAAAATCATTCATTACTCGTTGGATAGCTCTCGATTTACCTAACCATATTACGTTAACCACTGCGGAGTGCGTGGCCGACAAGCTGCGGTATGAGCGTGATTGTTTAAATAATTGTTTACACACAGGTACGATTTCTACAACAATGAAGTACGAGGTACGTGGTACGGGGTGAGACAAGTGGCCGGCAAGAACACCTCACAGGATATGACGTACGTGGACCGGCAGGGGGTGGATGACGTCAGACAAGTGGCCGGCAAGAACACCTCACAGGATATGACGTACGTAGACCAGCATGGGTTGGATGACGTCAGACAAGTGGCCGGCAAGAACACCTATAGGATATGACGTACGTGGCCCGGCAGGGGGTGGATGACGTCAGACAAGTGGCCGGCAAGAACACCTCACTGGATATGATGACGTACGTGGACCGGCAGGGGGTGGATGACGTCAGACAAGTGGCCGGCAAGAACACCTCACAGGATATGATGACGTACCTACGTAGACCGGCAGGGGGTGGATGACGTCAGACAAGTGGCCGGCAATATCCTCACAGGATAATATCATATTATGACGTACGTGGACCGGCAGGGAGTTAAAATTACAAAATCTTTTTATGACTTCCGACCAACCGCACAATGGTCCTCAAAACTTTTCATAACCCTAGGTCAAGGGGAAGGGGTTCAAAACGAATGTTGAAATTCCAAAACTCGAAAACTTCATATAGAACGGTATCTTTTTTATTTCATATTTAGATAGAGTTTATTCCTAAGAATTTTTTAAGATCATCCGCAGCTTTGTACGACCAGCCGCTCGTTCACAATGACGGATCAAAGGTTTAGCCTATCAACACGATCGTGAATCAAACGGTTGAAATACAGGTCAATTTTCATACTAACGAGCTGTTTGGAACATCATATGGTTTTGACGATGTCGAGTTTTTTGATCTGAGGTACGTTTCGTGCTACAGAAATGAAGGTAATTTCGAATGTTTGTTGGTAGGTACTTCTTTTATAGAAAAATTATTACCGACGTAGTATTAAAAACCCCAGAATTATATCGGTACATTTTATTTGTAATTAATTCATCATCTCTATCATTCAGGTTCTGCACAAAGCAACCCAGGCGATTCCAACAGCCGGATATCGTATTAATTAATTATAATTTATTATTATTATTAATAATAATAAATACAAATTATTAATACCTAACAATAAATTATAATAATTTTCACTAGGTACCTCCTTGATAAAATTAGTATCTAATAATTAGTGATAATTGATAATAATAATTAATCTAACATTTAGGATCTAGACATTTAGACCTAGTGATCTAGACGGAAGAGTGATCTGTACAAAGAAGATAATGAACCGTTGTGTCAAGAATTTGCAGAGTTTTTTCCTTTAATCTCAAACCAACACACTGGAAATTTCTTGAAATCGATGGTGTTCTACGTCATGAGGCCGTCATGACTGCTGGTGACGTGAAACATGTCGATTATCGAATTTCACAACTGTTGCATGATTCGTACAACTGTTACTTGAGTCTCCAAGTAGCAGCTCTGTACCAACGAGTAACAATCTAGGAGCAGGAGAGTCTTCCGATAAGGTTGTTATTATTGGCCCAGGCAAATAATTGCTTGAGGGCTGGAAATCGTTTTCACCCCTTCTGGAGGTGCTGAATGACGGGTATCTGAGTTTGCAATGGTTTTTTAGGTTGTGCTTCAGATTTTTTTGCCAAGAGCCTTAAATCTTGCTTAAACTGAAAGATGTTTCCCTTGACTGATTTTTCGAGACTTGATATTCTTAAGACTGATTCTTAGGTGATCATTCAACATAGGTGCCTACCTGAAGTTACCTTGTAAAATTACCTATTCTAGTGAACCTTGCCTTGTCATTTTCTTGTAAGTTACGAGTATTATTTTCTTTTCTATATATAGAAAACTATATACATATAGTTTTTTTTTTTTCAAATAAACAAAGTTTAATGAAAACGAAGTTAAAAAACGGTTGTCAACGTTGGGTTTTATTAAATAATTTTCTTAAATAATAGACATTTTCTTTTCCACCTGTCCAATAGCGTAGGTATCTCAGAAAAATATTATGGCAACACCGCGTATCTCATTTTTAGGTCTTTTTCTTGTTTTTGGTGTTCATACCGAAGGAGAACTCAATAATGAACATTTAAGCGATATAAAACATTAGGTACAAAAACAACCAGGCCTCGAGGGGAAGCTGTTTTTTAGCTCTCCTGTAAAATTGACAAAACTGAGTTACGTGGTGTTGCATCTTAAGTGCTAATTTAGCTGATGCGGTTTCCTTTTTCAAGCTGACCCACAACCTCATTGATGTGGTTCATCTGCTTCAGGAACTCGACTTTTACGTTCCCACAAATCCAACCCGACGTACGCCCACTTTTTATACACGCAGCTCCAGCGCAAATTACCAGCAACAATCAGCCCAATCGCATGCACCACTTGGTCGACCTGTTTGACGGTGGCTACCGGTGTTTTCGGAGACGCGTGTCTGCTGCGCTGCATGTTTTGGCGTGAGGACTGTTGAGCGTCAAGTTAGGATGCATTTCAATTAATTTCGTTTAATTCACCTAATTTCAATTCATTTGTCTCATATAATAAGTTTAAGATATTCTGTTTCATGTAATAAGTTAAGATAATATCTTTTAGCATATTATGCTGTTTTATTTTGTCATCAATGCTCATTATAATTGGGCCTTGTGCCCGTGTAAATAAATAAATAAATAAATATTGGTGACCCAGAAGAAGACGACTCTAACAACTTTGATATCGACAATGATGACAATAGTGGTGGATGTACTCATGATTGATAATAATCTTTTTTTAAAATCTGCTTCTTGTTTCTTGTGCATTCTTCGAGTCATCACCTATGCTGAATAACACAATAAAAAGAAAAAAAATCATTTTGTCCAATTACCAGCATTTCAAATGGAGCAATGGTTGACTTGTCTTCTTCTTAGTGTAAAAACATACCTAACAAGTCAAATCGTTTTTCTTCCATCCCATCAAAAATATTGCATTAAGCTCATCCAAACTGACTGTAAACATCAAGTACAGTATGAAATTCAAATTTCAAGAATATTCAGCTTTTTTTTTTACTAATCGTGTTTTTGCCAGAAACCCCTCAGTTGAGGGTTGTCAACTTTTAAGCCAAGTTGGTAAAAATTGCCCATCTTTGACGGGCGATTGTAGCTGAACGGCTAAATCGAATTCAATGATCTAAAATCCATTTGACGCAAATTCTAATGCTCTTTGAAAATGAATGGAGTAGACACTTCTGTAGAATGCGTAGTTTTCGAGTTATAAGCGAAATACTGAATAAAGTGCGAAACTTTCGTGGTTTTCAGGTTCCCAAATCTGAAGCACAACCTAAAAAACCATTGCAAACTCAGATACCCGTCATTCAGCACCCCCAGAAGGGGTGAAAACGATTTCCAGCTCTTGAGCAATTTTTAAGGGGTAGACCCCTTGCAGTACTAATATTATTGGCCTACCAAGATCGCTAATGAAGTGTTTTGAAATTTTTATTGGATTGAAACATTTAACTGAGGCATCTTTGTATCGTGAAAACTTACCTGATTACTAAATAATGAATTAATAAATAATAAAATTAAGAAGTAATAAAATTAATAAAATAATAATAAAAATTAAATAATATAATTAAGAAGTAATAAAATTAATAAAATAATAATGAAAATTAAATTACAATATTAATAATAAAATAATTATAAATTGTATTACTTTCTTTCACATTTTCATGAATGTTTTGTTGTAATTGTCTAACTAGTCTCGCGAAACTTAACGAATTATAGTTACATTTTCAAATTTGGCGCTCGTAAGCGGGAACAGCAAACCGGTGTCTCGAGTGGCCGCCAGCAGTAGCAGCCCTTTTGAGTAACTGCTACTCAGAGTTCAATCTGTGACTTCGAGTTCCAGTCAATAAAGCCAAAACCTCCAGGAGCTCGGCTATTCGGCAGGGTGTGATCGGGTGAAGTATCGCGGCGAACCCTGGGCCTTTCCTCGTCAAATGACCCCCAAGTGATTCGAATTCCGTACGTGTGTAACAATTTGTGAAGGAAAAACGTCAGTAAACCGCAGAGCAAGATGCCTTTCATTCCGGGAACGGCGGATACATCGGCTTCTCACGTCGAGCTGTCTATTTCATGCAGGTAAACAGTAGATTAGACACTTTGGAATTCTTCAGTTTTGTCAAGTTTTGTGTTTCTGCCACTTTTTCTCGATGATGATGTTGACGATTCGTTTTGTAAGTCAGAAGCCCCTTTGAGGTTTTCACGTTCGAAGCTTGTCGTGACTCGGAAATACCGGGTGTATCAACAAGTTGGAATCTGATTATGGAAATTGATTCATTGTTTACACTTCGCTTTGTAGTAAACATGACACTCTTAAAACACCACTCCCACCCGTAGATCATACAACAGTGAACGACAGCATGACTGTAAGCATCACACGCATGAATGCGTAGATGCTGTTGAGGTCATGACAGTTGTTTAAAGTACCTACCGACAAAGGCCCTTTCTGTACATGTATGACATACATATGCGTACAGGTCTACCTATCGTCCTTACTACATCATATGATTACACAATAATATTACATCACATATTATGTGATTATACCTACAGTGTATTAAACTGTATGATAGCGGTATTTACATAATATTATTGTCAAAGCACATGGAAAAAAAAACAAAAAAATTAATGCGGTAATTCCGAGCAATTACTTGGTCAACCCCAAACTTTTTCATATTTTACTACGGTCGTAAGAATGTTAACAATAGTTGTTGATTATTGATAGTAAAATTATTGAGGTTCATACAATTTATGATCTTCCATAATTTTGCATTTAATGTTGCTCTAGGCAAAACCTCAGGTGAAGTAGCCCCTATTAAAAAGATAATTTGCTATGGTTAGGAAACAACTGACTTTCAAGGAATTGCAAACCGATTGAACGGCTAATTTACAACAATTGGTAGTAAATTAAATGCAGACTTTCGAAACTATGACCCAAATGAAATGAACCTTCGAACGATAACTGAGGAAGAAACCTATAATACTATTATAACAATAAAAGGTGACACTGGACCAGGATGGGATGAAATATCATCAAACCTAATTAAAAATTTGGCAACGTCGTTAACATCTCTAATACACATCCCTAATGTCCTTGGCATATTTTGGCCAGACGTTATTTCAAACGATGAGCATCCAGTGGGGAATCTGTGGACGGTTGAAGGACCTGGATTACGCATGCTGTCTCAGTGATACTGTGATATGGCCTTCACGCTCGACAAGCTCAGTGAGGCGAATGCTTGGCATATTTGGGTCAGACGTCATTCCCAACGATGAGCTCGTTGATAGGACTCATCAAAAGCTAATCTCAGTCGAGATTTTGAGAAGAAAATGAGAGTGGATACGCCACACCCTGAGGAAAAACGAGGGAGCCATAGAGAGACAGGTTTTGGACTGGAATCCGCAGGGTTGCAGAAAGCGTGTGACTTGGAGAAGATCTGTGGAGGCGAAGGCTGGGCAGGTTGGAAAGTCATTGCAAGAGGTCAAGGCGTTGGCAGGAAATAGAGAGGGGATGGCGAAACTTTGTTGAGGCCCTATGTTCCTTTTAGGAGATGAGTCAAAGTAAGTCATACTTCATGGTGAGTTTCCAGAGGCATTAAACATTGCAGTTGTACGGTCCATATTTAAAAAGGGTTCTCGAACCTCACCAAATAACTACCGACCTATCGCCCTTTTGTCAAACTTTGAAAGACTAATCAAGTCACACAGCTCATGAATACCTGAAAACTGTTAAACTTCTAGCAAGCTCACAATTTTTTATTTTTTATTAACTAATTTGTACAGGGGGGATGTAAGAGAGGACCATAATATGGTCCATAATATTATTATGGTCCTAATCCTTTCCTGTTTATTTAAGTAAAAGCCATCAAACAATACGGGTTTAGAAAAAACTTGAGAACTTAAGATGCCCTTGCCGACGTCGTGTCTGAGATTTCCAAGGGGATCAATAAAAGTAATGGGAATATTCATAGACCTTACTAAGGCATTTGATTAAATTGAAACCTCAAGACTGCTTCTAAAACTGGACAGGCTAGGATTGGATGAGGTGGCGCAGCGATGGGTCAGGTCATAACTTACAAACAGAAGGTAGCATGTTCAAATCTCTGATGTCAAAAGTGCCCAAGAGGGCATAAACTATTGTGTACCTCAAGGTTCTGAGCTGGGCCCTTTATTGTTCCTTATACACGTCAATGATGTATTCAAAATAGATATAGTAGGTTGGCGGATGATCTAGCCATAATTACCAAAGGAAATAGCTGGGAAGAGGCACATTTGAACGCCCAAAAAAATGTGAAGAGACTCCTTAATTGGTTCTATCGGAACTGTCTTACTTTGATTTTGATATTAATTTGACAAGAACAAAGAACGTCACATTTTCAATAAATAAACCAGGACAGCCGGCAATTTCGAGAATAGAAGCTCATTAAGTCAATTGTGATTTGAATCACACTTTTTGTTCTTGTGTAAGTTTTGAAAAAGTCGTGACTATCAAATAACTTACGCTGGATCAACATTTAATATGGAAAGAACACATACAAGACCTTGTGAAGAGAATAAGGAAATCTTTTCATTTGTTTATTGTCCTAAGAAAGTGGATGCCCCGTGATAATCTTAAAATGGTATACTGTGCGTATGTAGGCAGTATTCTAATATAGGTATGGTATAATACTATGGGGAGGCGCCATCAACATCCATAGTCTGGACATAGCGATCAATACGGTTTTACGAATAGCAACCAAATCTCGTAGACGTACGCCCTTAGGCGACCTATATGATAGTCTTGATGTAATGACAGCTAGGACACTGCCATAGTTACGTATAGGCCAAATCGTTAATCACTGGTAATCTAGCTGTAAGAAAATTTCTAAACTGCTTGAAAATATGTATAATAACTGTTTTTTGTGAATTAATAACAAAAAAAAAAAAAAAACAACATATTAATGACATTACGTAGGTTAATTAGTGATAATCCACGCAAAGTTGCGCTATATCTGAACAAAGTTGAAAATAATATTAGAATCATATTAAGGAATACTACGTTAGAATCTTAATGCAGATGGAAATGTTTTAGTTTCGACTTGACCACATTGTCATGTTTCAATAATTGAATTCAATAAATAATTTATTTTGTTTTGTCTGGTACATAATTTGTTTACTGTTATCTACGTACTAATTATTCTGTAAGTATGAACATGAGCCTCATCTCGCGTTATTTTTTTATATGTACACATTTCAAGGGACCACGAGGCCAAAGTCAATAAGATGCAGTTGGTATATAAACATATTTTTTAGTTGGTATATGAACATAATAATCGTCTCGTATATTATGCAGTAGGAAGTGGGTAGGTAAGTATATGGACCTACACCAGTACCTAGTCGATTGAAAGGGTTCTGATGCACCTACTGAGTGCATTATGAGCAGTGGATTATGAGTGAAACATTATCATGTATTCGAACGTTGTACAAAATATTAACATGGAACATGTTTTAGCTCTCACATATCTGGCTGAAACCGTCCGTGTGCCCGCTCTCACCCGATAACAATTCCCGTGGTGGTAGAAACATGGACTCCTTAGCTGAGTGGCTCCTAACGCTAATTTCTATTCTATTCACTCTGCCTCTTTAGGACTTTAACTTGACGCTGCCCCGGCCTCGGATGAGCTGAGTGGCTCCTAAAGCTAATTTATATGCTAAACGTGGCCAAAACATGTTCCTTGCTTATTGACATTAAGCCATAAGGCTTAAAAGAAGAAGGGAAGCTGTACATTTGACATTCAGTACAAATAGAGGTTTCTCTACACCCTTTGAAAGTTACAATAAGATCAATTTCCTGGCTCTGTCAATCAATCACTTGGCGTTATTTTCATTGCCGCCTCATTTGGTTGGTGCACTCACTCGTACGACGAATCTCTCGGAGTTTGTTAAAAATACAGTTGACTCAGAATACGATTAGAATTCAGCAGGTTGCTCGTAACACAAATGAACGTTATGTGATTGTGACAGGTAAAGTCGGGTTTGTTCGAGTGAAACCTCTGTTTAAACTACCGTTGACGTATACAACTGATTGATCATTAAATTTTTGATTTCAGGGACTTGTCATGCAAGGACATGCTCTCCAAGTCGGATCCGATGGTCGTCACCTTCCTCAAACCCTTCGGACAAGACCGCTGGGTCGAGTACCACAGGACCGAACCTATAAACAACTCCCACGACCCTGATTTCCTCTCTAAGCCCCTCATGGAGTACCATTTTGAGGAGCACCAACAGCTCAAGTTCGAGGTTTACGACCTCGACTCCTCCAGCACGAATCTCGCCGACCACGATTTCCTGGGTTATGCCACTTGCTCCCTCGGGCAAATCATAACCGGTGGGAAGGTAGTCAACAGGGTATAGAGATTTCATATTCATTACCCTCCTCCTACCACATTTTGTTTGTTTTAATTGCTTTGGTGCGTTTTGTCACCCAATTTTATGGTTTCCCCTGTTCAATTTCCGGAACTTTCTCATCCACGTCCAAATCACACGAAGAGGTTGTAATATACCTATCAACTAACTGACTTCGGGTTCAAAAAAAGAATTAGGTTGGGATCACTCCCACCTCACATCTCTCACCTTTTGAAAACTTGTAAACTAATCCCCAACTGCTCTTTGAATTTTTATGACATAAGAAGTTGGTACAAATAATTAATATTAATTAATATTTAATATTAACAGCCAATAAATCGAAGCTGAACCCAATCCACATAATATGATATTATCGACGCTCATAACTTCTGTTAATTTCATTGAGATCTGTTTGCATCGAACATAACTGGCACCTGTCAATTCGTGACACCCTTTGTGTGTCACTACATACCACTTTTTTAGAATGTTGTGGTTGGGAAAGTTACGGAATCGTTATCGTTTTCTACGCTTTATTTTACGGCAAAAATGATAGTTCAACGGTTTTTGAAATATTCATCGTTTAATTTCAGCCCCACCCTCCCCCCCTTAAAACTAAAAACACTTCATCCCCCCACACTGCTGCGTAATATGGTGTCTCTAATATCCCATCAAGTTGTTCATTATTGGTGTAGCTATTGAACTCGATTCGCTGCAGCTTTGGAATCTAACAATAATAGCTTTTGCTTCTGTTGGTAAATGGTTGGATAGAGCTTAGAAATAATAGGCAGTCAGTGTACGAAGTGTTTGAGTCAGAGTGTTATAATAAACTAAACACCTATTAATCAAATAATCATTTATATTATATGAGAAATGAAAATTGAAAAATGAGGCGTTTAGAATCAAAACCAGATGGATCCTTTTTTTTCGAAAATGATTTTTTGATGAATTTTGCGAGTTCTAGTAGCTCTCCACACATGGCTGAAAGCTCTTCCTTCAAAAACAGGTGGATCAACCTGAAAATGTACCGCGAGGATTCCTTGAGTGTCACAACCAGTCAGATCCATGAGGTTTATCAGTTCCTGTGCTTTTCCAATTTTTACAAAAAGTTCTTTTAGAAACCAGCACCAATATTCAGATACTAGGATGTGGAAATTCACTTGAAAACCATTTTAACAACATTTTCTGTATAAATGAAGTCTTTTTTGTTAGTGAAAAGAGTTAAAATTTGCAATTTACAAGAATTTATTTTGAAAGAATAAAGCCTTTCTGAACAGAAATTCATTTTGTTTACGTTTTAATGTCCTTTTTCTGAATACACAACTCGTTATTAACAAAAGCCAAAGAAAAAATATCTTTGAAATTTGACTAAGTTTGTTTCATGAGAGTCAAAACCAGTCAGACCCAACACAAAATCGCTTCTAAAAAAACTCTAAGGGGCACTTTTTGTCGCAAATTAGTTGTAGAACACGTGGGTGAGGTTTTTCGGATAATAATCTGGATACCCTGTAGGTATAAATACTCGTACAATGATATGAAAACGATTAAAACCTAGGGGTATATTCATGTCTGCAACTGAGTTGGTGTCCAACAAGTTTCAAAAAATTATGTACCTGAAGATTATGTTCTCCTCAAACTATTTTTTTCTTCATAAAATAGCTTCAAAATACAATATGTATTGATTTTCTTCTATAGCTTTGTTCGTGGTGGCCATCCGATCGTTTTCAACCCGTCAGATCCCTTATTTGGACTGGTTTCGGACCCTGTAGTATCCATGGGATTCTGTTTTCAGTGTTGTTCACTGGTGCCATTGGAATGGATAACCATCGCTTTGGGTTATTAGTAAAGCTGCGTTCACGTGGATGCGTAACTGCGTAGTGCGTAACGCCACCTGATTGGCTGGAGCAAGGGGGGACTTCCTCAGGTCGACTTTTGGAGCGGACTGAAAAATTAGAAATTTTACGCATCGCACGAGTGCGCAGTACCTTCTGCGCACGCCCCCGGGGCCCGATTGGTTTGTTATTGTTTGATCTCTCGTTTTATTCTCTAGAAACTGTTAGATCTCTCGTTATTCTCCACTGTTTATTCTGTATAAACTGTTTCATCAGCTGAAACCTCACGATGAGCCAATTTAACGAGATGTTGATTGACCTGGTGAGGTCAAAACCGGAAATTTGGGACCACTTGAACAATTAACAAAAAAAAAAAAAAAAAAAAAAAAAAAAAAAAAAAAAAAAAAAAACTGAGAGAAGGTACGCATAAAATGGGTAAGAAAATGATGATAAGCGTAGAAATGATCGCAGCGTACAAGAGAGAGGAAAGTTACACCTTTGGAGGTTGCAATTCTGATCCGCTGGGAGTTTGAAAGTTGGTATTGGTGGCGCATGCGTGGTTTCATTGAAAATCGCCAGGGAAAGTAAACAACGAACAAAGCTGTTATCTCATCAAACATCTTTGAAACTTCACTAAAAAACACTCGTTCAATAACTTTCTACACTGACTGTTAACTGCTGCTTCTCAATGTTGAAATTAATGGTTGATGTTGTGTTTGATCCGTGTGCTATTAACTCTGTAAATACCATACAAATCAACTAACTGTATGATAATCTCAACGATTACCTAGTTTGGTGTGTTGTTTTAGTCCCCCTAATTACGAGTAGTTTTATCATCCCTGTAACTACTCCTATTACACAGATCTGCAAATAATTGGGTTCTGGTTGTTGTTGAGCAGCTGGAGGTCATTTCCGAAGTAATTTTCTGCGTAGAATGTGAATCCGAGCTCAGGATTGTCCTATCACGTCTGAATTTTGAGATATTTGAGGTTATGTACACGAAAAATGGCTAATTTGGCTATTTTTGAGGTTAGATACAGACTGGACAAAATTTTTCTAATTTTTTCCACACTTTACATCATCTATTACTACTCATTCTTATTAAAATGAGACTTTGAATGATACTGTTAACAGGGAAAATTAGCTTCAAACTTCACTTTGCTATTAATTGCCCCGCCAACACGTTTCCTCCAACTCCGTAGATGTAGGAATATTAAAAAGAAGTAGTCTGTCCTTCAAAATGGTAAAATAAATATAATGCTTCCGGAATAAATTGATAAATAAATACGAATACAACTTGTCTTCACAGTTTTACACAAACCCCCGACACTCACGGATAAATTGTTCCTTTCTTTTAAAATTGCAACCGCTAACAAAACCTCCCCGTCAGTATCTTCTTGTTATTTCTCAAGGGTCGGAGTTCGTAGTGAAAGCTCATCGCGGTCCCTCGAAATGTCACGATCGAGCATCCCACGCGATCTATCGGAATACCGGTATATCAACGCGTCTGATGAGAGTGGTCGCATAGGTTCTTGACCGTGACACTGTAAGATGCTTTTTTCGAAAATTATGGCGACTTTTCGGTGAGGGAGGACATGAAAAACTTCTACTGGGCTAAACAAACCCTTTTTTGTCATACAATATTTAAACCATATCAAACGTATCACTATGGGGTTTCCAAAGATGCTAATTACGAATTTGAGGTCAGATTACAAAAATTTAACGCCTCCACAATGGAGGTACTGCGGTACATACCTGTAATACTCATACTCGTGGTTTTAAAATCAGCAAATTTGTTAGTTCAAAAATCCGTGTTGTTCTGAGAGAACATTCAAAAGTTTTGAATTGCTGCTGAAATTGGAGTTTCACAGCTTTTTTTCCACTTTGCGTTTAAACTGTATTTACAAGTGCATAAGGTTTGCTTCTAATAAACACAATTTTAGTTTATCACACAGAGATGGGCGTATTCATAATCATAAATATGAATACCAATAAAATTCATAGATCAGAAAATATGAATACAAATGAAGCCATTATCACGTCTTTTTGTGAATTTTCCCAGAAATTCACATTTTTGTGTGAATATTACTAAAATTTACTGTAGTTTTTGTGGATGTCACTCAAATTTTCCTATTTCACCAATAATTTTACTTAAATTCAAGTTTTTCCACAAAAATTCAAATTTATTTGTGAATTTCCCTCAATTCATATTTTTGTGTAAATTTTCCCGCAATTCATATTTTTTTGTGAATTTTATAAAAACGTTTGCAATTTATGGATGAATTACAGTAACCTTTCTCCTTTTTACCGTAAATTTGAATGTTCAAACCAAATACAGTGGATTTTAGGACAATTTATGTAACAAATTGGCATTTTTTCTCAAATTTATAGTAAGAAGAAGAAATGTTAGTGTAATTCATCCATAAACGGCAAAAGTTTTTATATAATTAAAAAAAAAAGTGAATTTTTGTAAAAAAAAAAAAAAAACTTGAATTTAAGTAAAATTCTTGGTAAAATAGGAAAATTTGAGTGACAGCCACAAAAAGTACAGTGAATTTGAGTGAAATTCACAAAAAGAAATGTTAATTTCTTGGAAAATTCACAAAAAGATGTGATTATGGCTTTATTCGTATTCATATTCATATTTTCTCATTTATGAATTTTATTCGTATTCATATTTATGAATATGAATACGCCCATCTCTGTGTGATACACTAAAATTGTGTTTATAACTACGTATGTTGAGAAGCTAACCTTCTGCACTTGTAAATTCTATTTAAACCCAAAAGTGGAAAAAAAGCTGTGAAAATCCAATTTTGAAACTCCTAACTCCAATTTTGAATTATTCGAATACTGTTCCCCTTGTTACTTTATAGGTTAGATTATATGAATATCAAGACCATAGATCATAAATGAAACTCTTCAGTTTTGTTTTTAATCGTTCTATGTGTTGCCGTTTGATGTGTTTAGTTGTATTTCAAGTCAAATAGAATGTACACTAAACATACGTAGTCATGTTTACTAACCCAATCGTTAACAGTTTTAATTGTTTTAGTTTGTCCTGTAATACTCGTATTTCAAATTATGGCTCGTTTGCATGCCTCAACTATTGGCCGTTTTCACCGCTAGTTAAGGCACTTGATACCAAGTAACTAATATCAGCGATCAACTAACTTTTCGTTCCTTCTATCAAATCACTTTAACGTGGTGAAAGCGAGCCTCATACCCCGGGCGTTCATCAACGTCGTTTAATGTGTTTCGACTATCGTTTTCCCTCAGCTTGAAATGAGGTTGCTGCCCAGAATCAAGGGGGTCGGCGATCAGCATTTGGGCCACATCATAGTATCAGCTGAAGAGATGTCAGCCTCCAAGGATGAGCTGATTCTGAAGCTTTGCGGACAGAATTTGGACAAGAAAGACTGGTTCGGGAAGTCGGATCCGTTTTTGGAATTTTTCAAATCCACCGAGGGCGGAGAATATTCTCTTGTGCATCGAACAGAGGTGAGTTACTTAACAACTTATAAAATAAACAATACGACTGATGCCCAAGACGTTAGGCGTCTTAAATGTCGTACAATCCGTTTATTTTCTTGTCGAGGTGAATATTCTCGTTTCTTCAACCAGGTTTGGTTGTTTCATTTGAATAATTGATATCAGAAGTTGTGCATCACCCTCGCAATTCGATAATAACAGTTGTCAACTCTTATGGACTGATCGATCGAAGTTGTAGGTTATTGATGTCTCCCTCAGAACACGACGGTGTCCTCATTTCCGTATCCCAAGCCACGTAAAAAAGTTGATGTATGATTCGACGAGTGCAATTCATTTGGGATGAAAAGGCTCGTTGAAAAGATCTAGATTCGGTATAATAATTGATTTTGTTCGTAGGTCATAATATGACCTACGAACCAAATCAAATATTATCAAAAAACAAAAATATTATCCACGAACAAAAAAATAAATATTACTAGCTGACGGGCAGAACTCGGGGTGTGTCCATCTACCTCTGTTACCTGTCCCGGACGGGCAGAACTCGGGATGGATCCATCTGCCACTCTTACCTGTCGCTTTACGGGTTATACCTCTTACATGACCCTTTGCAAACCCTTATAATCTTAAATACCAAAAATAATATTCATCTGTCTCACGGGAAGGAAGAATTTAAACCCTTCCCTATAAACCCCCATCCCTATGCGTCGGATCAGGAATTCAACCCCCCTATGTCCTTCCACGGTCACAGAAACCTTTAAATACGGGAGAAAAGTTCGATCCATTGACCCGAATTTCAAATTTTTATAGTTTGGCCTCCCTATATACCCCCATCCCTATGCATCGGATCCGGAAGTGAACCCCCCTACCTATGTCCTTCCCCTAACAAGGGAGAAGGATTCGATCTATTGAGCCGTTTTTGCGTGATTGAAGGACAGACAGACAGACAGACACCAAATTCAAAATCCATTTGACTCCAATTCACGCGAGTTCCATCTCCTTGGAACTCTCTAATGGCTCACCTTTGTCCACTAAAAATCTTTGCTTATTACCTTAACTGTATCTCATAATTGCAGATAGTTGATATAGCCAACAAGTTCCTAGTTAATTTTTGAACGCCTCCGTGTTTATCTACTACCTCTCCCATCAAAAGCGCGGATTGAAGATCCAATGTCTGACAACTGTTCCATTTTCCAGGTCATCAAAGTTACTTTGAACCCGAGCTGGAAAGAGTTTTCCATCTCTGTACGGGCCTTTTGCAATGGCGACTACGACCGATCTATCAAAGTCATCTGCTACGACTGGAACCGGAGCGGTAATCACGATCTCATTGGAGAATATTACACGACGTTACGCGATATGATCGATCCTTCCACTTCCAACGCTTCCACCCTCATACATCCTGACAAACTCGTAAGATCTCAACCGGGACTCTCAACTTCGATCTTTACTCATTGACTTTGCTCAATGCTGCATGGGTTCGCATGGCCGCTGCAATGAAACCGTTGTGCACTTTTTATCTGCATTTCCCAGGGGTTTAGTGGGGTGTTGATTGAAATTGATTTCGGTCACTCAGGCTACACCTTCAATACTTTCTCAAAGGTTAGCTGAAACTGAAACATCACACTTTCTTGATTATAGGGGAAAGAAATTGATAAAAACATAATAATAATTGAAGGAAAATTAGCAGTAACCTGCTGTGGTGTCAGGCTGTGGTACACCGTGTGCAGTCGTGGGAGTAGACGGTATTGAACAATGTAATTTCCTATAAATTGAAAACTGAAGCTCCCTGCAATACTTTGGTCAAGTTGGTGGGCCTGCTAGCATAACTGCTGCAGGTTACGCTGAAGCTTCACTGTGTGGCGTCCTTTCCATGCTAATTCAGTAACCACTGCTGCTGCAGCAGTGAGGTCACTAATTAACTCATCTTGAAACCAGAGTTGTACAATGAACTAATACTGGATGTCGTTTGTTTGGTGCTCTCACACAAGAAACGCCTGTGGCTACTTTAAGCTAGGTTCAGACTCTGATCATGATAGTAAGAATAATAGGAACATATTGAAATTCGGATGAAATATGAAATATTGCCTTGATAAACTATACTCTTACAGTGGATCAGTAACTATTTATCACATGTATCTCAGATCACAGATGATCTGATGTATCAGCTACTTTCCCAAATTAGCTGCCCATGAGATCAGAATACACTGAGATTACTGTCATCCACATCTAGACATGGCAAGTATCGCCTGTGACAATTTCAACATATTCCACACCTGTATCACTCGAGTCACAATAAAGCCCAGATGAGATTGAAACCCCACCCCAGCATGTGTTCTTCACTCTTCCTGATTGTATTGTACGTTTACCATAATTGCATGACTTCCGTGACTTCCGACAATCAGGGGTTTACTAATAAGGTTTTTCAGTATGTGTCTGCTTTTTTTTTCAGGCTAAAAAGAAAAGTTCGTACAAAGGCTCTGGAACGATTGTTGTCGAAAAATGCAAGATCAAACCGGTCTATACGTTTCTGGATTACATCAAAGGAGGAACTCAGATTTATTGCACTGTTGCTATTGACTTTACTGGTAAGCGTACGTTTTGTAAATATGGTGAAAGTACAATCACAGATATTGGGGCGTCCAAAAGTATTCATATTGGATATGGGTCATTCTCCCAGAAAGCGACATTTTGATGTTCGGAGCGTTTTCCAAGCCCCATCATAATATTTGAGTTGAATTTTATTTTAAATTATTGTATTTGACCTTATCTAGAACCATATTTCTCATTTTTACAATAATTTTGTTCATTCAATAGAAAAAAAGTTTAAATAGGTAGTCAATTCGTCATTCTCCGTCCGTGTCCAGCCTCGACCTTCCCAACTTTGATGTCCTGAAAAAGAGTTTTTCGAGGGTTAATCGAAAATTCGCGCCCTCACAGCACCTTGGTCAACCTTTTGAGATTCTTCCTAAGCGGTTCTCACAATTTTAAGTTAATTTCCTTCAAAAATCAAGAGGAGAATAATATATTATGTTTGTCCGGACCTGTTGCACTTGTCACCTCGTCCAACATGTTTCTTGAATTTTGACGGGCACAGGCGTTTTTGCCCTCCATTCACCATTCGATACCCGCGCATCTCAGCTGTTTCACGGTAGGTGTTGTCAGTGCTGCCAGATTGGGCGGTTTACCGCAAATTGGGCTATTTTGAACGGTCAGTTGGCGGGTAAAAATAGCCGCCATTTGGGCTATTTTGAGTCTGGAAAAACCGCCGTTTGGGCTATTTCTCTCGCAAAGTCGAAAATTTAAGAACAAGGCGGTCAAGAACAGCTTGAAGAAGTGGACTATGAAGTCATTTCCATGATCGATGCCACACATTTCTACAAAAATCTACTAGTTGTTAATGTTTTTAATGAAAATTAGATTTTTATGTGAAACAGTTGTAGCCTATGTAATTTCATTTTAACTGTGATTCGCAATAATGTGATTTCATTTTCCAAAGATTTGTACTAAACTGGAGAACATTTGGTCCTGTTCCTTTCATAAATTTGTATTTTCTCCATTCTGCATTCAAACCATGCTGTTTTGGGCTATTTAACGTTGGCGGTTTTTGGGCAGGTTGCGCGCGCTGTAGCGGCGGTTTCACGAGACAGGCATCTGGCCGCATTGGGTGTTGTAAACAAATTTTATTCTTCGTTTTGGCGTGAAAGAGCACATGGAATACTTCCAATTTCACTCCAATCAATAGAGAATTTGTTGAAGTTACGTTAAGATATACTGGAAAGTCCATTTGTTCCCGTCATTCTCCGTCCATTCCTATTTCAATCAAGGACGGAGAATGAAGAGGATGACGGTAAAGACAATAATAATTATTATGATGGAGACTTTTATATACCATGAGAGATGTCTTCCCTCATACGTAAGAAGCAGTAGACGAATTGAAGCTCGACTGGTTTTTAAGACTGAATGTGTAAATTGTTGACTATCTAGTAATTAATAATTCAAGTAATAAGTCATTGTTTTAAGGTTTAAATGTGCAAGTATTTGACCGCTGATAGGCCTTTAAAAAATAGATTATTTAATAATCTATAATACTTGAATTTGCTTCCTATCTTTTGCATTCATGGAGCGAAATAACGATTTAATTACTAAAATCCCTACTACGATCATCTCCTGTCTTAATTAGTAATTCTACCTACTTGACTGAACATGACTTTATTGAAAATTGGACTCTTTGTATCAAAAATGTGATTCTAAAATTAATGTCACCTACCTTTCATTTTTTTCTTCAAAATAAATAGTATTCGTGAGTGGGTAGGCACGAATAATCATTATTTATGTTTACCTGAGTTTACCTATTTTTCAAACAGTTTGGAGCATTTTAGTTTGTTTTTTTAATTATGAGATTGAAAAATGTCGCCCATATGCGTTTCGGGTTATATTCTATCTTGTGGTTCGTTCTTAGGATCCAATGGTGATCCCAGGAGTCCAGAATCCCTGCACTTCATCACTTTGGGAGCGTTGAACTCATATGAACAGGCCATCACGTCCGTCGTGTCCATCATCCAGGACTACGATTCGGACAAGCAGTTCCCCGTTCTTGGGTTTGGCGCTCGCATTCCTCCCGACGGCTACGTCTCCCACGAGTTTTTCGTCAACATGCAGTCGAACCCTCATTGCCTCGGCGTCAACGGAGTACTGGACGCCTATCGAAATTGTATCCGGTTAGTGTTTAACAGTGAATCAAATCTTATTAAAATGCTTCTGAACGTTCCGCAGTATATGAGTGGTTTTTACAGGCAAGTCCAGCTGTCGGGACCGACGAACTTCGCCCCGGTTATAAATCACGTTGCGAACATCGCTAGAAATCTGAGTGACGGCTCAAGTTACTTCATCCTCCTCATACTGACAGATGGCGTTATCACGGATATGCCCCAAACTTGTCAGGTGAGTCCGCGTTGATTTCATTGATTTAAATACCAGTCTCTTAGATTTTCTCCAACGATAACGGCATAACTGAGCAGGAAATACGTTTTCCAACGAATAATATTATCCGTCTTCACAGCATGTCAGGGATGAGATTTTAATCTAACTAAACCTTTCCAGGCTATCGTTAAGGCATCAACGCTTCCAGTGTCGATAATCATTGTCGGAATTGGCAACGCAGATTTCACAGCCATGGAGCAACTGGATGGGGACACCGTGGCGTTATCAAGTGGAGGTAAATATAATATTCACGTTAACGCAATATGGACACCTGCTACAATGAATAGAACCTTAGTCCAAGGGTTTGGTTGGTTTTTTTGAGTTAGGTTCTTTGTATTTATTCTTGTAAAGATTGGAAAAAAAGACTTTAATACTTACTTGACATTTCTTGTGGTGTTACCGTACTACTGTATTTTATAGCTCTCGTTTCTAACTTGCTTGGTACTTTCTCTACGTTCTGTTATTAAATATCAGTGATCATAGTATTCAACTTCTAATGATTTTCTCAAGTGTTTTGGGTTGATATTCCCTAGTAAGTTCTTGAATCAAACGGGATCATAGGTCCTTCATGAACGTCCTATGCATATTAGAAACCACAACTACACCTATGGACTTTTCCTAATTAAAATTCTCAAGTCTCTATGTTCTTCATAGTAGTCGATGGTTTTCATTTCCTATTTGTATTTTTGACCTCCTTCACTCCCATCTACAATCATTCACTCTAAATAAATCAAACATTAGACATTTTTACGAACCCTCCAGACTCGCCTGGTTCAAGACTCTGGAATTGGCTTCCTTTTGATCATCGCATGCGGCCGTCCATTGGCGCAATTCTGGCTCAGTTAACAGGCAATAGTTCAAAATTATCTCTATTTCTTGTTGTTCGTCTTTCTCCCCATCTACTTTCTTACTAATTTCACCATAAAAATCTTCAACATTTCATCAGCTTTTGACACGAATGGGATTGTAGCGACGGCTACGGCTTAAATTATTTGACAGTGCTCAAGTTCAAAGGGCAAGTGTTGGAGGGATAAATATACTTAGCTTTCACTGTGTGATGAAAAACAGTACAAAAGCTGAGTCTAAAATCCTCAAGTCCAGGGTCAGGAGGACGCGGAGTTTATTGATTGAAGGATTCATAAAGCGTTTCAAAGAGCGAGGATAGGAATCGATCCCTAGAAGACTAAGAGTTACGTGAAGCTCTTAGGTGCCTGGAAGCGAGATATGGATGCATAGGTACCTTTGGCACAAAGAGGGATCCGTGTTTTGATTGGCGTTTTATGGAGCAGGGAGATCATACGACATGTACTAACGGACAACAAACCGCATCCCCCAGAATATGGCAAAAATTATTGTAATCTATGGAGGCGGACACTCAATGCTGTTTAATAGAAGCGTTTTAAAGTGTCTGCGGTGAGACCATAAGGAATGCAATGGGTCAAGAGGAGACCCCAGTGGATTGCTTGGAGAAATTCAGGCTCTGGTGTTGTGGTCATATGCTTCCAGAAGGAAAGAAACGGTCAGGGGGAAAGGTCTTACTTCGATGTCAGGAAGTAACTTTATAAAAAACTCACTTCGGCCAATCACTAGTGAGAAGACCTGATTGTATACAGTTAACCTGGCGACCAATGAATCATGACCAGTGAAGATTCATGCAACAATAAACTGCTACTGTTCAAGATCCCAATGAGTCTCAGATTCAAATCCATGACGATGAAAGGAGCAAACCTTTAAAATCGGATATTGGTAAAATGATTTTTAAGATTTTAATTAGCTTAAAACACGGAATGATTCAAATGAATAAATATTACCAAATCGACGATGTCAATACATGTCTTATGACCATATATGGACATATGGAGTTAACACCACTAGTCAATTTAAAAATGTGTGAGAAATCGCTTGGCGACCGTATTTTTGCGATTGGCAGACCTGAATGGCTAAAGGCGTATCAAAAGTGTGTCAACAACAGTTCGTATGAACGTCCATTCTCAATGCTTCGCGTACCGGATCAACCATAAGAATTCCTCCCAAAACGCAAGTTGCCGATTCTCTTCGAGTGGAAGAGTCTTAAATCTTAAAAGCCGTTCATACTCGCTGATTGCCACTCCTTCTATGACAACCTGCCATTTTCACCGGTTAGCATAAGGCAACAAAAAAGATGAGAGCAGAAAAACAAGAGTATTTGAAAAATCGTCTATTTCCACTGAAATATGAGTTCGGCGATTAAGCCATCGTCAGTAATAAAACAATACTCCCAATATACAATACTCAACAATACAGTATTGTTTTGTTACTGACGATGGTTTAATAACCGAAACCGGTCCAACAGTGTACTCATATTTCAGTGCCAATAGACGATTTTTCAGATACTCTTGTTTATCTTAACATGGGTTTCCACGATTTCTTCGCGAGTGATTTAGTTCGTATCAGAGAAGAATGAGCGAAAGAGGGCTCGCAATGATACTAGTCAAATAACCAACCATTGACATCATACATTAGTCTTTTTCTTGACGAATCTGTAGTTACCTGCCAAAAAGGTAATAAGACCACTCAGGTACAAATCGACAGTGACTTCGATGAGATCGTTATTGACACTGATACTGATACCCTGATGTGATAAAACTCCAAGAAGTATCTGAAAATTCTGCTCTTATATAGCCATGGATTTTTTACAGGATGTGAATTTAAAAAAATTAGATACGTTTAGATAGCTTGAGAATAAGTCGGCAACTTATAAGGTGCCGAGCCAATCTCTAAGTCGAGCTACAAATACTGTGAGGATGTTTTCCACTTCAAGAAACTTAATTACGTTAGTTTTTCATACTCACATTACACTAAATTTTAATTTTTTTGCCTCTTCTTTATAAGCTGAGATTAGCCCCGATGTTCCTCTGGAGACTGATACTCTCACCTGGCAACCTATGTTCACAAATAAAGTTGTTGCTATTTTTCTTTGTGGTCTATAATTTCTAAGAACCGTATGGTCAAAAATGATGAATAATAATAAAATTATCCGTGAGTTCTTTGTCCTTTGGCATGGTAGCCTACCTGTGCAACAAGTCCTATGAACCTCATGAAAAGTGACGACTTGTCGTATCATTGATATTTTAACGTGTATTGACATTGCATCCCCAAAACTCATTCTAATCTCTCTATTAACGAATATGCAGGGCTAACTAAAATGAAATCCAGTGTTTTTAATGAATTTAAGACAACTAAAAACGTTTTTTGGCTCTCCTGTAAAATTGCTCAAAACTTCATACGACATGTTGTATTGACATCGTAAAAATGTTGTTCAACGCCTGGTGAAAGATCGGATCTTCTTTACTTGCAAATGTTTTGTTCCTGATTTACATTCCGCAGCAGGATGCAAATGATGAACCTTGATGGCCTCTTAGAAATATCTGATGCGCAGAAAATTTCCGTATCTCATACTCACACATATTCTTCATTTCATTATTCCGTTTAACCCCCGTCCATGTAACCCCGTGCATTTCGTTTAGATGTTGCATCAATGTACTTATCCAATTTCGAATGACCCTCCCCGTCATAACTCCCTCTGTCTTGTACCTTACGCATCTCATCTTCTACCTGTGATGAATGTGTGCCTCGTGAACATTTTTTCTCCTGCATTGTAACGACCCCACAATTTGTTTATACTCCTTTGTACGTTTTGTATTGTGTAAATAACGTGCTATTTGATTCGGTCAGTTGAAAATATCAGATGACAATAAGTATTGGTGCAGTGGAAGGTTGAAATTTTGGTCTGAACTTGTCTACAGCACTAAGTCTTGCTAATCCCCAAAGCAGTCAAATCACTTTGATGTACGGTCCATGTAGTGGGTACTGCCTGATCTGTTGGAGGATGTTCCACTTGAAACGTGTCAACAGATGTGGTATCAACTCGATGGACGTCCGGTCCATAATACAAATCTCGTTAAGCAATTTCTGGATGATTCATTTCCTAATCCGTTTTTGTTCTGTAATCGCTCTACCATACAGTGGCCACCAAGATCCCCCGATCTCACTCCTGTAGATTATTTTTTGTGGGGATGTTTGAAGGATAATGTTTATAATGATTTGCGACCGATTGCAAACATTAGTGCACTTCGTGAGAGCATCATTCTGCAATTCGATCCAAAGGGAATCCATCCAAGCTGCATCTCGGCAATGAATAAAAAGAGCGGCACTGTATGTGCATCAGGATGGTGGCCACTTTGAACAGTTAGTACGATGGATATCTGGTTGATCTGGGAATAAATTAAATTTAGAAAGTTAAATGAAGTTATCATTGGATAACTTCACCCTGTTTGAAAAACGGACTTCACCACGTGATTCAGCGTTAAAAAAATACTGCAAAGTTATGTGCAGTATGTAGGGGTTCAGAGAAGTAGTTTTTATCGCGGAAAAATCAACTTTGCGCACGTTTCTGCGAGCCCAATAAATCGAGTATGGGGTAATTTCTTCAAGAACTTTTGCGTAGAATCTGAATTTGCAATAAAAAATTGTCCTTGAAATAAGGAAGTTGGTGTAGACTGCGCACATAATTTTTTGTATCCTTGTCAAAAATCGGATTTTTTGGATTTTCAAATAGTATACGGTTTCTATTGAAAAGAAAAGGGACGTTCTGGTTAAGTGGACCACCCTGTATAAATGAAAATCACAATACCAAACGAATTTATACGGTTTTCTATTATTTATAATCACTCTCATAATCATTTTATATATTAATCTATCATTCTATCTCCTTTGTCCCAAAACGTCATTTTTGACTCTATCATTCGCACAATTTTCAGGTAAGAGAGCGGAAAGAGACATCGTCCAGTTCGTGCCATATTCCAAATTCCTCAACCTCTACCCTGGACAGAATGTGCAGCACCTGCTCGCCAAAGAGGTCCTGGCCGAAATACCTTTCCAATTCACGTCCTTCATGAAATCCAAAGGTATCGCTCCCAAACCCCCTCAAGTCGATCTCAACACTCAACTGCCCCCTGATATTGAAACAACGTACACTTAAAGTTCTTGTTGATTCCAAATCAAAATATTAATTAGAAAATAATTAGAAAATCAATCATCAATTAGAAAATAATGCTAGTCTCAAGACATTTTGGTAGGTATAACAAGTGATGCGGTACGTGCATCTTTGTATTTGTTAGATACAATGACAACATGCGTGGCAGTGTTGTAGAGTATCGTGACGTTACCACTGCCTGGTCTATAGTTAAACCTTGCTCTTCTTGGGAAGACAGTGTAACATTAGGAAGCGGTAGAACGCCAACTGCTGTCACGAAGCGGTAGTGTCATGGCGTCAAATGTTATCTAACGCAGGTAGTCGTTCCACAGCTACTTTGTTACTACGACGTGACACAAGTTTTAAATAAAGTAATAAAACCTATCGGAGTGAGGTTGAGTATTGAGCTGGCAGTGGCCCAGTACGAGTATGTTGTATTTTAACCTTTGCTGATACTAAAGCCCCATATCGTGGTGGTGATTTCGCTGACAGGGTCTACCTTAATATTTACCCTGTTCCATTAGTCACATAAATGACACCAACGTTAAATATTGGTGGATGCTAGTTTGCAAATGTTTCCATTTCTCAACGTTTTATAAGTGTGTAGTTTCTCCATTTGCAACTTGTTTTAACAAAGTTTTAATATTTGCAGAAGGTTTTACGTTTTGAAATAATTTCTGGCGTTATTAGCACGTTTAGAAACTGCGTATGATTTTCGGCCGTTTGTGTGGCGATGTCAATTTTTCATGTAATAAATGTTATACTCCGAAGTACCTAATATTTGATACGTATAAATAATATTGTTGTTATTATGCATGAGCAATCAGTGTGATCTTCACTATTTTATGAGAACTCGGAATACTCCCTCCGGAGTTTGCCTAGTTTGTTTCCACAATGATCAAATCTTTAATGAATTGGACACCAATGTTAAGTGTTACAAAAGGTTTTGAAACAAACGTTGTCAGTAGACTTCAAAATCATATAATCAATTTTCAGTATAATGTGTAAACGTTCCTTATTGTCACTAATGTGAAAGTGGAATTTCGGTGTTAGTATGTGAAACAGCGCTTATTGTGTGTTTTGGCTTGAAGTAAGAACGAAATTTTATACTGGTGTTTTCGGAACTAGGGCTACCCTATCAGATTTCTTCTAGGGAGTGTGGCGTTTGTGATGTTCATAGATCTACTTGTTGAATTATTGTATGTTTATTGTTGTATGGAGAAATGTAGGTCTTGAATGGATGGTTGGATTAGTTTTGATGTTGCTTGATCACCTTGAGAGAAATTATCACTGTTGTGCCAAATGTGAGAGTAGTCTGTGGAAATGGACTGAGAGGTCTAACAACCACGTAACCGTACGCAATATTCGCTCTTTAAGTCTGGTGACCAGCTCGTTCCTGATTGAAGATAGAGGAAAAGAGTATCCAACCCCCCCCCCCACTCATATTAATCCTGCGTTACTTACTTGGTAGGATCAATGCCCCGCTCCAAATTCCATTTTTTTATAAACAAAAACAGTGTACTTAACTAAGTTCAACCACCAAATTTAAAGCTGTAGTACTATTCACTGCCAATCAGATGATGCCCTGTCTCCTCCACTTTTGTAGTGATGTTTCATTGAATGTAACATGAAAATTGTGGAAAACGCTCACCTTAAGTTCTCTCCTCGCCTGCTGCCAACTTTCTAACCAATGGTGGTTTATTAAAAAAGTTGATGCAGGGTTTTGTCCTCTCCTACTCTATCTTTCATCAATTTAATCAATTATATCAATTGAATTGCCAATTTCATTCTAAATAATTAGTTAAATAAATAAATGTTACATTTCTTCTGTTAAGGTCCCACAAGGTCTAACTCACTTTTGCCAACTTTATTTTACCTGCGCTATTACAATACAGCTCTTGCGGCTATGAAGAAAACTCTGCAAATTTTCGACACAACGGTTTATTATAGATAATTATACCGTTGTGTCAAGAATTTGCAGAGTTTTCTTAATATCCACAAGAGCTGTATTGTAATAGCGCTGGTAAAATAAAGTTGAGGAAAACGAGTTAGGCCTTGTGAGATCTTAACAGACGATTTTAAACTCTCATGTCATCTAATCAACATCGTCGATCGCGTGTTTGCTGAAATGATTCCTACTGTTTAGAAGGATAATGTGAAAGAGCACCAACTATCACTCTCGTTCTGGTATGTCACCCCTCATGTCCACCTCCCAGCTTTTACCACCTATTTACGACCCACATTTTATCCATGACCTATGAGAAAATACTATCTTATGTACTCGTAAATTGTACAGTGTTATTTAGGTATAACAAGAATCTTCTCAACGGTTTTATACATAATGAGCATTTATATAAATTTAAAGTGATGTTTATTACCAGTATTTCGTAACCTATTGCATCTATATATTTGTACGTGGTCTCATCTTTGGAATATTCAACGCCTTTTTCGTCATTTCGAGAAGTTCTAATCTTTCAGTCGCTGCTACTAAACTTTCTATCTGTTCCATTGTACTAGTTAAAATCCTCCTTTGAACCTCTGGGTTCGATAAATATTTATCACCGCTTGAACGTTGTCAACTCTGCCGCCTTCTATTTATGAGTGCTGACTCATTCAGTTTGGATACACTGAGAAATATTGTGGGTCAAGAGTAAATTTTAAACCATATTAATTGATGATAATTCTCGATATTGTACTAATGAGACGAAGGAGGTAAATTGAAGTATTTTATAAATTTTATATTTTTTTAAATATTTATCGTAGCTTTATAAGGACCAGTTTGGAGGGTTGTAGGAGGATCGGTTTGTTTCCAAGCTTTCGGCTTCATTAAGCCATCTTCAGAGGTTGGTAGATATTTTCTCCTCGTCCCAGTCCCGACTTCCTTCAGTCCACTCAAAAGTCGACACTGGGACGAAGAGAAAATATCTACTCAACCCTGAAGATGGCTTAATAAAGCCAGAAGCTCGGAAACAACGTTCCTTCTTTCATACTGAACCTCCTACAACCCTCCAAATGTAAAACGGTCAACAAGCCAAGGAGGAAATGTACAAAACGTTAACAAGACCAGTTTGTAAAACGATGTTAAAATCAGTCTCATTCAATAGAACATTGTCGACCAGATCTGTTCAAAGTTGTGTAGGTGTTGGAGTTGTATTGGTCCAGTTGATTGTATTGGATGTCGAGTGCGTTGGCAGGTAGAGGGAATTCGACTTCAAAGGTAAACGTTGTAATTGAAGGTTTTCGCTCATACCTCAGCTGCCGCAAGTCTGAAATTCAAATATAACACCATCAAATGGAAGAGAATAAAATCTCTGATCGTTTTCGAGAGATCCGAAACTGAAATATTTTTCTAAAACTGTTTTTGAACCTACCATAGGCATTCTCGGAAAGTATAAAGGTGCCCACTAAGGAGTTGTATTTCTGTCCAGGCATATATTCAATTCTCCAACTCAACCTGCAGTCAAACTTCAGAGAAATTCTTAGTACCTAACTTTAGGAAACATAGGGGAGAGTTTCAGTAGCAAACAATGTTTGTGCAAACATGTCATGTGCCCTTCATATGCATATTATGCACTCTTCAGCGTCGTCCGCTGCGAACGCGTTTTCTCCAAGGCAGGAATGGTTGTAAACGATCGCTGTACCCGCTTACTTATCAGCCAAAAAAAGCTGTTCTTTTTAAACGCCAATTTGGGGTTTTTAGAAGAAAAAAGTGATTGAAAACGTAAATTGATTAAAACATTTACACGCCTCAACCTTCCCACTATAAATACTGTTTTCTTGGGATTTAGTTAAATATTTTATTGATTAGGTTTCTATTTGTTTGACCCTGCGGTCTCCCACCAGCGTATTATAATTTATTGTAAGAAAATTGGAAACTTCATTATAGCCTGCTGAGGAGGCGAGGAAGGGGCAGAGTAGGAGCAGGAGAAATACAGTGGAACGATTCAAGAACGGTTTGTTCCGACCCATGAAACCAGTGGAACGGCCCATCACTAGAGCTAACTGGCAAAAAGAATCACGTTTTTGGGAGACGGCGATGTATCACGAAATTTTGCAGTGATTTCCACTTACAACCAAGTGATAGGCTCCGTTGTAGGTACCATAGGCTTTATCATAACTACTACCTAGATACCTATGACTTGATTGTATAAACTAATTGTTTGGCGATTAGGCTGAACTAATAATGAACAAAACAACTTTATTAGAACATGAATGGGAAGGATGAATTGGGATACAAATTAGAACGTGAGAGATTAGGGGGCATTAGGCAGGACAGATTATAAGATAACAGATGAGAGATTCCATCTAGGGCAACAGTGCCGCCTCCAGCGGTGAGCTTAAGAACTACCAGACTCTGTTGGGGGACTAATGAACTAATTGCAAAGCGGGGGAGAACAGGCTGTATCGTATATATTATATCGAATATAATATTATAATCTATATCATATATATCAGGCAGTTTGACTACCACAAGGTGACCAAATCATGATTTTATGGCGGTGGACGCCTCAAAATGGTCGGAGATAAACCAAAACGCTTAACCCTTATCTTGTCAATTCTCTTCCGTTTGATGGTGTTACTTTCGTATTTGCTACATGGCAGCCAAGCTATCGTTAGACTTCTGTACAGGGGTAGGCTTGTAGCTCCCAAGCAAATTACCCATGTCATATTCTATCAACCAACCATCGCATTCTATAGCCCTCCTCCCCCTTTATTGCCTAGACTACACCTTTAGGCGTTAATATTTCAATTTTTTACATAAAGCGTGTTTTCAATTTTGATTCGAAAATGTTTGATTTCATTTACTTTTAAAATCGTGGTCATAACCCAATTTTCTTCGGGTGTCAACCGAATCTCCGATAACCTACTCTATTTGGCTGTGCCTTTTCCCATGTCAATCTATCGTATTGCTCATTTGCGCAATTTTTCTACACTTTGTCGCTGATAATTTCAAGACTTGTTTAGGCGCTACTCTATGTAACTTACGGCTAAGAATTATCCGTGTATTTTTTTTTCTTTTGAAATGGTAGATTATATAACTGAGAGTGACGTTTTGAGGGAACACTAGGGTTTATCGCTCATTACCGCAAATTTGTATCGATGTATCGCGTTTCTCAGTTATGTAAAAGTAGCTGTATTCTGCTAGTGTAATTGAACTTGTGGTATAGGGATGATAAATATCATACTTGGATTATTGATATCGTGCCTCTCGAGCTCCTCTACGCAAATTTGATGAAATTCCAAAATAGAACGCTAGGGTGCGGTGGCGTGAGGCGTATGACCAACATGAGCCTCACTATTATTTTTGTGGGTACGTGTAATTCATTTTGGTGTTTGCTGTTTGGCGAGTTATTCCCTTACTCCGCGCACCCAACTTTCCAAATTCCTCCTGTTTTCCACGACACCCAAAGTATCATTGTTAGAAGCCAAACTGCAACATTAGTTCATTAAAATTTTGGCGCAGTCGGTAGGACCCAAATCTGCTCCTATTATATTCCAGCGTTTGGTATTCGATAGAGAAAATTGACTAAGAGCCAGCGAGGGCACGAAATCAACCACATCGATATTTATAGCGGCTTAGATATTTCGACTTTTTACGAATGAACGAATTGAATATGTAATTGAATAAGTACCTTATTTGATTTTAGATATTTTAAGGGGAAATGATCTTGAATTGATTAGCATAAATTTAGTTTTTATTAATTGTCATAATCGACAAAACAATCTACCATTGTACTATAATCTACCATTGTTGTTAAGACGTATAATTGATCAAAGCTCGTTATTCTACTGTAATTTTGGTTAAATAATGTTATTGGTGAGTGTGATATAAAATTAGGTTGTTTTCATTCCAAGGTCTTCAAACTTGTCTTAATTGGTCACTTTTTACTAGTAATTTGTATACAGATCTGAATACTCGTAGTTACGTGGACATCAGGGGCGTAGCGTCAGGGGAAGCGCAGGCAGCGGCCCTTCCCCACAAGAAATGATGAATGTAGGTAGAAGTTGAATGATGAAAATTTATTGAGAATAACAAAATATTTATTCAACAGTAAAACATTCAATTGAAAATTTGAATCGCCCGCTCATTATGCCACAGTTTGGTTGCTTTGAATCACAAATCCAATGATTAGGTATGACTGAAATGGCTGAGCCCAGTCATCTAAGATAAGAAAGAAGCATCACAAACATGTGATTCCAGTGGTCACCTTCCAGTTCAAGGCCACCGGGGAACCGCAAGCTCATAGCGGGTGCCCATGACAGCGTGTGTGTGTATTCTGGCGCGCCGTTTATGTCTCCTGACTGTATTACCATAGAGTAGGGCAGCGCAGGCTGCTAGGGGTTCCCCTTGTCATGCGCAGGCGTCACTTTTGCTTGAATGAGGAGGCCAGAGGTATTAATATCCTTTGATTCTAAACATCCATGATGTTGTTCGGTGAGTTTTCATCTTCCTAAAATGGACGTTTAGTCGTTTAGTTTGCGAAATTTTAGCAAAAATTCGAAAGGTGCCAGATCTTAAGGGCTCGTCACCGTGAGTACAGTAGACATTTTAATGTCAAGAACTACAATAGATGGTAGTCCTACACCCTGATACCAATGGTTATCAGGGTGTAATTCAAAAAACGTTTTGTTTCCCATGCATTTCCTCTGGAAAAAACATAAGGTGTAGTGGCTTTTTAGCGAATTTTCAAAGAAAAGGTATGTTCTTGGTCCAAAACTCTAAATTTCTAAAACTCAAATTTTCGTAACATTTTTATACCAAAATACGTTTCAGACCATCCTGAATCCACTGCCAAAAGGCACCAAAAATTATATGTAGCCCCAAAATGAACTATAGTAGCTTATTGTAGCTCTCAACCTTAAAGTGTCTTGTGTATTCACAGTGACGAGCCCTTAAGATCTGGCACCTGTCGAATTTTTCGCTAACATTTTGCCAACTAAACGACTAAACATCCATTTTAGGAAGATACAAACAACTAAAATTGAATTAGCGCGGTACCCCCATGTCCAGATCCACGCTTCGCTCCTGGTGGACATCAACGAATGCCCAATCAAATCATCGAAATTTGTTTTGGTAATCAATTATTTTTCTCGTTTGCCGAGTGTTGAATCCGTTAGATATGTTTAAGAATGCAAAACTTTCACATTAATTTCTGTACCTTTGGAAGGAAATGAAAATGAAGAGGAAGCTCATTTGTACAGGTTTAAAAAACAAAAAACATTTCATATTAGAAATCAGGTTCGTTTTATCCCTTTTGGTGTCTTCGAGCGTTTATGCATTTCGAGTTGACTCTTGTTGAGCTAATTGAATGCTGCTGCTGAACTACTTACCTGTGTTTTCTAAATGGTACTGGGACGTAACCATCGAACCCAATTCACCGTTAATTCTTGCCGCAGTGCTTCTCTTGTTCGTTTTCAAACCGTCTCTAATTGTATTCTCTTTGGGGCCATAATGTTCTTGATCTTTCCCACGCTGTCTTTGTACGTTATAGAACTAATGCTATGAAACAATCTACAGGCGAGTTCGCCTATTTATTTGTTAATTCTATGAACATATTGATGTACTACTCGTAAAAGTGTTTATACGAATCTATTCTTATATTTATATATTTCTGTAAGTGTTTGCAAAGCGTTATAACGAATTATACCAATATTGAATGTAATTGAATGACACAATCAACTCATACCTACTCCTGAAGCGGTAGGAATGTTTTTATCACCCTGAGAAACTTAAAAAATCCGAACCTTTATGGTAAGAAATTAGGCTTAAAATTTAATTACACAGGACTGCGTTCAACAAACCACAATTTTACCTGAATATTTTGTTTTTTGATGTGCTGAAATTGACCAGGCATACGTGAAAATGACCTCAAAAGTTTGACCTCATAACATTTGATTTCATATTTCATGAAACAAAGAAAATTAACAATTTTTCCAGTACCTCACCCAAATTTTGACCCCATTTTTCAAATAATTGGAGGTGCAAGTGACCTGACAACCTTTGTTGACCCCCACCCCAACATTCTGGTTTCATTATTATGTTCGCAACAAACTAGTAATGTAGTGAAAACAATAATTGTTAAAAAAATAATAATTTTGAATTATTCTCATTATAAAAGGAAGTCAAAACGACTGTGGTAACACAAATGTCTCCGATTGTCCCAGTCTTGAAAAAATCCATCTTTTAGTCCCAACAATAGTAGTAGTGCTAATAAAAAAGAAAAAATCAGAACCAGGTGAGAAAACTACATCAAAAAAGTTTCTCAAACTTTGATTGCGTTTTTCTCAAAAAGAGCTTTTTTGCAATTCAGAGGTTCAAAAAAATGATAGATTTTCAACGGATTAAGATATAGAAAAACTGAAAACGGCATCGTGTTCAGAAGCTTCTCGTCTCTCAGGAATGGCAATACACCCGATTTCAAAATCCGGAAGATAAGGTACCTACGTGATCCTGAGGACGGTCACAAATATTGTTACTAATCTCAATTCTTTCACCAATCGGGTTATAAATACCGCTGTGTTCCTTGCAACTTTTGGCAAATCCACCCAGAGCTACAGTATAATACTGACAAAGCTCTCGACTACATTCGGATCATACAATCGAGGTCCTGGTTGATTATTCAGAAGATCGTAGGTAGGGACCAACCCAATTTGAGTGAGCTCCATTGTAGATATCTACTCAAGCCGGGCTAATTATTCTTACCCTCTTTTCCACCCCTTTACCTCCAGACTCACGTTTATTATTGAATGAACCAGCGAAAAGGCTCAACTACGGGGAAGTAGGAAAAACGGGAGGTGGTGGGGGGTTAGAGAACCGAATAATGCATAAAGTCCCCTTTGGGAACTTTCCGAGGCAGCGTAAGGAGGAAGGGAGTTTGAAAAGAAAATATTCCTTTGTGAAAGTGGGCGCAAGGAAAAGCTAAGGAAAAGGTAGTTGCTTGCCATATGGCCAGGAATATAATCAAGAGAGGTTGCAAAAGAGGGGGGTTGAAGGAAATACATTGCTGTATAATGCAAGACGAGCTGGTTCAGCATTCGGTCGACGTGCAATACAAAAGAAGCTGGGGATGAGGGTATGCACAGGGAGGGAGATGCAATGGATCCGCCTTTGTATGTGGAATATGCTCCGGTTTTCTCGGCTTATTTCCACATTGACGAGCCCTTGGGGAACTGGAAGAAATTTTCTTTTTCCCGTTAGGGGTGGGTCGAGGGAAGGGGGAAGAGAAATTTGATTATGTTTCTCGGTGCGTGCGCAATGACCTGCAAATCATCGAGGAGAGTTAAAGCTTGTTGAGAAGGCACAACGAGTATGTACCTACAAGTAATAATAGAAAATGGTGGAAAGAATTGATCAATGCAGTGCATATTCTTGAGGTAGGACTTATATCAAAGAGAAAAACATTCAAGGACGATCTTCACAGCACAAGACAACTTTATAACCAAGCGAGAGAGACTAGGGTGAGGTGAAGGTCACTATGCACCAATCAGATAAAAGCTAGTTAAAAGCCCGCGTAGTACAAAATTAAATTTACCTATTCTTCTAGGAAATAGTACGTAAGTGTTACTGTGGTAGGGTAAGGCCGTGTACCTTGGGTAATTTATTATCGAATTCCAATTCATGGTACAAAAATGATCCAGTAACTAATATTTCAAAACAACTAATATTTTCAAAACAAGGCACATCAATACTACAGCTAATATCACATCCATAATACCTACCTAAAAGGAAAAATTAACATTGGTGGGTTGGAATTCCCCAGTACAGTGACTATGCAAATCACTGTTACATCGGCCCCTCTTTCAGCAGAGGATATTGAGCCAACTGTTATTGAACCTTTCTCAGCAATCATTTTGGGAGGGTTTTGTACAGTGGAAAGCCCACTCTCGTCCACATTGTAGATATCAGCTGACCGGAAAGAATATTTAGAAAATGTAAATGGCTTAAATTCGCAAACAACTCATTTTCAATGCTCTTCAACTCTTCATTCTTCAACTCAATTTTTTTTTGTTGCGAATTTGAGTCATTTACTACAGGCGAGAACCACATACGACGGAAACTCCCAGAGCACAATCATGAAGAACCAACGTGAAGAATCAGAGTCAACAGCTGCAAACGAATGAATTTATTTTTCCTGCTAAAGCCTATAAACGACGACTCCCACTCCAAACCAAAAACCAAAATCCGACGACGTTCAATCCTTGAAGCATTTCTGTAGTTCATCAGCTCAAGCTTATTTCGCCAATCTGAGGAAAATGCAGTGATTTAAAAAAAAAGTAATTTACTTTACAAATTTTCAATATTTTGGTTCACTATTTCTATTTTAGAACCTATTGTGATGATAAATCGTCGTTTTGATTTTTTAATCACGTTTTAATTCAGCAATAGGGTGTAAGATACCCTGGTTCAGACCCGCGTAGCTCATAGATACCCCGTTTTCCCTCTGCTCAGCTGGACCTTTGGATGTTCAGTGCCATATTGCTACCTTATTTCAAACTTTAAAAAAAAAAAATCGATTAATTTATCTCATTATACAGAGGACAATGAATTTATTAGGTACTATTTTGAATTTCTTAAAAATTGGCTCAAGCGAAGAATACAGGCGATTTCCGAGGGAAAATTGACTGTCCTGAACATTTGGGAAATGGGAGTTACTCCGTTTTTCCTCTGTTTTTCTTCCCTTCCATCAGTTTCTCCTCCTCCACCGCCCTCATGTAGATTTTACATCCACACGGCATTCTACCAGACGAAACATACAATCACACGGAAAAATAATGACACGACCAAAGAACAAGGGTTGAGCTAATACTTTCCCAACACTAACCACTAAGTGACAATATATCAGTGGCCAACTAAAATTATTAGTAACACGAACACGAAACACCATTCTCTACTGTAGACAAGTATTACAGTTACTCGGTCCAACCAATCCAGAAAGGTCCACTTCACATTCCCCATTACAGTGTTTCTTGTCCTGTTACACTAGATAGGCCGCCCGCTGTGAAGGGAGAGAAAAGCGTTTAGCTATAAATCTGCCACTTAAATCCGAAGCAGCGTCCTCCTCTGTAAATTATAAAAGAGGTACCTGATTATGTTGAGGGACGGGAAGCTGATTGTTCATGGCAGAAACAGAAGAGCTTTGCCAGAGCAGACACTCTTCGTTAAGGGTGATGAAGTCTGTTAGAGTTTAAGATTTAACCCGGGAAGAAGACGACAAACCCAAAAATCTACAAAATATTTTGTATTCAAACAAGGAATGAAAATGAGAGAGGAACAATTTTTAAAAAGAAAATTACCAAAAATAAACAAAATTCAGCTGTAGTGGTTTTACGCGAGTATTTCTGGTTCTGATACTGTCCTGTAGGCGGATACTGGTGGAATTTTATGATGTAGGGTCTGCAGGCTATTTAAGGGGATTTGTTATAGACTGGCTGGAGGGAAAAGTACCACAAGGAATCACTCATGCAACAAAACACTAAGTGTTCGTGGTACTACGATTCGTACTACGAATTCGTAGAGTTTTCAGGTGAAAACAATAAGACAAAACCCTGCAGGACGAAGCCATTTTGTCTCCCCACTCTACTCAACCCATAGTATTACCCCCTTATTGTTACTACTCCTACAACTCCATATCTAGAAGGCTGACGGTTTCCAACCGTACATAGCGCCATAGCAGTAAAAACCACCCCAAGAGAAAAGGGCTACCCCTAAATATTATTGCCCTTTAGGCGTATATTTCACTTTATAGCCTCTTTTTCCAAGGGTAGCAATACTTGGAAGGCTCCTTTCCTCTATTTTTTCCTTCAGAAGGCTTTATGTTTTCTCCTTCGAATTTCACCCCTTATCTCTCCATTCTGGGTTTACCCCTCACTCTCTCTCTCTCGCTGGAAGTTTTTTCTTTTTAGAGACCTCTAACAATTGTAAATCTCTTGGAGTTTCCCTTCCTTCCCGACTCCACTTACATATTTACCTTTCGGCCCGAGTGGGGGAGACGGAACAAACGTCTCAATTGCCCATCTAATGGCCCTTCCACCTATTCCCTCTCATGTCTTGTGTGCTCCTTTGCAGCTCCCACTTCCCATTCGCCCTCTTCCTCCACGGGTTTCCGCCCATAAACTCGCTAAATATATTTTCACTGCACTTCACCTCACTTTTCTTGGGTTTAATTCCCGTTTTCTCCCGGATGTTTCTCTCTAGGCTGTTTTTGATATTATCTTTCGAGTGAGGCAGTAGGCATCATGTAATACACCAATAATTGTCAAATAAAACACACAATCAAGTAACTCGTGCATCACAGGCCACGAAGTGCAATAAAGTCCTCCCATTTAAATAATATCAAGTTTATGGGTAACACATAGGTTTGAGTACTTACATCATTTGTTGGACTCCAACAGTTAGAGTGGTTCAATCCTAAAAAAAAACCAAACAGTTGCAGTCATGCTGCATTACCTGATGAGCGAATCATCGAACCTCCGTATAACATTGAACAATTCACTGTGATGGCCAATGCTAGCTGAATCCAAGTTTTTGTGCCTGTAAAAAACATCTAAAATCGCACTTTTTTTTATCGATTCCATAAAGAACCACTGGAAAATAATGCCAAAAAAGTTTATTTTATACCATATACAGTGTAGCTGTTTCCTCCTTCATAGAAGTACTTGCTCCTGTGTAGAAGTGAGGCGGTTTTCCTCCTAAGGAAGTACTCGCTACTTCCCCCTTCAGGGAATACGAAAAAATCAAATTACAAGGTTCTTAGTTAAGCTCAACCTTAACAGTCCTCCTTGGGAGAATGGGTGAGGGAGGTCCACAGGAGGTACTGAGAAGACAGTCTGGCTCAAAGAAGTTGACAATGGCAGCACCTTGTACGAGAAGGAGGTCAGAAGCACTTGAACTACCAAGGAGAAAACTGTGATTCCTGGTGGGGATACTGATTGTAAATATTGCACAGAATCGGAATATACACGAGAGATCCGTCGTGCAGACTTTGTGGAGATGAAGACGGCACGGCACCTCATCTTCTCTTTGAGCACTTGAAAAGCTCAACGGTACAGAATCTTTAGGTACCTGATACGAGGAGAAATCGTATGGGTAAACCACCTGGTAGGTCAGATCAGTTTATACTCGAGTCGTAGAGGGACTAGACTGGACTCAAGGTCTACAAGACAACCCTCTGCACAATAAGCCCAGGTTTCAATGCGGCGGATGGGAACCGGTCCAATTTAAAGTTCCTATTATAATCGAATTTAAAACTGCTTCAAGCCACCGGTTGTCGAATTCAGCCACATCCATAATTCAGCCATGAATTCCCTCAATTTGAATGGATTTAAAAAATATAATTCACCCGATTTGGAACACATTAACTCCAAGAGCTGATTCGATCAGTGAAAATATCAAATTTTATGAACCGAAACGGAAGCCTGACAGGAGAATAAAACGTGGCGTAGAATCACCCGTTTCTTGAAACGAAAGTCGACAGATTTTGAAAGGCAGTAGTTGTAGTAGGAAAATAGTTAATTTTGTTTTCGATTTTTTCTTCGTGCAAAAGCTTGTTATTGAATATAATAAACCAAGAATTATTGTATTTACATTTCCTCCGTTGCAGAAGGAGTAGGGGGTGTTGAAAAAGTATAATTAGGTTGTCATCTGCTTTTATCTCCCTCTTCTTCATTTGCTACGTTAATAATATAACGGCCCCATTTCCTTTATTCTTGATCAAAGGGGGTCCCCTTCGCAAGGGTTAGTCTCGCAACATTGTTACACTTCATGTTTTCAATTAGCCCCCACTTTTCACCCAAAAGGGCATTTGCACAAACGAGGATATAATTCAATTGTCGTTATCAGCCCCCTACGGTATTATATTTGTGTTTTTTCCCTCGTAAAAAATGGTCGTTTTAGCTCGAAATATCTGTTCGGATTCATTGAGAAATTCGAATCATTTGGATCCGTCATTTGAATATTTTCCTACGCTGAGATCCTACGTTTCAGTGGGCGATTTCGTGAGTAGACTTTGAGTACGTACCTGCTGCCAACCAACTGCTCTGTGAGAAATGTCGAGGGCCGAACAAACGGTTGCATGAATCTAGGTGTTCAAAAGTCGAAAAATAAATGTCTGTTTTGACAAACCTCCTAGTTATCTGTTCACATGGTTTAAAAATTTTATGATAAAAAAGGGTTTGTTTAACCCAGCAGAAGATTTTTGTGTCATCTACTCACCTTAAAATCGTCATAACTTTTGAAAGAAACATCCTACAGTATCATTCAAAGTCTCATTTTAAAGGGAAAGAGTAGTAATAGATTATGTGATATATAGAAAAAAAGAAAAATTTTATGCAGCCTGTATCTAACCTCAAAAATAGCCAAAATCGCTATTTTTCGTGTACATAACCTCAAATATCTCAAAATTCAGACGGGATAGGGCGATTCAGATTCTACGCAGAAAATTACTTCGGAACTGACCTCCACCTGTACAAAAACAAATCCATGCAGATCTGCATAATCAATCTGCCATCAGTGATCTAGACAGAAGGGTAATCTGCACAAAGAAGATAATAAACCGTCGTGTCGAGAATTTGCATAGTCTTAATACTTAGTATTAATAACTAACAATAATTAATAATAATATACACTACTTGATGATAATTACCTATCAATAATTAATGATAATTCATAATAATAACTAATCTATAATTTAGTGATCTAGACAGAAGGGTGATCAGTACAAAGAAGACAATAAACCGTTGTGTCAAGAATTTGCATCAAAAAGAGTTTTTGGTTTCTCAATTCGATTTTCTGAATCTACGTAAACTTATCCTGAAACGTAAATCAACAAATTTTGAGGGGGGTTAAAAAAATGTTTTTCTTTGGTCGATTCCAAAATGGTTTTTCTTTGGTTCATTATCGAAGATAATAAACCAAAAACGATCAAAGTTGGCGTACTTGAGCAGGTGGTTCGCACCTGTTGTGAGCAGGTTGCATATTTCATAATAAATCAGGCCTGCTCAGTCTCAAGTTGGTCCTCCGGAGCCGTATCATGACCAGAAGTCCCTCCATGAAAAGCGCTGGTGACAAACACAACACGAGTGACATATGAAGGGGAGGGCGAGCGCTGTGAAATTGGTTACAAATAATAACATAGTAATCACATTTTAGCTCAAGGGGTGGAGAGAGACGGGGGCTAATCTGAAGTGCAAAGGGTCAGAGGAGCGAAGGGGGACCTTCTCGCAAATTGATATTATACGAGAAGCTGAGCTTCGGTTTCGAACCCTCGTTGTGCGGCGGGACAAACCCCTTCATACATCACGGGTGACAACATATGGGTTGGTATGAGGGTGATTCCGTAGCAACATACGATCGCACTCCGCTATCATCTGATTGCGACGCGAATCATTTCGTCACCGAATGCTCGGGACACACGCCGGAATAATGTCCAGAGCGTCACTGTTTGTTTTGATGAACGGTCAACTTTAGCGGGTATTTGACATCTACAGCATAACCACCGAGTCAATAACTAAGAATTATTATTATTATTATTATTGAAATTAGACATAATCATTGTACAAACTGACATCTAGGGACGCGGGAGCGTCCCGCCCGCCAAGAAAACCGAAGCCCTGAAAAAGCGACTAAAACACTGATTACACGTGGGTTTTTCACCCCCCCCCTCCCGTAGCTCGGTCCCCTGCTCTCGGGAGTTGATTTTTTGTACACCAACTCTTCAAGCGCCCCTGAGGACGTAAACCAAATTTCAACATTCGGGACCATCAGGTGTTTGGGGTATAGCAGTTTTAAAATCGCTATTTTTCACGTTTTTCGTGTTGTTGCACAAAAAATCTGTCTTGGCAATCGACATGCTAAGTTCGTAGATGGGCAGAATCGGGTCACTCTAAAAACTTTAAAGGTTTTTTTAAAGGTGAAGAAGAAACGTGGTTGTTACTTGATATGATCTTCATGTTAGGTCTGCTCTAATCTGATGACGGAATGTGATAACGCAATTTTGACTTCACCATCGTCTTCAGCGTTGAAATGTCCAAAAGCTGAGGGGGGGTTTTGGCGAGCGGGGGGGGGGGGGGGTGTCATCCGAAAAATGAAAGTCTGACAAGTGACACCTCACTTTAAAGGTTTTTACACACTGAATATGATCGTAAAGTCAGAATTGCGATACCTAATTTTGAAAAATTACCCATAAATTCCCAAAATGAAACATTCTGACAAGTGACACCAATGTGCACATTTTAAAGGTTTTTACACGTTGAATTAGATGGGGGAATCAGAATTGCTATAATATATTATCTTAATCCGCTCTCCAACTGGAGTACTTTGAAGATGAAGAAACGTGGTTGATACTTGAGATGTTCTGTATGGACATCATGTTCTCCAATGGAGACGTTTTACATAAAACCAATTATTTCTTCGAAAATTCGCTCTTATAGTCATGCTGCATGACTGGGGATTTTCAGGCTTTTTATGAATCAGAAAGAGAGTCGCTGGTTGAGGATGATACCAAGGTACGAGTGAGATTTGGCTTTAAATATCGCTTCGATCAGGTAATGTATACAAGATTTGCTTTGTCACACCTTTGTCAAATACTTGAATATAGTTTTGCTATAACCTCAACCTTGTGCGAGATCGTCAACGAACAGTCCTGACAAGCGCAGTCCTAAAGAACAGGTAATTAGCCGTCTTAGGGCGTCACAACTCAAATCCAGTATTGTCATTGTAAGTTATTTTTCTAATCGACACCAGACGCTTAAATTGCAATGACTCGAGAACAATCGGCACAGTGGTGCAGACAAAAAGATTACCAATGCAGATAATAAAAATTCGCTGCGTTTTTTCTTCATTATCGTTAAGTCCATAACGATTGGCTCATTTTAAATGGCGTCTCAAGCATTTCCCCATCTCTGGACATCGTAAGGTCGAAAAAAGGTGAATTTTTAAACGGAGTTTCCTTTGTTGGAAATATAAGGAACTGGAAAGGTTTTTTTCTCGTCTTTTTCTCTCGGTATAGGGAGGTTTCAGGAGGATTCTGTTGGCAGGGCTAAAGACGGTTCACAAAGAGTTTCCCCTCTTCGCTTCCCTTCCACAAAGTTAAATTTAGAGTGGTGTACAATAGGAGTTACTCTCAGAACGTTCCTATCTAAACTTTGAATATTTCATAAAATCTTTTCAAGCTACCGCGCGCTCTCCGCCTTATTTTCCACGAGTTCTTGAGGGCAAAAAGCCTTCCCTGGGCCATTCTTCGCCCTACGCCCGGAACCCCCGGGTTTCGGGGGTTCTTTTATTACTTGATACAATTTTCCTTTTTCGGGTAAGGGCCCCGCCCCTCGTAAATGCAAACAGAAGGAGCGCGGAGGGGGATTTCGCTCTAATATTTTATAGGAAAGTGCCCGATTACAAACAGTTCTCTCCGTTACATTTGCATGAATCCCCTCGCCATCGCCACGGTCGGGGATGAAAGTGTAGTTAGACCTTCTATAAGCCAATTTTCTCGGGCGTTTAGGCCCTGCCCTGGTCTTCTTTTCGGGAGGATGAGTTCTTTTAGTCTGTCGCGAGGTTTGGATACACCTAGAACGCACGAGGCCGGTACACGATTAGTACCAATAGTATCAATACCAGTATCAATAGGGAGACGAGGCCTTCCAGGGTTAACTTACGTCTGTTCATCGGTCATGGTCGATTCATATGGTCGAGGTAGGAATCATAGTTCAGAGCAACGAAAAGACTGGCCTTTCTCCCAGTTCCGACCAGTGCAATTGGCCACCGGGCTCCAACCGTTGTGGAAATAAACTAAGTTGAAATAAATAAACCCCTGGATAAGCTCCGATTCGAACACACGAGAGCTACCAGAAACTCGACACACAATCCACAGTCATGCAGCATGGCTATAAGAGCAAATTTTTGAAGAAATAACTGGTTTTATGTAAAATGTCTTCACTGAAGGACTTGATGTCATTAAGAACATCTCAAGATCAACCACGTTTCTTCATGTTCAAAGTGCTCTAAATGAAATTTATACAAGATACTCGTACCTATATGATTTATAATCCTGCATACCAACTTGTATTTAGTTTACACTATTGTAATTAATTAATTATTCATAATAAACATGTTTTCTTCTTCTTCTTCTTCTTCAACTAAAGACAATACTCAGTTCTTAAACTAAAGACAATACTCAGCTCATCCCCCGCCACTTTTATTTAAATAATATATTTGAACTCGGTCTCTCTCTTACTTTTTTGTACATTCCGTAGGCCAATATTGTTCAATTTATATTCAACATTATTTTCCCTGTAGTAATTTCGTTTTTCTTTATTATGAATTGCATTTGCTGTTCGTTTCTATTTTCCTTTGTAATTGGGCTTGCCCGTACCTCCAAAATAGATAAGTAAATAAATAAATAAACTACTGAGATGTTGTACGGATCGCTATTGCATACGAACGGAATGCGCGTCCTAAAGTGATTATTATTGTTTCAAGAGTAAACAAATCTGAGTTGTCTTGTGTAGGTATCAGGGTGTACTCGTACTTTCAATACAACACCGATCCCGTTCTTCCATTTTCATTTTTTACCCTTTTTAGTCCCATAGAATCAGTTTTCCGACCACTGTGCGGCGTGTAGGTTTGTCCTGATTTTGGGAATCCACTATATGGAGGAGGTACCAGGTCCTGCTCTCCTAGTTCCTCACCGTTTCTTACCGTTTCGTTTCGAGAAATCGCATTTCGTCCCGCTCGATTCGACCGAATGACGACTGCCGATTCCGAACCCTGTGAAAATTATTAATAACGCAAAATGAATTATTGAATTCGACTCCGGCAAACTCGAATCGGACGCTCGAGCCAATTGTTTCCGAGCGACAATCAAAACGGGGGCAACGACGGGACAAAGGGCGTTCGAAAACGGCACGAAATGATCATTTCGTCGAGGGACGCGATAGATTGCATTTGGGAACCCTTTAATGAGCGTCGACCTCCTCGAGCGGATTCCATTGTCGTTCAATTAAATTTATTATCGTCTGGAATTCGAAGAATACAACAAAAACATTTTATTTCGATTCGAATCTGACGGATAACAATGTCGTCGAAACAGCGTTTTATTCGACGGAAACACGCAATTCGAAACCGTGATAAACTTTATCGCTCCTAAACAGCAAATTGAACGGCGAATTCGAATTGTTAATTAGCGAACAATGCAGTTTTCTCTTCCCTTCCAATTACAGCAATAACGATTGCTGGCGATAAAAACGTATATGAAAACTGCTTGATTTACTGTAAATTAGAGCAACTTATTTGAAAAGCCACATTTGGGTTTTTCGTTGAAAACACCAAAACAATTTTTTTTTCAAAATTGTTTCATTTCGAAAAACCATGGTAGGTACATAAAAAATTAATAAGTATGGAAATAAGAAAGTAATAAGTATCATAACAAAAAGTAATAAGTATCAAGATGGATATTGATCTCCAATATGGGCGGCGAACATCCCGTGTTAGGAGCTCTATATCGATATTTTGAGGGAAAATATCGATAAAATCGATATTTGATACATCGATAAAGTCGATATTTGATATATCGATACCCATCCCTAAGTACAATACAATAGCATTAACTAACAATTACACAATGTTTAAGAAACAAAAATCACGTCTTGGCGTTCTGAGCTAGGGATGTAAATCGGTTATAGATAAATCGTACTATTGACCCAATTAATCGCTTCATTTTAATCGATGATCAGCTCATGAATGACAGACGATAAAATGTATTAATAATATGATAGATTATTACAACGCACTTCCGACTATTCATTGGCCGCTAAGGATCCCGGTGTCTCGCGAATATTCACTGCTCTGTAGGGTCCCAAGCAACCTCCCCCCCACCCCTTCGACACTTTATCCTTATTTGATCACGTTACCCTCGGATAAAAACATCAAAATTCTCCTTCATCTGCTTGAGATCTCGTTAACCGCTTGAGATCACGTCATTCGCTTGAGATCACGTCATTTGCTTGAGATCACGTTATTCGCTTGACATCAGTTATTCGCTTGAGATCTCGTAATCCCTTGATATCTCAATATCCTCTTACAAGGCGTTGTTCTACCTCCTCCCCCCTCCTCCCCCCTCCTCCCACTATCTCCGCCCTGCTCCCTCCTCAATCCACCCTCCTCCCCCCACCCCCTTCTCCCTCCTCCCACCATCATCGGCACGAAACCGACTGAATATTGCATTTTCATCCAGTACCTACTAACCTGTACTTAGTCTCTAGCTCATCGGGTAGTTGAAAATAAACCTTTGTTCAAACTTGAACTAAACGTTCAAAATTCGTTTCCCCCCTGTCAACATGGTTTTCCGATTTCAAAATTAACGTTTTTTGAACCCGGGAGTACCCCACCCTGTGCATGCTACTCAACAGAAAGGAAATCATTCCATCAATCCATTTGATCTATAGGTATTCAAAACAATTTGACAAATAATTTTTAAGAAAAATCGATGTCACGCAGAGAATTTCGTAAGACTCTAGCATTTCGCCTATTAGAAGAACGTCTGTAGCAAAGAGCCAAAGTAAAGAATTGGCCATTGGAAGTAACAGCTAAACTATCAAAGTATCGGGAAACTCGAGAGTTCCTATTTTCTAGTTTGAGCTTCAATTTTGTAAGTTTTTAGATTCGTCTGATGTGACCAGTCAATTTAATTTAAAAAAAATGTTTTCCTTCTGTTTTCCTCCATTTTTGTCCATTCCAAGAGCATTTAGGTACATAAAAAAGTAATAAGTATGAAAATAAGAAAGTAATAAGTATCGTAAAAAAGTAATAACTATCGAAATGGAAATTAATCTCCAATATAGCCCGTGTTAGGAGATGAATTAATTAAATTATATACAATTTACCTACTAACAACTTTGCTTAGTAATGACCATACTTAGGTAAGTACTACTATTATAGTTTCTACTAGTACACTACCTAGTATTAATACTAGTAAGTGTGTGTGATTTGTTGACCGTCAGTATTAATAATGATGAGGGATGGTTAGGGATGGTCAAATGAGAGATATTTTATGTGCCAACGTTTCGAACGTTTCGTTTATTTCTTCATCTTCAGGGCCTAAAATCACTTTCACGATGTAAAATTAATAGAAGTTATCGTTACAGTTATTTGTATAGTACCTAGGTGTTTTTACAACCGGGAATATACGAAGCATATAAGTTCTGTATATATTATATACTTCGTATATTCCCTGTTGTAAAAACACCTAGGTATACAAATAACTATAACGAATAACAAATAACTATTAATTTTACATTGTGAAACTTCAAGAAATCAAAATTCGTCTTCATTTCATTATTCTGTGCTGTATACTTACTATATTCGCGGTTGTAAAAATACAATTTTTTCAATTCTTTACATTGAATCTGCTTGCATATGGGCTTGTTCAAGTACAATGTAGTTCATGTCATGAACTACATTCTATACCAATCATTCTTGCTACTTTTTTCCCCTCATCAACAAACCCCTCTGATGACGTCACCACCCCTATGACGTTGTATACCGACCAGCTGGTCCGGATGTGACGACCAGTCCGGAAGAGAGCTCCGGATGTGACGTACCACGTCCGGATGTGACGTCACTGGTCAGAGGGGGAGGCAGATATCTGAAACCCCATTTCTTCTTTACTACTGATTTCAATGTGGATCTTAGAGGAGATGATGGGGTTGAATTGAAGAATTTCATGTCTGGAGAGTTTGGACACGAATTGAACTATGATAATATTATCGCAATTTCAACCACTAGAAATACGTAATACATGCATCGATGCAGTATTTAGCCGTCAAGTAAATCTAGAAACACGAAACAATCTAGAAATATTTCAGGACTCATCGCCCTTTACTATCTAAAACTATCGAATTTTAGTTACATTGTATTATATTGTAAATAAAATTTATTTACAATATTAATAGGTAATTGCCAAAAGACACACAGGTGTCTAGGTCTATGATAGGTCTATGATAGGTCTATCTATGCATGAGTTTTTTCCGTGCAAGTGGTAAAAATTTCGTTTCATTTCTATTGTACTGTATCTGTGGGTTACTTGGAAAATTTGCTCACTAGGCCATGCAGCAGGTTGGGAACTGTCCCTCGTCGCCTCGTCATGACGTCATCTGTATGGGTCGTTCGTAAAATTGGGATATCAGAAGGAGCGTAATTGTTGTTAGCGGAGGCGGGTTCAGGTAAGCGGTTGGGGGTGGTTGGGGGGGGGGGGGGGGTGTTGCTTGCCTTCGGAGATGGGGTGGAAGTAAACTGAAGGGCTCCACTGCGGTGGAGGACATAAGAGGACAGAAGTGGAGGAGAAGGAGGAGGAGGAGGGGGTGGAGGACAGTATGCGGTGATGAGCGTGAGCGGCGGTGATGGTGGGTGATAGATGGGGGGGGGGGGGGTAGCGGTGGAGGACAACGAAAGGTTGAAGTGAGTGTCCAGTGAGGAGGGAGGAGGGCGGAGGGAGGACTGAAGGGGGGAGTCCTCCTCGTGAAATTTTGATCGGGGCCCAGTAGCCCCGAGTGTCACGCAAACCTCCCAAGCTTCGGGGTCCTTGCAATATTCAAGGGTCACCACGGACCCACCTCCTGTACCCCCCAACCGCCGTCCTCATCCGACTCCCCCTCCCCCCCACCCCACCACATCGGAGGGTTTAATAATGAGGTGGAAAGGACGAGGAGTGACAGCGGAACGGCGGCGGGCGGGCGTCGGACCAGAAGGTGACGGCGGGACACGGCGCTAAGGAGCGGCGCCCGAGTGGTGGGAGGGGGGAGGGGGGAGTACAGGCCACTGCAAACAGTTTTCCAGGCCGCCAATTAAAAATCTTAAATTGTCGTCTGACGTCACGTCACCACCGACTTGAGACCAGCCAAGCCGTCACAACCGGGCAAAGCCGGAAAAACCCTCCAAAACGAAAATGAGTTTTGCACACTTTCCCGATGGTTTTTATATGATGAATAGTAACTATTGAGGCGTTCAAGATCAACAGCGGATAACTCCAAAATGTCAAACATTGACTTTTCCACATTTTTGGCAAGTTAAGTGAAGCCATAATAATAATAATTGATATTAATAATTATTATTTTATAACGATGTTGAGAAAATTATTATAATAAAATTATTATCATACACACTATTAGTCCTAGCACAATTTGTCCAGCAACATTTGTTGTCAACAAAAACGTAATTTGTCTAACCAAATGTTTTAAAATAACTATAACAAAATTTGAATAACTACCTATAACAAAATAACTATAACAAAATTTGTCAATTTTCTCAGGTTACAAATGTAATTAATTAATGGTAATATTATGAAACTGTTTTTAGGCCCTGAAGATGAAGAAATATATTCTTCGAAACGTTGGCACATAAATCAATTTTCATTTGACCGACCCTCGACATCCCTCAACATCATTCTTACTGACGGTCAAAAAAATCACACACACCTATTTTATAACTATTAATTACTATTAATATGGCTTTACTGAACTTGTCAAAACTGTGACAAAATCATTTTTTGAAATCCTGGAGTTAGAATTGCGATATCTCGTTCCGTTATCAAGTTAGAGCAGTTGAACCGGTGTCAGCGGACAAATGTACCCACCTACCCAGGGTATTTCTGTCCTAGGCCAAATGTACCCACCCAAAACGGGGTAGGGTACTTCTGGCCTAGGACAAAAGTACCCACCTACACTGGGTAGTTCTGTCCTAGGACAAATGTACCCACCTAAAATGGGGTAGGGTACTTCTGGCCTAGGACAAAAGTACCCACCTAGTAACAACCACGTTTTTTCACTTCAAAGTCCTTCAGTTTGAGCACGGAATAAGATATTTGCAATTCTGACTTCACCATCGTGTTTAGCATGAAACAACCTTTAAAATGAGTTTCCTAACAAGTATTTGTCATATAACAACTAAGTGTATGTGTAAGTGTGTGCTTTTGAACGCCTGATCGTAATAGTTCTTCCCATGATTAGGGCACAATTCAGGTGCCGAAACGTCGGGAATAAAGAAACATAAAAACTACGACTAGACTTGGTCATTCCACACCCAACAATTCACATCACCCACTAGTCAACCAACTGCCAAAATATTCCTATGCATATGTATAGTTAACTACCTATATACATATATTTGCTGACACCTAATATCTGATATTGGGATATCTCCTACCCACGGTTTTGGTTGGTTGAGAGTGAAGTTGAAGTAATTTAAGTTCCTTCAATTAGATAGAGACAGTCTCCTTTCTAGTTTGAAGGAAGTTCTTGTTATAAACTGATAGGGACAGCCGAGGCGTCTCCAGTTCAGTTTATAATAGAATTGAATTTCGCAAATTGTTTGATCGACGGAGACAGACGTCGAGACGTCTACTTTCTCACAGACGAATTGGGAAGTAGATGTGGGAAGTTAAGTTTGAGAATTTCGTGATATCTGAATAGAGGATAGCCAATGTTGACTAAGGGTTGAGGAATGAGTACTAGAAGTTTTCATTTGAAAGTGACGTTGCAATCGACTTGGCCAGTGGTAGAGAGGGCTTTGAGTTGGAAAGTAAAGAACGAGAATGAGAACGAGAACGAGAATGAATCTTTGGCCGCTAGGGCAAGCCCTTACATAGAGGGCCCCCAGGTGGGAAGATCTGTCCTAAGGTGGGGGTTTACCCACTCCAGGTCTCTAGTGGGAGGAGTTACCCTTCTCTCTGGTCAAGTCTATCCAACTTGATTATTGATAATGATTAAACATCATATGGGTACAATGGAATTCGCCATAATATAATTTTTGGTGTCTTTTAACAATGGATTCAGGGTGGTCTGCAACGGATTTTGGTATAAACATTTTTTGGAAATACGAGTTTTAAATATTTTGGACCGAAAACTATGGTGACGTAAAAGCTTATCTCTTGTTGATTGCATGACGAAACCTCCTGATTGAAAAGTGCGGACCTTGAAAAGGCTGAAAACGCCGCGTAATTTCAATTCGTTCACCTCCCAAACTCAAATTACCCACTCGGTACTACGGAATAACGGAGAAAAAACACCAGCTCTAAATTACTTAACTCGCCTTCTACAATAGTAATGGAACTTGAACTTCACGTTGACACTAGCGCTCTAAACGGCCAAACACTCGATCGTTTAGTTCGTTACTACGTGTACTCAGGTTATTAGCGGACTAAACGAACAACCGCCATAATTCATTCAGCGCTCGAGCCCCCTTACAAAGAGCAGTCAGACCAGAATAAAATACAGTTAATAATGAATATGTCGTCGAGTTAACCCTAATCGCTCACTCGAGCTGAGGATCAAGTTAATCGAGACCAATTAACTTTTTTTTCCTACCTCATAATTTTTAATCCTTAACTCCTTCGTAAATCGATTACTCTTTGAATATTCAGAGGGAAAAATGATAATATTTACTCTTTTGCATTTTTGAACGGCCTCTGCAGTATGTACCCGTAGTTGGCTCTGGTGGTTTCAATAATGAAAACGCCACTCCGCCTTCTCAAGGAGAATTCAATTTCTTGACGGTTAAGGGCGTCGAATGGTTTCTGCGGAATTTTCCCGGTAAACGCTCGTCGATCAAACACTTAATCGTGCGCCGTTTTTCGACGCGATCAAAAATGAAGTTTTGTTTCCCTGAAATACGAATTGTGAAAATACGAGGTGAAATACGAGGCTCGTTACGCCATGAAGTAGTAGGTAATAGGTAATATTACCCCGGTGAAGGGTGGCGTTATTTGAACGGGAATTGCAGATTGAGTTCTCGAACATTCCACTTAACAAAACGGCTTAAGGCGCCTAATAAACTGTTGAAAAGCTCTCAGAATTCGGTTAATTCATAATTGGTGTTTAGCGGCACAAAATCACCAAGCTTTTCGCCTTAGTTCAATACATTATGAGTTCATCAGGCAGCAACGGAAGAGTGGTGCCAACACTCCCTGAAGAACACGCAAATAACTCGATATACCCAGTATTGAAAATTTGCCAATTTTCAATTTGGTACCCAGGAACGTATTTTCTCATGCAACACTGTAAATATTGGTTCTTTGATATAATGATGCCATTGTCACAATGAAATAGAGTCAAACAGGAGATGAACATAGGTACGTATTATATAATATTACTGTCTCAATAATGTTTAATCACTGAATGAAACATAAAATATGCCTACAGTATTAACTAGAAGGTTTGCATCTGAGGGATGTCCTCTAAATTCCACGATACCGCGATTCCAAGGATTTTCGTATGAAAGCCCCTTTCTATGCTCATGTACCACGTCGATGAGGTGTGATTATGCCATGGATTTTTTAAAACGCATAACCGCAGCCCTGAACCGTTTCCAACGGAATATTCGTCATCACCTTTCAGCCCTCCGTGGTTCAGTTTTCTCGTGAATACTCCACAGTTTATGGGGGTATCGAGAGGGTCGAAACGTGAATAATTCAAAAGGAACAAGCCAAATGTAGCTATCACGCAGTAGGATAAATACTATTGCTTTCTGAGCTAAAATATTCAGTGCGGGTTTCATGCATATACTGAGGAAAAAAAGCAGTATTTAGCCGTTATCAAATATGTATCAGAGTTACCATCGTCCTGCCCCGTGCCGTGACGTGATTTTTAAGGTTGTTTACAGCGGGTCGATACGAGAGGTATAAGAAACATCGTTACAACATAAGGAAACGACTTTAAATAATTTGTCAGGATGTTGACGCCGAAACGTTCAGATTCAATGATGAACATTCGGATGTCGGTAAGAAACAATTCGTCTTAAATACTATTATCGACTCTGAAAATGTCATGTAGGTACGTAGCTACGAGTATAAAATATTGTCCACTTGGAAATTTCACGCAAGAGTTCGCCAGTAACTCTTGTTGAAGAAGTCTATCAGGGACTTGATAGAAAGGAAATGATAGGTGACCATCACACGATCTTTGTAATTCTGGTGACAAATTGAAAATTACTGGAATGCCTTCCATATTTGTTGAAACAACCAATAATTTGTAGAGTTGTGGCGTTGCAAGGTTTTGAAGAAGGAAATTGTGAATAACATTCGATATGCTGACGATACAGTTCTTATTGCTGAGAATTTTGATGATCTTCAAGAGTTATGAGATCGGGTATACGGAGCTAGCCTGGCTTTTGGATTAAAGCTGAATCTAAGCAATACCAACTTCATGGTAGTAAGCAAAGTTTTATTTTGATCTACAATATTGGAGACGTGAGATCATTCTGTAGAGATCCATATTTACCGAGATGAGGCTATTGGTGTAGCCGGGCTGATATGGTGCAGGAAGCTGGATATTGTCTGAGGATAATGGCAGGAAGGTTCAGGCTTTTGAGATGTGGGTCTACCAAACGATAAGAATTTCGTAGGTAAAACTGAATTCCGTAGTATTCTGAAGTCCTCCAACAAATTAACGCTGAGCCCGAGCTGTTAGCAACGGTGAAGTGCAGAAAGCTAAAGTACCTCGGACATGTGATGCGCAATGAGAGTGCAGGTTGTTGCAGAATAACAATTCAAGATAAGTTTGATGGTACGCGTCGACCAGGTAGAAAACGCATAAATAAAAATGGTTCGGCGTCGCATCGACAGAGCTGTTTCGTTGTGCAGTGGAAAAGAACAGAATCGCCGAGATGATCGCCAGAATCCAGAACAGCAATGAAAGGAGAAGAAATTTTTAGAGACGCGTTTGGATGTTCTGTGACAAAGTGGTGAACGGCTGGAAAACCTGTGACAAAAGCAGTATTATTTAAGTTCTAAATACCGGTAAATGTTGCAGTATTACACTGAAACCGACTGAAAACACCCTAGAAAGCGGATTTACTTTGGTACCCTACATCAAGCCATTGCTAGGAGCTGCTAGGAGTTTGTGCTTTTTTTGGATGGACCATCTGATCATTTGGTCACCTTTTCAAACTACCACACAGTATTAATGTTCCACCCAACATAAGCCCTATGCACTACGTATGAGTTAGGCGTACTGGGCACTGCGCAGCAGAACTTCATTTCGACCGGTTGTTTCCCGAGCACAACAGTTACTGTTCCCACTGCTAAGAGCTCCAGAACAAGTTCCTTCAGACACGACTGGGATTGGTTTTGGAACTGAGAACTCAACAAAACGTCCCAACATTGACTCTAAAGGCCGGTCTACACGCTCCGTTTTGCACAACGTTTTGACTGCGCAGTTCAAGACGTTGCAGACAAAATGTTGCGTGTAGACCGGAAAACTGTGCAGTTTTGAGTCCATGGAGAAGACTGCGCAGTTGCAGCGATAACTGAGCTCGGGAGCTCTGAAGACTGCGCAAACTTAAAACGTTGTGCAAAATGGAGCGTGTAGACCGGCCTTAAATCCTCGTAACTTTTGCTTTCTTCTCTTCCCCCGGATTTCGCAAATCGCACTGCTTTCAATAAGACTGGATGTTTTCTGTGCGAAACCCCATTGGGAAGCCATGTTCAGACAATAAACACCAAGGAGATCGAAAACTATTGAGCGAAAAAATTTTGTATCTTGTACTCGTGGCAATGTAGCTTTTTTTCATCCATATTGTTTGCGGGTTAATTCCCTTCTCGACAGAACTAGGGCCCGGGTAGAATTTTATCGTTTGTTTTTCCCCTTTTCGAATTAGGTTTGTGGGGTACTTCATTTTATTGTTACAGCCATTCCCCTACAATCATGGGGGTGGAGACGAACGTCTGAACTGTGGGGAATGGCTAATATCAGCTTCCCCACGTCTTAACTTTCCTTTTATTACATTTGCACCGGTCCCCTCTCGCTGCGGGGCCCTTGAATACATTCGGTCTCATTCGAAGTTTTAGAGGACAATTGTGAGAGTGGATAAAAGTTACCAAGAGTCATGTCGTGATCAAGTGAATTCCCAGTTTTACTATTCCCTAAATGGGACTTCCAAGTGAATTGTCTCAGCCCTTTATTTTTAGGGTAGCGAGCAGAGCACTGCAGAGCGCTTGAAATAGGGTGAACTAGTCAATTCAATAATTTATTTGCTTTGTTGCGAGTCGTAACAATGGCTATAAGAGCGAATTTTCGAAGAAATAATTGGTTTTATCTAAAATGTCTCCATTGAAGAACATGATGTCAAGTATCAACCACGTTTCTTCATCTACAAAGTGCTCCAGTTTGAGAACGGAAGGAGATACCGCTATTCTGATTTCATCAACGTGTTCAGCATAAAAACAACCTTTAAGATGAGGTGTGACTTGTCAGACTCATTCATTTTGGAAATTTATGTCCTTTTATTGCTGAGTTTATGGAATATTCAACGCTGAACACGACGGTGCAGTCAGAATTGCGATATCTCAATCCGTTATCAGATTAGATCAGACTAACGATGAAGAACATCTCAAGTATCAACCACGTTTCTTCATCTTCAAAGTGCTCCAGTTTGAGAACGGAAGGAGATACCGCAATTCTGATTTCATCGGCGTGCTCAGCATTAAAAAAAACTTTCAAAACGATGGTTCACTTGTTAGACTGTCTCATTTTGGGAATTTATGGGTAATTTTTCCCCCCTGAAAATCCCCAAAATCCCCCCTTAGATTGGCCCGATTCTGCCCATATACGAACTTAGCCTTTTAATTGCTAAGACGGATTTTTTGTGCAAGTCTGAACTTTTTATCTCAATTCTATCGAGAGTTATACATATAATTTTAATAATATTGAATTTGGGTGATGAGCTAAAGTCTTGACATTTTAAACTTGGGAGGAGGATGGATGACAATCATTCACTAGGTTTCTTGTCTGTAAATTGTTTAAGCAATATCTACCTATTTGTTTTATTAAACTTGGATGATGAGCTAGAGTTTCATCAATCATTTCGTGAATTAGATTAGGGTGATCTGCTCAAAGAAGATAATAAACCGTTGTGTCAAGAATTTGCAGAGTTTTTGTATTCGAATTTCTGAATCTACGAACGTAGAAACGTAAACCAACAAATTTTGAGGGGTGGTTAAAAAATTTGTTTCTTTGGTCGATTCCAATGGTTCATTATCGAAGATAATAAACCAAAATTGACTCAAGAAACTCTCGTTTGCTTCTCTTTTTTTTCTTTTTTTTAAATTTCATTTTCATTTCGTTTCGTGCATTGAAAATAATTGTCGTACCTCATCGTGAATTCTACCAGATCCCGAACACTCAATATGGGACTCCGTGTGACAGTAACAACACATGTCATCGTGAACGTTTGAATTACTCCGAGTCCCAGACCGTGACACCCAGTTGTTTACGCTTATGCGGAAATAGCGTTAACAAAACGATCAATTATTAACTTATGTAATACCGCACGCAACCATTCGAAAGAAGAAAAAAAGCCACTAAGCACATGCACCACGTCCGCTTTCTCACTCATCTCACGCGAACGGACTGAAGTAGCTAAAGATGGAAGGCCGGTGAGCTCTAACGCTGGAATTGAAATAACTTTGGAAAGCGCTGCAGTCGGCATTTTGAAACAATTTCTGATTGCGATAATAGGGGGTGGACATGGTAGAATATGGACATAGTAACTGGGGTTAGAAGTGTTAAACTAAATAATATTTAGTTCATATTAAAAATATGATGGTGCGTGGCATCCCACTATAGCCCCACTACTCTCCTCATGAGCATTCTTTCCAACAGACCGCTTATCAGGACCCACGGGATTCAGTTCTGGATCAAAAACATTTTTAACGAACGTAAATCGAGATTCGGATCGTCTAAACGTGATGTTGGCGAAATCGGCCGTAAGAGACCATCCTTGAACATGAACATGAACACGAATACAAACACCACCACAAACACGAACAAGAACACAAACACGAACGAGAACACGAACATGACCATTACACTCACTCATAATATACTCGTACACGAGTAGGTAAGTACTAATTTTTCATCTCGTTTAAGTGGAGTGATAAAATCATTATTATATAAATGCAGTCAAACTGTTCGTGTTCATTTTCGTGTTCATGTTCATGGGAGTGTTTCAATGCTTTCTTCGCCAAAAACATCATGGAAAAAATGCTCGAACACTCTAACGAGGAAATTGTTCAGCAAAGGAAGAACTATAAAAAACACAAAATCTTCTACTCTGAAGGAAATGACTGTGGTAGAACTGAGACCACTACTGCGAGCAAGTCTACAAAGATCGAAGTAACTGATTATAAAGAGATGAAAATCTTAATTTAGATCCTCACGAATATAGTTCTCTAGTAAATGGAAATCTGGATCTCATAAAGGAGAGAAATTCGTATTTTTATTGTTCTAAAATTTAAATATATGTAAAAAACCGTTAGAAATAGGCATAACTATTTATTTCTACCCTTACCTGGTAAATAAAATACCATGAATGGCTGCTAGTTCACTACAGAAAAATTCTATAAATTCTAAAAGTCTAAAAGGCGTATCATTAGATACCATTTAGCAATTGAATTTCATCCTTGCCAGTTTAAGGTTAACAAACTTTTGGAATAAAATACACCTCTTATAAGTACATGTGAAATGACGATACTCATCGGGACTCGAAGGTAGAGACAGTCAATAGAACATGGTGCTATCTAAATTCGAGTTTTAAAAATTTTGGACCGAGAACAGTAGCTTCATTTTCATCGAAAATGCTCTAAAACACGAAAAGTTGATTTTGGAGCTGACGATAATCCATTTAGAACTTCCGAATTTTGATAGGTGGGAACCTCAATATGAGGCGTTTGCTATAAAAACTAGCTGATTCCATTTTTGGAAATTTTACAGGAGAGACAAAAAACTGCTCACGTCCAGATGAGATCTAAAGCTAAATTTTTTAAAAATTTTTAATTGTAGGTATAATCGCCCAGAATTTGATTCGTTTTGATCATTAGAATGATTTCACTCGGATGCAAAAAGAAACCCACCACCATTTTGAACCAAATGTAATAAGAATGGAAAATACTAGAACAGATAGGTATAATAATATTATGCTGGAACTAAAGGAAATTGGAAACTATTTCTAGAAATACCTATCCCATCACTACCTATGTCAATTGTAATTCTTGTTCAAAATTTGAATTTAATACAAATTTCGTAATAATTGATTATTTTTTATGAATATTACTCAAATGGTAACATAGTCTGCGTATTTTGAAAATCCACCCAAAGATTGAGGGTTGTTGGAAATTGTTTTCCTCTTTATCCGCAGGAGAGAAATATTTAAACAAATGAACTTATAGTGAAGGAGGATCAGATTAGTTGAAATCAGCAGCATTTACGAGACAGAAATTTTGAGGCTATAAAAAGGCTCCATTATTTGGTCGAGAATAACAGAAATTACAGTACTTTTGGAATGTTGCATCCATAAGGTGCAATCCCTCTGGTTGGGCGTTTCGTAAATCGTAAATCGCCCAGCTCAATCTTCGCCTACAATTAGGTTTCCTCTCGAAAAACATCCCTTCCGCCGGCGAACGTATAAAAACAAAGTTCCCGAATAAATAACCAATACAGCCCACCTTTATCTTCCTTCGTACCGCCTTTATCTTTTCTTCCTCCTCGACCGTTATCCGCCTTCCCTTCTTCGCCCGAATAGGGAATTCGGCTTCGGGGGCTTTAAATTCCGGGGTTGAAACCTCGCAAAAGGCGTTTACCCCGGGCTCATTCGTCCGTTGGGAGTAAGTTTGTAAGTGAAAGCTGCTACTTAGGATTCAGAAAAGAGAGTTGGCCGTTGCAATTTGAAGGAATAATTCACTAGATGGCTCTGCCCTACCGGCATCCCGTGCCCTCTTTTTTCCCTTATTGTTCCAAAAGGAAGGTTGAGGGACCTCTTTTAAAAAAGATACGATAACAGAGAACTCGGAATAATAACTTCGATAGAACTGATCTCGGAGGTTTTCAGAAATGGGATCGTTTTGCCAAAACAAAAAAACAACTTTGCCAACCACCCTTTGATGATATTTCTTCAATATCCCCGGAAAATTCAGAACAAAATCTTCTTTTTGAACAAGATTCAGATATTTTCGACAAACTTCCCGTAAATGTTGAGTGGGAAATTCCCAATAAACACCTAGTTCCCACCAACATGATTAAAACCAATTTCTATACAAATGTTATCAAGTACCTATTGCAGTTTGTTTATTATAAATGGGATTCAACAATTTATATCATTTCTCCAGTTCATGAAAAACATATCCACGATTCCATGTTTTTTTCCATGAAGTGGAGGAATTGAGTGTCTTTGACATGGATATTTCTCTTGAGACGTCGGGGTTGCATTTGTCGACTCCATGCTGATATCAGTTTGGTTGTTTAAACTTTTGAACGTTTTTCGACCATTTGTTTCTTAGCGGAATTCGTAGTTGGAAACAACGTAAACGGATTATGTAGTTTAATTAGGGGAGGAAAACCCCAGGGAGGAAAACAACGTCGATGTCACCCTGAAAGTCCGAAGAGGACAAGTTGAAATAGGACGACTAAGGGGACGACGGTACCACGCCCACCGTTTTCACCTATGAACGGGCAAATTCGACCGAGTAGAATATTCATCTACAACTCTAATTCAATTACGTGGTTACAACTTAGACAACACGGGGGTGGAACTAATGCTAGATGCTAACTAGAGTTGGGGTTTGGGGAGTCGGCTTTGAATTTGGGATTCAGTTTTCCCATACAAGGGCTCATGGAAACGCAACTAACTGAAACTATTACCTGCACTCTCCCCTATGAGTTCCAAAAGCCGTACGGTTTTAATTATTGAAAACCCCATTATTTCCCTTGATGAGAAACGGGAGTAGTGGACATTGTACTCCGCGGTTATTTGATGCATTTAGAAACCGTCAACTGCGTCTTCATGAATCTTCGGCATTTCAAGTCCATAATTACCGAATTATTACTCAACTATCAAATTTCAGTTTATCACACACAAAAAAAAATCCAGTCATGCAGCATGGGAATAAGAGCAAAATTTTAAAGAAATGTCTCACTTTATGTTAAATGTCACCATTTTACTAGTTCTAGAACCAATTTTGTCTCCTCTTTTTGCAGAGTAACACCTCAGTTTATAGATTTGTCAACGCTGAACACGATGGTGAAGTCAGAATTGCGATATCTCATTTCGTTATCAGATTTAAGCAGATTAACCATGAAGAACATCTCAAAAATCTCCAGTTTGAGAACGGAATATTGCAATTCTGACTTCACCATCGTGTTCAGCGTAAACAAAAACCTTCAAAATTTGGGGTAACTTGTCAGACCATTGATCCATTCAGAGAATTTACGGGGTAATTATCCTCCCCTAAAACTTCCCAAAACCCTCCTCAGCTTATGGATTTTTCAACGCTGAACACGATCAGATTAGAGCAGATTAACCACGAAGAACATCTCAAGTATCAACCACGTTTCTTCATCTTCATCATCTTCAAAGTGCTCCAGTTTGAGAACGAAATAAGATATCGCAATTCTGATTTCACCATCGTGTTCAGAGAAAGAAAACCTATAAAATGAGGTTTGACTTGACGGCATTTGTTCGGAAATTCGAGTTTTAAAAATTTTGGAACGGGACCCATTCTTTCTTCGAAAAATCGCTAAAAGATCACTCCAGAACAAAATGCACAAATCAATGCCTTACGAATTTCGTACAATTTGTCCTCTACGACCACGTTCTGAAATGACCATCCAATCTCATTGAACCAATCGATGAGTGATTGGTCGCCCACGCGCGGTTAAATATTCAAAACGAAATTGCGTAAACAGAAGAACGGAAGCGTATTAGGTAAGATAAGTATGAAAGTACTAAAACGGCCGAAGAGGTTCCCCACGAAGTATCACCGACTTCCGAAGGTTAAGAATTATTCAGCGCCGCCATCCTTGAATGCACCACGTACGTATAATACTCCTCGTGAATTTTATAAGGATAAAAGTTCGTAGGTATAAACGTCGCGTGACAACAAACAGAGATACGTATCATATTAGGTATTGTCTAACTGTGTCGTATAGAAACATTTTTTAAAAATTATTTATTTATGTTACAACTGTATTACAACATCTAGCAACAGTTTTCTAATACATTAGAGCGTTTTTGTCGTCTATCCACTACACATCTCCACACTAGTTAGTCGTGACAAAGTCAATTGGTTTGGTCTTCTTCAGTCTCCGCTGTTGTCCAGTAGTACTTAATATGCAGGAACAAGGATCCAAAATGCTTATATGTAAGTTTTATATATAAAAGACTTATATATAAGTCTGTGTACTTGCCGCACTACTGGGTACCGTGAATGAAAGTCAAATCGATTTCTTTCGTTGAATTACCCACTTCTAAATAATTAACGGAAATGGTCTTCAGCATAAACGCAGTTCCGTTAAATGCTGAAGCCGTTGTCTGCCCTGTGAGGACTATTTGCCCCCTGTATCCAACCACAAATATCACAACTGGGGAGCGATTGCGGGCTGAACCCACAAACATAACCCCAAGTGCCTAAATCATCTCATATACGTATCTAGTACTACATATTAAACATGCAATGCCATCAAGTGCAACTTTGATGACATGAAACAATTAGTCCCAAGAGCAATAACACAAAACCCCATATGATAAGTTCCTCTCTATGGCAGCGCTTCCCGCGGCAAGTTCGTGAAAGTTTGATGACAAGAGGAAGGTTTCTGCCGGAATACGAGCCCCTAATGGCTAGTTACCGACCGGAAGATCCAGGGCTGGTTTTGACTTATTCAACCCTTCTTTCCACCGATTACCTTTTCCCCTGATGCCCTTATAATAGAGGGCGGAGAGGGAAAGAATTTCGAAAAACGATTTTTGAATTAATCAACCTCGATTTTAATCCATGCGGCCGCCGAAAGACAATTTACTATTCAGCCGACCTGAAATTACGGTATATTCGCGGAGCATCTTTTTCTTTCTTGAAACCTCTTCGTGAATGACAAATTCAAGGCTTCAATGATTCACAAAGGATTTATTGATTAACGGTAACTGTCACCACCTAAAGCGCTAGCGTGCGTCGATTCTAAGTAAAAGTGATCTTTCAATCACTACCAGGGTTGCCAGACGTACTTCATCATCCAAGTACCGCACTTCATTTTTGGTTCTGAAATTAAGGGCAAATCGCCAACTTAGCGTTTTATCGTCCACCCACCTTGTCCCAGTATGGTTGTCCTGCTGAACTCGGCTAGGACCTTTCACATACCCAGGACGTGGATTAGGTCATTCTTAGCTTTCAGGTCTCACAAAGAACACATGGGCCGTGCAAGACAGCTGATTGGGGCCCTATTCAAGGTCTAGAGTTCCCTCTTAACTTTTTCCAGCGAACCGTGGCAAACCCAACCCCAGGACCAGGCTTTGTCTTGTCTGCAAATCATCTGTCTCTTTTGGTGGCTGCAAACATCAAACCTTGCAGCCCGTTCTCCCTCTCCACGAAAACTCTGTGTTCGAATTTAGCTACGCTAAGGACCAGATTCCACAGAATGACACTGGCCGCTATATCCACCGATTTCCATACATCCTTTACCGATTGAATACCTTACACCACTCCGCTTACCAGTAAACCCTTTTGGAAACCACCTCCTTCTGAACTTTTTCAGGTCTGTCGTCCACCAATCTTTAATACCTTGAGAACAAATCCAATATATGAACGTAGATTGTGGCAGAATCGATCGCTAATCTCCATTTTAGTACCTGGTTCCTCAATTCAAGTACTTGGTGAACTAAAGTGCAGGCGTGAGTGTGAACTATGTGATGATTGGTTTGCTGAGTTGACACTTGTTCCCGGGGAGGTTAGGCCCACCGAGAGGGATATCCTGGTCTGCTTTCACAGACTTGGCCATCTCCAGTGTGGTGGAATCAAAAACACGGGAAGGAAGCAAACTCAGCAAACCATTACAACTTATAGGTATAACTTATCTCCATGGAATCATAATACCACTTTCCTTCGCTGCCCAACTCCGTCTAAAAACCATGATCTTGGGCTTGTCCCCCATGTTTCACTAAATTGATGGGCACTCTCAAAAATCCATTGCGAATCTGCATCAACAACTACATCATCGGTATAAAGGAGGAATGCAGTATCACCAAAACCAACATCTCACCCTTCTTTGTCGATTCCAATGATATTATCGAAGGAAATTATATTATGAAGATATAATAATAAACCAAATTGCTGCAAATTTTTCCTGCACCAACGGTTTATAATCTTCTGTACAGATCACCCTTCTGTCTAGATCACTGTTCTCCATACAATATCCTAGTGAGTTGTACAATATTTTTCATTATTGCGTATATTTCCATAATAACTTGGCTCCCACCACCCTTCACTTTGACACCCCCTCCCCCGCTATCCCAAATTAAGTAAACGATTATAAAAATTTCAAGACTTAACACCGGTTTAGGTATACAGCTACACCTAGTTATTTTCCCACTTCAACCTGCATTGTTATGTCCTGAAAAGTACACCCTGTCCGCTTTTGGCCTTTTCAACACTCCCTTTTCAGGTGTCCTCGACTGGTACACATCAATGGGTTTGAAATTCCGCCTTTTTTCCCAATAATATTGCTTTGAAAATATTATTTAGCCAGTGGAAATTGTTCAAAAACATTTACAGTACCAGTTGGACTACGAAAAAAGCAGATATTTTGCACTATATAATTTTTATGACAAAAAGAAGTGCGAAATTTCTTAATCATGTCCACTACTGGTGCTTTCACCTTATTACACTTTCTTCAAACTGCCTATGAGTTTGGATGGAAGTTGACTGACGATCTTGACTGATCTTTTATTTCTGAAGATGGATTTCCATCATTTCGCAACACCCACCTTACGTTAAGCCCCGCTAACCTGCTCAAGGGAAGATTGCAGCTGGTTTATAAACTGATATACTTTTTTATGGGACTGATGTCACAAGAAAAGTATTAAAAAATAATCTATAACATTCAGTATCCCTACGAGCCCGCAACAACCGAACTAACTTACTGTTTTCATTTTTTATTTTTATAACAACGTAATTTCATTTGATACAACAATACTTTCGTTCACAATTTTCATGTTTAATCTTTCCGTCATAATGCGGACGCTCCCTTAAGAGGTTTCCATTTAAGAACTTACCGAGGGGAGGGCAAGATCAAGTTGAATTACGAGAAAAAACCTTCGGATGACGAGGTGGAAGGGGTAATTACGAAAGTTTCTTCGCAAAGTTACTTTCTTTCGACCCAAGTTACGTAGTGCAGTTGAGAAAGGGTTAGTCTCGAAGTTTCGGTCCTTTTCCATTGAAGAAGAACCTTCGTGGCCGCCTATTTTGAAAGTAAATTTAAATCATGGAGTTTGCAATCAAGGAGGGAGCTGTCTGTTCAAATATTCATCAGGGCGACGCCAAATTATGGCGAGGATGGAATTTTACGTTATAGTTCATTAAGCAGTCAGAGTTTGCAATTCGCTGCCGTTAAAGAAGAAAAACAATTTCTTCAAAGGCGTGTTTTCAGAATTACTGCGCGTACGAATAGCAATATTCGAACTGCGGTACTCACAAAGTGCTGTTGCGAATTTCAAATTGCATCCGAGTCGTGATTCCAAATATACCGCCTGTTTTAATACCAAGAATAGCTCTTTAACGTGTTTTCTCTTAAGAAAAAAACCGTTGTTTGGCGTGTTCACCCATTTCACCCGAACTGCTATTATTCAAATCAATTTCGGCTCCTCAAATAACTTGTAGAAAATTAAATTCTGCTTCGATTGATAACACAATGCTGCATTTTAATTTTATTTGAACGATGTCTGAAACTGGCGTTTCTTTCGTATTTGTTCTTCTTCACGTATAGATTTTCCAACAACCCCTCTGAGTAAAACTTGAGTAAAACCCCAAGCAGACGTAGGTGAATTTGAACAAAGAAAGTCAGTTACTACTTAGATTAGAACTGAGATGTGTATTTTAACATGGAAAATGTGTTAGCCCTCACATGACTGGCTGACATTTGTATGATTTTGTAGGTCCCAAGTACGTATACATGTGAGTAGCAATTATAGTAGTTAATAAGTAATTTCCTGTTCTTCGGTCGTCTACATGTAGAGTTTTCAACACAGTCCCTCTTCAGACTCCAGGAGTAGTCTGCTATATCAATTATTGATGCATTCCATCTTTCTAGATACCGCTGTTCCACCAATTTAAAATCCCGGTGGAAACGCTCGTCTATTTCTTCATTACAATCCCCTAAATCTTCAGGATATTATACTAAATATACCCGAAGGAAGGGAAGTTTTAAGCTTATGACACACCCAAGATCCTGAAAGGTTTCAACAAGTCTTCCACTAATTCTGTATAGTTTGCATCCTTGTTATTTCCGTCAAACCCAGCTACAACCGATTTAAAACTTATTGAAGCATTCTTTCCAGGGTTACTCATGGTGTTTTCCAACTGGCGGATTTGAGGCGCAACAAAAATTCCTTTCTAAAATACTGAAAGCAAAGGTTTTCTCTATTCAGGTCATTAACAAATTGTTTCATGATTTATTTGTAATGGTGGAAGCAATACGTTCTTGGGGTTCATCAACAAAGGACTTGTGACGTTTTTGGAGTCTGGTGTCAATTGAGCCCTTTCCGGCTAATGTTCGACTTACCGTGAGCCCGACTGTCCCATTCACACAAAAAACATAGGAATTTGGTGAATTCACCCTGAAGCCGCAAATAAACCCTGATAGCAGTAGGTAAATCGCCACGGACCAGCCAGATGGTTTCTAAGAGAGTTTTCACATTTCCATAGGTCTCTTTCTCAGTACAAGAACAGCAAATGAAATGATGGGCTCCATACTGATCAACTGACCTACCATCTCTCCTGTTCACTCCGCAAGTCCAACCGAATAACTGTTTTACGGATTTTCCCTGGGCCACTCAGCGTTTCTGGGTTGTATGAGTGAGCTCAGTACGCTTATCTCTTTCCTAACTGGCCTATAGGCTCCTATAGGAGGGTAAAATTTCGTACGTGGCCCTTCAGCGGATGCTTAGTACGAATGTCAGGGTGAGGACTCATCCTCACCACCTGAGTGAGGTCAGTAACTTCTTTATGGAAAACTACTTTGTTTGGTTGAGCTGCAACGCCCATGTAATGGGTTTTCAAAAACATTTTTTGATATTTTGGAAGCTAATAAGTATTTTCGGTATTCGAACATTCGGTATATTCGGAAACAGCGCAAAATCTCCTATTAACACCGAGTGACGCTCAATTTTTCCGTTACTACCCCACTTCGCCCTGGTTGGCAGTAGTTGGAAATGAGGTGCCCAGAGATACTTAATTCAGGCGTCTACGACAGACTCGGGGAATCTGCGGCTTGGCAAAGTACGGACCTCTGACCGCCAGGCATAAATCTAAGGGTTATTAAGTTAGTGTGGACCTCCCCCGCTCCTCCGGTGTAGCGTTCGGACGCGTACTTAATTAGTTTTGTTAATTAGGAACAAGAGGTTAACAGTAGAAAGGGCTATTTATTTACGAATTATTTATTTGTGGTGGGTTGAATATCCCCTCCTCCCCGTGCTGTACACTCACTCGTGCCCCCCTGAAGAAATACGGGCGTACGTTCTCATTTAGGTAATTTCTCTGTTCGGCCCAAAGCTGCTCCCCCTAAATTAATTTCACTGTAATTGTAGTACAATAAATCAGCGAAACTACTGGAAAACTACATTATACTTCAATTTATGTCATTTTAATTGCACGGGGTTGCATGGCGTCTGGAATTAATTGTTGGCCTGCGTCAAGAGCACCCTGGGATGCGACGTGTAAGTTGCAAGTATGGGTTTACGATAAAGTCACTACCCTCAGAACGAACTTACTTACTGATGGCATCCGGTAAGGCAACGCGTTTGAAGAGTCTCACATGACATCGGAACCACCACCTTCTTTCTGGTTAACAAGTTTTCCCCGAGTCGTTCTCACTCTTCATTTGTTTTGCTTGCTTGCATCATATTCGAATTTCTTTTGATTTCTTATCGATAATTCACTTTTGCAGTCGTCCATCGTCAGAGAAAAGGCAAACACAACAACCAAGAATTACTTCAACTGGAAATGCTGAATTCCAATATGGCTGAACAACCAAACAGTATAATAATATTGTACTGTTTGGTTGTTAATATTATGTATGATTTAATCGGAATAATTTAATCCTCGAATGAAGAAATACGACTGTTTTGCTCCAGCACCCTAGTCATTAAATAAACGCAAATAATAATAAGCTAAATAAACATGAGACGCGAGAGGGAGAGGATTCAAGCCTAGTAGGGATAGTCCCCAGTCCACAAAAAGGGCCCTTCAGGCCGCTCTCCCTACCCTAACCGGGAGAAAGGTAAGCACATGAGAGCAGTTCCTGCTATCTTGTCATTTGGTAAGTTATTCATCATACATTTTGAGTTTAGTCAAAGTTTTAACTATCACATACCTAATGGGTTACAATTAGTTACAAATTTAATGAATGTGTGTGATTTAGTTTGACCGTCAGTAAGAATGATGTTGAGGGATGTCGAGGGTCAGTCAAATGACGGTTACAATTAGTTACAAATTTCAAACGACGGTTCATTTGACCGACCCTCGACATCCCTCAACATCATACAAATTTAATTTCTTTCGGTATCAATTTCCGGTGTCTGGGAACACATAACATGAGAGATTCGAGCCATCAGGTATCATGGTATTTTATGACATAATTGACAACTTGTTAATATTATTCATTACTCAGAGAGCTAAACAGAATATTTTTATCTGAAATCAAGAGAAGGTTGCAAAATCGATTCGCTCCTATGTTCTCGACATACAGGGTCGGACCGTACCAGGAGCCGCTTTTCATCAAAATGCTTCCAAAAAATCCCCCTCTATTTTGTTTGTATCTCCCGGAAAGTTGATGAAAACATGATGCGAACATAAGTGTCGAATTATATTGTATCAGCTGGTAGGCATTTTATGGTAATATTGGCAAGCCTTAAAGCTGCTCGCTCTGCGGCTTTTATGAACGGGTGCCTGAATATCAACTGACTACAAATAATCCCCGTCACTTCCGTTCACCGAGATCGGCTATGAAATATACGTATCGTAATCATAATCTAAAAAGTAATCAGCTGGCGGTTTCAAATTGAACCGTTACATCATAGAACGCGTTGGATTTGTAGATCGTATGACTTGCATCTACTCGATGCAACTAAAAATCGATATCCGCTCTTTAGAACACTTTACTTAACCACCGACCTATAATTAAAACCCGCTCGAAGCACTAACTGCATACGCGATACCTCATATTTTCCATCCGCCTTATCAATTACTTTAACCGTCCACTCGCCCATTCCTTCTAATTGCAGGTAACATCACAAACCTGTTTCACAAAGACATGGACTGATTAATGCAATAGCTGCTACCATGTGAGTCTCCGATCCAATATACATAGGCGCTTGAAATGTCCCGATGTGCCCCTCTATTCCTGGACATTTCCTCTCCTACTCGCTCTCAGGGCCATTGGAAATATTTAACAGGCTCCTTCGAGTAGGTAATTCCTTTACCCATGATTCTTGATAAACTAACAATTACTGAGTGACATTAAATTTTTCAATTGAGGGCTCTACAATCATTTTAAGGCATCGATTGAATGTTTAACAGTCTGATCGATTTGTAGATTGCATCATCAAGTATAATGATGGCTCTCAATTCATCTATCCAGGTACAGCTGATGGTGCTTCCAAAGAATGCTTCGCGTTTTAGAGACTTATCTCACATGAAGAACGGCTGCTAAAGAGACAGCACACAGCTTCTAAAACTTGCCTTCTTGAAGATTCTTCAAGAGTATTCTTGACTTATGAAGGATCCACCCGAATAGCAGTAGTACTCCACGAAAAGTAAATAAAATTAAAAATAATTAAATTAAAAAATAATAATTTTTTAAAATAATTTGTGCGCAAAATATATGAAATGGAATCTGGGTTTTAATTAAAAAAAAAGTATTATGTTTATGGGTATTAAAACTTCCAGCATTATGGGAATTTATACGAATTTCAAGGTCCAGTATAATTTTATTTTTGAAAATGGTGGTTTTACAATTTCTGTTGTAAAACCTACACATCTATGTCTGTAGATTTTAGCGCCTTGAATTGCCTACAGTGCTGGTCTTTCGGGAGCCCTTCGAAACGGGTCGAGCTGTAACAGGCTAGAGACGAGCACAGAGCGTACCGAAGGTCTCACAGCAGTGCCGAAACCGTCCTGCATAATTCCTATCCAACCTCCAGACTCCAACTCTGCCAAGCGACCTCCGTCCTCCAGACTCAAACATGCCCTTTCTCTCGAGCACCTCACATACTCCGGCCAACCCCGTTTCTGGAAGGATCGCGGAGGAAAAATCTGTAAAATAAATAACTCATAGCTGGAGGGCCCCGAAGAGGAACTGGGCTTGCCAGTTTTAGGGATTCCGTTGAGCAGGCTGGTTCCCCGGTCTGCATGTATAATGTCCTGGGGTTGCATCATTGAGGCGAGGACGCCTTCCCGTCCAATCCTTCTGAAAGGGGACGGAGTTCCTGAAACATTCATCTTTTCTTTTTAGATGTGCACCCCCGATTGTCAGGCGGGACCCCTTTTCAAAAAGGAAGAGGAGAAATTTTGACTTGACATTTACTATGCTTTCTATTACCGCGATTCCTCTTTGTTACCGAGCGGGGATCCGGAGAAAGCCAAAGGGTTGAACGTGATTTACATGTTGTTCAGAACGGCGCAAAGCCAATTTATGAGCTGTTGATTCAACTTCTGCGAATACTGGCTTATCGAATCACAATGTTTCATTCGATTAAAAGCATTGTCGGGATCGTCAGTTTATGAATCATATACTGGTATCACATCAGTTTGTTGTTGTCCACCAGTATCGTTACACTAATACGGAAGGCATTTTTCTCTCTGGAATTTCACTACATATTGCTGATTTTCCTGTTAAATTTTGGACCAAAGTTCATGGAGCATCATTAGCTGTATTTATGAATACCCCACCTCAGTGCATAAACAACGAGGTAGACAATTTGTATGTAGGAGGTTTTAATGAAGGACTACGGACACTTCCAGGTTTGCCATAATGCAGTTCCCTTAGGTTGTAGAACCAGAAACACTCAGCACGGCTATTAGTTCTCTATCAGAGGCCCCATGCGGATGTTTTTTTATCTAACAGGTGTTCGCATCAGGGCAATCCTACACCATCAGTCTTATCTGATACATCTACTGGGGTTGGGGATCGTTGAGAGGGGATGATGGGACTTATGGTTTAGATGTCAGATAAGGGATGCTTTGAAGTCATTGTAACCTGCACTGGATCATCATTGAGGTTCGGATTTGACAACTGTTGTTGTTAGAGGGTTACGCGTTAGCTGTTTAGTGGTGATCTGGCGGTAATGGAGTTGGGAAGGACCTAGTTGTGAGCAGTTCTCTGCAATGGGATGAAAATAATGCTGGTGAACGTCGCTACAACACTCTCAACGTAATTGCAATATCGAAGCCATTCAGTAAGGTAATGCGTCAGAAGTCGACACGTTAAAGGAAGTTTGAATTTTGAGCTTACCTTTCACGTAGGGAAATAGTTTTTTCTCATTGCAAACCTGCTCATTGTGTACCCAAGATCCTTCCCTAAAAGACCTGGCAGCGGGAAATATTATTCAACATGGTTTGAAAAGGGAAAAACAAGTTTTGTGAAAAATCCCAATGCTCTAGTAGTCGACACCAGTGACCAACATTTTCTTCAGTAGTCGACATGGTTTTGCACTAGTAGTCGACCTACATGACATTGTGTTAGAAGTCGACAGTATCTCTTGAGTCAGTAGTCGACAGGTTTCGTCATTCCATCGTTTTCACTTTTTTCGACTTCCATCTAAATAAAATACATTCAACTGTGAATCGGAACTTGAAAATAGATTAATAAGATGTAATAAAGTAGTTATCAGACTTTTTATTTGCAAACAGCTCATTATCAGTCTCAAATTGCAATAAGTAGGTACTTAAGTAAAAAGGTATGAAAACTATAATCGAAAACTCATTGTCAGAAAATTGACATTACAGTTGGGCTTAGGTACCTATTTACATAGTTTTTGACGTTTTAATGTCTTTGCTTTGGCATATAAACTGAAACGGGAAAAATTTGTTCCCTTGATTCACCCTTTCCTTCAGATCACGTCAGAACACAAGCGACCGGCGGGCCACTACGTCAGAGCCTATGACGCACGAGCGTATCACGTCAGACGGCTGGCAGGAGGTCAACTAGTACGGCAGAGCCTATGACGCACGAGCGTATGACGTCAGACGGCTGGCAGGAGGCCAAAAAGTACGTCAGAGCCTATGACGCACGAGCATATGACGTAAGAAGGCTGGCAGGAGGCCAACAAGTACGTCAGAGCCTATGACGCACGAGCGTATGACGTCAGACGGCTGGCAGGAGGCCAAGTCGTACGTCAGAGCCTATGACGCACGAGCGTATGACGTCAGACGGCTGGCAGGAGGCCAAGTCGTACGTCAGAGCCTATGACGCACGAGCGTATGACGTCAGACGGCTGGCAGGAGGCCAACAAGTACGTCAGAGCCTATGACGCACGAGCATATGACGTAAGACGGCTGGCAGGAGGCCCACAAGTACGTCATAGCCTATGACGCACGAGCGTATGACGTCAGACGATTGGCAGGAGGCCCAATGTCAACAATTTTCCCTCATATCGCAGCTTGTCGGCCACGCACTCCGATGTGGTTAACGTAATATGGTTAGGTAAATCGAGAGCTATCCAACGAGTGGTGAACGATTTGTGTACGATGATAACTGGCGAAGTTAAAGTTCCGTAGCAACGAATGTGTTGTACGTGAAAATCATTAGAAATTTTTCATAACGCTTTCTTCGTCACACCATAATGTCACACTATTTGAGTTATGTGCCATAGTAAGTAAAGACATAAAATATGACATAATATGACATAATATTATTCTGTTATATTAAATGGAGCTCTATTATAATACAACAGAGCTCCATTTATCACAATTGAGGTACTTTATTAGTCATTAGTATTTAACTTGAGCTAGGTACTAGATATTCGTTTACCTCTTTGTGTTTATATTACTACAATTATGTGTTCACTGTTTTATTACTCCGGAACCTACTTCTCTATCAGTCACCCCAATGTTACAACCAACAAACAGTGAAGAGCTCCATAAAACTGACCGTCGAAATTCGATTCTTCCAATTTGTCGATTCATCCCATTTCGTGTTCCGAAATATACAATTAGTAACTCAGTTATGAAATGCTCTGCGAACCGCAATTATATTATTGTTACAACGCGCCATCATCGTACGTACGATTCTTGTCACGTAAAAACATTTAGAGTCACTTAACCGTTATCTAAACAAATGTTATTTGTGATAATTTCAATAATAATTTTCATTGGTCCAAACGTGTCTTCCTGTAACGTAACAGGTAAGTCCGAGCAAAAACTGATTGGATGTGGGCAAATTAACCATTTTCTTTAAGAATTGAATTGAATTGAATCATAGGCAGTCCAAATGACGACGTTTGAAATTCTTATATGAAGGCCTCTCCTCTAACTGTAGATTTTTGTATGCGAATTTAGCACTAAAAATTTAGGACTTGTGTCTGGCTTTGAAGGGGTGAATGTATTTTCTATCGATTGGGAAGCCTAATCCACACACAAATCCTTGTGCGGTGTGGATCACGACATTCGAATCGAGAAAGAATACTATTTAACCAAATTTTCGAATTATTTCTGAATCGCCCTGTTATTCCACATAAATTATGTTAGGATATTGATATTATGTTAGTGTATTTGACTCACAACTACTCGAACTGTCAGCATTAATGGATCTAGTTGTGTAGATTCAGTTTAATCATTTTGTTTCAGAAAAAGAATTCGGCGATTGGACCGGGAAGTATTTCCACGGCCCTGCTAATTCAAGTTGGGTGCCTCTATCGTCACAGCGGCAACTCGGAAAGTCGCCATGGGACATCTCGTCGATGAAAATATGTTCAAACTGCCAAGAAAGCCTCCAAACTAGCTGGCTAGAGTCCTCTTGGATGGACGATCCCGTTATAGAAACATACATAAACCGACCGTTTTGGAATTTGAATTTGGGCGACGTGAAGTATTTCTGCGTTAACCAGCTTGCACCCAAGTGTCCGGAAATCGACGGACATCAAAATTGGGAGGGGATCCCTGGTACGGGGGATCGAGTTTGGGTGGCGATTCACGAGATTTTGGATGTCAATCGGACTCACGACCAGGTTTGGAAAGTCTGGTTCGAAGGGTGCTTGGTCTTTTGCGCCGCACGTAACATCAAGATGTGCTATAAGATATCGCGCTGGCTTCATCTTGAAGGGAAAGAAAATATTTTATGGTCCAAACCGGTAGAAGTAGACAAAGTCGAACACTTCAAAATTCAAGTAGAAGAGACAGTATTGATATGTGAAGCTGTAAATCCGATTTTTTGCTCAAAAGTGCGCGGTAGTCCATGGTTCCATCTGAAACAGTTTACCAATGATTCTCTAGAAAATGCATCGTTAGTTGTGGAGTTGGAAAAGGCAAAAGTGTACTGTACTGGAACAGAAAGAAATTGTAAAACACTCGTACATGGCAGGTGGCGTCAACGTCGACCTCCAAGACCAACGGAAACCAAGTTCGGTGGGGAATATATGAAGAAAGTAGGTGATGTCTTGATGGTGTGTCGCACGAAAAATAATGTTCACAGTTGCCCTAAAATAAAAGGCAAAGGCACTTGGGGGTATGTAAAATACTTTCTAGGAGATGTTGCTTCCATCCCCCCATCTTTATTACACGGAAGTGGTTTTTATCTCGAGGAGAGTAAAAACAAGGACACTATATTGTACTGTTCTGGTACTCGAAATGAGTGCACAACCGTCCACCAGGGCGATTGGCAGCCTTTGCCTGACGCCAAAGAGGGCTCCTCACATTGGTGGGATGTAGAAGTAGATGGTCATAAAATTGTTTGTGCCGCCAAATTTAAAGACGAATGTGCGAAAATCGAGGGGTCAGGTGATTGGGATCTGATGAAGAACAACACCAATGAAGATGACATCCCGCCAGGGTCAAGGTGGATGAAAAGAGTTAATAAGGCAAAAATGTATTGCAGCGGTCATCAAGATATGTGTCAAAAGATTTACGGTCATCTCAAATGGGAGAGAGACGAAGGAGGAATTGGATTCAAGAGGCTTCGTTGGTGGGAGCGCAAAACCGGCGTAGTCAAATTAATTTGCGTGGTTCGTCATAAGAGGGATTGTCCGGAAATCAGAGGTGGTGGGATTTGGAGTATCAAGAAGCACGGGAAGGAAAACGAACCAAGCAGCCCCTGGACTATAATAGTTGATCCAATGAAGAAAACCATGATTTACTGCAGTGGGCGGAAAGACAACTGCGAGAAAGCATATGGAGAAGGTAAGTGGTTCAACAATCCATACACTAAAAAGCCAGGACCGTGGGAAATTAAAATTGGTGGCATTATATTAACATGTGTAGGTAACACCAAAGTCGCTTGTCCTCGAATTGCAGGGGGAAGCAAATGGTGGCAATCAAAAAGAGAAAGTATCCCTCAACGATGTCATTGGGTAATGGTTGTAAATACCAAGACAACTCTTTATTGTACTGGAAGTTTGCTTAAGTGCAGGAAGACCCGTGGTAAAGGAAAGTGGTTATTGAATCCATGGCACAATGGAGGGCATCACAATTGGTGGGGGAACAAAGTTCATGGAGCCACAGTAGTGTGTGCTGCTAATCGTTTGAATCAATGCCCGACGATCAAAGGAGCTGGAAAATGGATTAGGAAGAAATACCCGAAGAAAAAAACACCCGGTACTCCATGGGCTATAATTGTTGATCCATCGAAAAATACCAGACTGTTTTGCAGTGGAAACCAGAATACGTGCGAACGTATTCACGGTCATGGCAAATGGATACCGAACCCGAAACCAAATCAGGAAGGACATTTATGGGAACAAAAAGTTGGTGAGGGTATAATAGCGTGCGCTGCAAAAAAGAAAGCCGCTTGCCCCAAAGTTGCAGGAGGTGGTGGATGGATGATGTCGGAGCGCACCGACGCTCATCTACAATCACCGTGGATTGCAGTGGTAGATGGTGCAACTTTATTCTGCACGAAAAGTTTGAATGGCTGTAGGGAAACAATGGACCACGGGGATTGGGTTTCAAATCCGTGGGAGAAAAAAGAGTCAGGGGAATCAAAGTACTGGGAGCTCAAAGTAGGTGTTGTCATATTGACGTGCGTGGAAAAGAACATGGTCGATTGCCCAAAAATTGGAGAGAAAGGAGAATGGACTACGAGCAAACACCGTAAAAACGACCCAGAAACGTGGTCTACTGTTATAAGGAGTAAAAAGATTTACTGTACCGGCAAATTGAACGAATGTGGGAACGTTCGTATAGACGACACATGGCAGATGGCAAGAGGCACCAAGAAAGAGGAAGACCGACATTTTGAGCTTGGCACACCTAAGGTGAAGTTCATTTGTGTTTCAACCAGCATAAATAACTGCCCACCGATAGGAGGAAAACGAACGTGGAAACAACTTCAAGAAGGTGCTGATGAGTACGCTATTCCGCCAGGCAGCACCATCGTTGTAAAACTAGAATGGGCCTTAATATTCTGCATTCGTAGAAGTGAACTCTGTATAAACCAACTTAAAACTGAGGACTGGACAGATGTGGCAGGGGAAGAGATTTGGGAAACAAAGCGGGGACAAGTCAAACTATATTGTGTCAGAAAATCCAGAGTACAATGCCCAAAAATAAAAGGGGACGGCACGTGGATATACAAAGGAAGATTATTGGATGAACAAGATTACCCTGAATTGCAAAATGGATGGGTTGTAATTGTAGCTCCAAATAAATCAAAGAAAGGGAGGATTATATTACATTGCAATGGTCCAAAAAATCAATGCAAAAAAATTATATCAGGAGGGAAATGGATAAGAACAGAAGGACACAAACCTAGCCCCATCCAAACTGGTGAGGATATTTATATTACTCATGCTACAAATGCAACTATAATTTGTAGATGTAACCAAGAGAAGACGTGCCCCATCATCGAAGGGCGTAATGATGGATGGTCGGAAAATCTTAAGGACCTGGACACTTTTGGAGAGGGTAGGTATGAACAAAATGTATGGGATAAAACTCTTGTATGTTTTGCCAAGAATAAGAAGTACTGTCCAAAGACAGCAGGTCATAAAGATTGGGTGTCTGCCCCAAAGCAAGAGTCCTCTGGAGAAGGAAAATATGTAACACGGGTCTTTGATGCTGTTTTAATATGCGGAGCCAACAATAAACATATCTGCCCTCAAAATGTTAAAGGAAGTGACGGGTGGTCCAAACCTGACAACCCAATTCGCATGTCAGGCTTTGGTAGTTGGACTCAAAAGGTTGGAGATGTAGTGGTCGTCTGCGGTGCCATGTTCAAGGATCAATGTCCACACATCAAGAAACAGGGAGATGAATGGGTACCTTCCCCTATCCCTCACTTGAGTGGGAGTGGGACATATGTGACAAGGGTTGAAGAGGCAATTGTTGTGTGCAGAGCTGAAAACCCCAAACGGTGTCCACACATGAAAGGGCAACTTGAGAAGTGGTTTAAACAAGGGTCCAACATTGACACTTGTGGAGCAGGGAGGTTTGAAACTCAAGTGGGAAATGAAGAATTGATCTGTTATGCCAGAAATAAAGAAGAGTGTCCAACGGTTAGAGGTGAGGGCAAGGGATACTGGGAGGAGACCCCTAAGCAGGATTCCTCTGGAACTGGTCAGTATGTCATTGTTAGTGGGGAGACAGTACTTGTTTGCCAAGAAGCCAACGTGAACCTCTGTCCGAAGAACACCAATAGTGGGGATTGGAAAAAATCTGAAACGCCTGTAGATACCTCCGGCTTTGGAAAGTTTGAACAGAAGGTTCAGGACACTGTGGTTAATTGTTTGGCAATGTTTAAAGATCAATGTCCAAAGATTGATGGTGGTGGAAACCACTGGGTTCCTTCACCCATCCCAGACAAATCTGGTGAAGGATTGTACGTGGCACATGGTGTTGGCGGAGCAACAATCGTTTGCCGAGCCAAGGATAGGAAGTATTGCCCACGCTTGGCTGGCGGATCTGAGTGGACCACTTCAACATCAGACTTGGATGCTTTTGGGGCTGGGAGGTATGAGATGAAAGTGGGTGACCACACCGTTGTTTGTGTGGCCAAAAATGTAAAGGATTGTCCAAATGTAAAGGGTCACAGCGTTTGGAATCCATCTCCAAAGCAGGATTCATCAGGGGATGGTGTATACGTCACTCAGGTGGGTGATGCAATCATAACGTGTGGAGCTGCCAACGGAATAAAGTGTCCTAGAAACATCAGTGGAAGTGATGGATGGTCAACACCCAAGACTCCCCTTGACACATCTGGCTGCGGCAGGTTTACTCAAAAACTTGAGGATCAAATAGTGGTATGTTTAGCAATGTTCAAGGATCAATGTCCTCCTACAAAGGCGGGAGGAAATGAATGGGTACCGTCCCCAATGCCTATAACTACAGGAAGTGGACAGTACATTACCAAAATTGGTGGTGTGATAGTTGTGTGTGGAGCTAAAAACAAAAAACGTTGCCCCCCCTTAAAAGGTCGTAGAGAGGGGTGGCTCAAACAGGAAACCCACCTTGAGACTTTTGGAGCCAGCAGGTATGAATCAATAGTCAGGAGGGTTACAATGGTCTGCTTTGCAGGTAACAAAGATGATTGCCCAGTTGTGAAAGGTCATGGTAAGAGCCAATGGGACAAAAAACCCAAGCAGGACTCCTGTGGAACAGGACATTACATCAGTATAGTTGGAGACACATTACTGATATGTGCAGCTGATAGCAAGGCCATGTGCCCCAAACTCAACAAAGGAGGGGAATGGACTAAGCCAGAGACACCCATTAGTACGTCTGGCTTTGGGAAGTACCGGCAGAACGTCAGGGATACCATCATTTATTGTTTGGGGATGCTCAAAGACAACTGCCCACATATCCATGGAGGGAAAGGAAACTGGGTTCCTGCCAAGACTTCACACACCTATGGTGAAGGAACTTACATATCAAAGGTCAATAATGCGGTTGTCTTCTGTGAAGCAGTAGATGGAGGGGATTGCCCCATCATCGAGGGGAGTAATGATGGATGGTCCGAAAATCTTAAGGACTTGGACACTTTTGGAGAGGGTAGGTACGAACAAAATGTATGGGATAAAACTGTTGTATGTTTTGCCAAGAATAAGAAGTTCTGTCCAAAGACAGCAGGTCATAAAGATTGGGTGTCTGCCCCAAAGCAAGAGTCCTCTGGAGAAGGAAAATATGTAACACGGGTCTTTGATGCTGTTTTAATATGCGGAGCCAACAATAAACATATCTGCCCTCAAAATGTTAAAGGAAGTGACGGGTGGTCCAAACCTGACAACCCAATTCGCATGTCAGGCTTTGGTAGTTGGACTCAAAAGGTTGGAGATGTAGTGGTCGTCTGCGGTGCCATGTTCAAGGATCAATGTCCACACATCAAGAAACAGGGAGATGAATGGGTACCTTCCCCTATCCCTCACTTGAGTGGGAATGGGACATATGTGACAAGGGTTGAAGAGGCAATTGTTGTGTGCAGAGCTGAAAACCCCAAACGGTGTCCACACTTGAAAGGGCAACTTGAGAAGTGGTTTAAACAAGAGTCCAACATTGACACTTGTGGAGCAGGGAGGTTTGAAACTCAAGTTGGAAATGAAAAATTGATCTGTTTTGCCAGAAATAAAGAAGAGTGTCCAACGGTTAGAGGTGAGGGCAAGGGATACTGGGAGGAGACCCCTAAGCAGGATTCCTCTGGAACTGGTCAGTATGTCATTGTTAGTGGGGAGACAGTACTTGTTTGCCAAGAAGCCAACGTGAACCTCTGTCCAAAGAACACCAATAGTGGGGATTGGACAAAATCTGAAACGCCTGTAGATACCTCTGGCTTTGGAAAGTTTGAACAGAAGGTTGAGGACACTGTGGTTAATTGTTTGGCAATGTTTAAAGATCAATGTCCAAAGATTGATGGTGGTGGAAACCACTGGGTTCCTTCACCCATCCCAGACAAATCTGGTGAAGGAATGTACGTGGCACATGGTGTTGGTGGAGCAACAATCGTTTGCCGAGCCAAGGGTAGGAAGTATTGCCCACTCTTGGCTGGCGGATCTGAGTGGACCACTTCAACATCAGACTTGGATGCTTTTGGGGCTGGGAGGTATGAGATGAAAGTGGGTGACCATACCGTTGTTTGTGTGGCGAAAAATGTAAAAGATTGTCCAAAGGTAAAGGGTCACGGCGTTTGGAATCAATCACCAAAGCAGGATTCATCAGGGGATGGTGTATACGTCACTCAAGTGGGTGATGCAATCATAACGTGTGGAGCTGCCAACGGAATAAAGTGTCCTAGAAACATCAGTGGAAGTGATGGATGGTCAACACCCAAGACGCCCCTTGACACATCTGGCTGCGGCAGGTTTACTCAAAAACTTGAGGATCAAATAGTGGTATGTTTAGCAATGTTCAAGGATCAATGTCCTCCTACAAAGGCGGGAGGAAATGAATGGATACCCTCCCCAATGCCTACAACTACAGGAAGTGGACAGTACATTACCAAAATTGGTGGTGTGATAGTTGTGTGTGGAACTAATAACAAAAATCGTTGCCCCCTCTTAAAAGGTCGAAGAGAGGGGTGGCTCAAACAGGAAAACCACCTTGAGACTTTTGGAGCTGGCAGGTATGAATCAATAGTCGGGAGCGTTACTATCGTCTGTTTTGCTGGTATCAAAGATGATTGCCCAGTAATGAAAGGTCATGGTAAGAGCCAGTGGGACGAAAAACCCAAGCAGGATTCGTGTGGAACAGGACATTACGTCAGTATAGTTGGAGACAATGTACTGATATGTGAAGCTGAAAGCAACGCCAGGTGCCCTGAAGTAATCGAAGGTGGTGGATGGACTAAGCCAGAGACACCCATTAGCACGTCTGGCTATGGGAGGTATCAGACAATGGTTGGAGATATTATCATTTATTGTTTAGGGATGTTCCAGGCGGATTGTCCAAATATGGGACATGGGAGCATTGTATGGGTGCCAAGCCATCGTCCCAATGATGGCGGAGGTGGCAGGAGGGAGCAACTTGCGCCTATCGAACCTTCAGGTCGTGGCGTGTATGAAATAAATTACGGGAAATCAATCGTTATTTGCGATGCAGAGAAAGCTAGTCAATGCCCCAAACTCTCCGGGCTACAGTGGAACAAGCGGAAAACGGCTCTGGTTGTGGGCGAGGGTCACACGAAATTCCTTATGGAATTTAATGGTGTCATTATAATTTGCATTGCCAAATGCAAGTGTGATTGTCCCAATATTAGAAAATTTGAATGCAATGATGTACAGTGGAGCGTTGTATTATACTTGTACTACAAAATTACTGTTGATGAGCGTACGTTCATTTGTGAAAGTGACGACGTGAGTAACTGTCCGGATATCCGTGGTAAGAATCACTGGAATCAAATGTGTATCCAATGCAATCAACTACCCCCACAGTTAAGATTTGTATCAATCACCTTGAAAATTAGGGTTTACTGCGATGGTGACGACGTCTCCTCGTGCTCAGCATATGACGGTTCTTTTGTGAGGCTTCCACCAGCACAGTCCGTGAATGTTCACTTAGGGACTTTGCCCGTCATCCACAGGTTCTCATGGTGGGTGAAGCGCTTGTATTCCATCACAGTTACTTGCATATCTCGTTTTGTTGCTACATGTCCTTTTATTATTGGCGGAACACTGGTTTACGAGTATCATCGTCCTCCCAACTGGCACCAACTGCTACCTACAAATGCCAAATGGATCATGCACTTGCTGCCAGACGTATTACTGGTTTGTGATGCCGAAGATGTAATTTATTGTCCCCATCCCATCGGTTTCAAGAGGTGGGTGATGATCAAAAAGACACTTTACGTCTGGAAGGTGAAAATCAAACGAATGTGGTTTGTTTGTAAGTCAATAGATGTTGGGTACTGCCCTACTATTTCTGTTGACAAGTCCTGGAAGATGATCAAGGTTGTTGACAATCCGAAAGAAATTCCCGACGGGAGCAAATGGGTTTTTGATGACAGCTACGCCATTGTTTGGTGCAGTGCCCACAAAATTGAATACTGCGTTAAATGGTTGGATATAAGTTGGGAAAGAATCAAAGGGTTGAAAAAACCTGAGCAACGACGCCCGAAAATCACTGGCGGTTGGTTCACGAAAAAGAACAGAATGAGATCCCCAGAAGGAGTGGTGTTGGTCATCTTAACATGCATGGCCCACAAAAAATCAAAATGCCCTAGTGTCACCGGAGGAGGGCCGTGGAAAAAAATCAAGTCAGTGCGCAGGAGCCAAGACATTCCTGAGGACACTTTTTGGATAGTGGTTATCGACAAAATCATGTTGGCGTGCAATAGCAAATGGAAAAATCTCTGCCCTCCGATAGTGACCACTGACGGCTCTTCAATCGATTGGAGGAAAATATCACATATAAAAGATGAAATGAGTCGACGGAGATCTATTCATAATCGTGATTCAAATGAAGGGAACTCACATCATCGTCATAAACATCGTGGAAAACACAAGCACCATCATCACAAGAGGTACAAGAGGAAAAGCCACCCAAGGGCTTTAGAGAGTAGATCGTAACAACATCATGGAGAATGAGGTATATTTCTATCCTTCGGCGGCAAGTGGTACCTATTACTACCAGGTTGTACCGTACACTTCATATTCACAACTGAGTTTCGAATAATAATGTTCAAAAGTGTGTTTCAAGGACAATCACACTTATGTAGAAATGATCACACAGAAATGAAGAGCCACAACGGCCGATCAGCAAGAAGCTGACCGTAACGGAAGAGATCACCAACTTGGATATCTACAAAACACAGAATCATCAATTTCAGTACATTTGAATCATGTATAAATACCTAGTTTTAAGTGCCACTTATGTATAATAATTTTTGTAAACCGTAAAGTCCTTCAATGCAATAAAAACAATAATTTCCCACGCAGTATTTCCTGTTATTTCTACCTACATAGACACTTGAAATCAATCATCACCCAAGGTTACTCAACTGACTTGAGAGCCACAAAACTAATGGGAGGTGAGGCATTCATTGCGCTTCAGAACTTGAAATAGTTCCCCAATAAAGGCTCCCATATGGCGCTTCCAATTTAGTCAAACCACATTGAGAAAAAATCATTGTAAGCATAGGTAATTATTAGGACTTATTATAGGACTTAGGTAATTATTATAAGTAAAGATCCCGATAATGGGAATCAGGAACCGAAGATTGATAGAATAGATTGAAGATAGATTGGACAGAAAAAATACAAAAATAAAATAAAACAAAACTTCTATCATCTTACATTACAATTCGCCTGGACAGAGAACGTTATTATACACATATAGGGTGGACATCCCGCCGGGGGTGAATTGTACAGATAATTTGTGTCTAAAAATGCCCATATATGACTCATATTTTTTACTCCTCTTAAATTCCGAGTTTTTTCACTTAAACATTTTTGTTCGTGTTTTCGTCACTGTGACGTAACTAAAAATAAGGACATACTTATTTACCGAGGTAATCTCAAATCTGAGGATACCGTTGGAGAGAGCATTAGGACATTTCTTATCTCTCTGGTGCCAAACCAAAATCTTTTATTCAAGTTTAACGGGTAAAAAATTAGCCTAAAAATCATTTATCACTCCAAAACCTTCAATTTCGCGCGAAAAAAAAAACGCGGGTAGACACTTTCTCCCATATTTTCCTATGTAAATTCAAATTTGTGAATATACTTTCACCTTCAAATCCACGTAGAAGATTGCGCAGAACCTCTCTCTAAGGGGGAAAATTTTTTCGCCGTAAGGTAGTCATTTTCTCGCTTATTTTCCTATGTAAATTCAAATGTGAGAATACCGTTGGACCGATAAGCTTTTTTGCCAACTTTTTCAGTAACAGTACAAAACTTTCAAGTAGGAGTAGTAAATTTTACAGGGGATTGAAAAACTAGAAATTTCAGGGATTTGAAGGGGTTTGGTCAAGATTTTGGGTTGGAACAGCAAAGATAGGAAATTTAATGCTACTCCTAACGGTATCCTCAAATTTGAGATTACTTTGAATAATAAGGGAGTTTTTGTGATGTAAGATCGAAAATACGACAAAAAATTATAAAGTGAAAAAAACCCAAGTGGAGTAAAAAATATGAGTCATAGCGAATTTTTAGTCACAAATTAGTTGTAGAATTTACCCCCCGTGGGATGTCCACCTGGTTGGACACCCTGTATAGGATCCATAAATACATTGATAATAAGTTGTAGCAGGCAAGGGTTGACACGACGTACATGTTTACATGTTGACATCACGTACATGTTTATTGCTCGCCCTTAAAAAAACCGTTATGAACTCTCTCTTCCCTTTTGCAGATCGAATTTTTATTTGGGATAAAACGGACAGTTATAAATTCCCCAGTCAAATACACACGTGCTCAAATAAAAAAAACCTTAGCAATAAAAACCTTTACCGCTAAAAGAGAAAAAAAAGAGTAGGTCTCTTAAAGGAGGACAGTAACTCAAAAGAAAACCGCTTGTAAAAACTCGGAAAAAGACCACGGCGAGGCACCTCACAACCAAACGTGTCGCCCACTCTTTTTACTGCTTTGGGAGGGGACGAATGAGAACCTAAAACCGAATTATGGCGGTATAAAATTTTGTCTTCTCTTTCGCTTTACTTGCCTTTAGTTTTCTGGTGGTTTAAGGGAGAGGTTACAGGCTCCTTTGGGAGGCCAAGGGGTTTTTCATCAAAGATGCAGAAGGACACGTAGGGCGGGCAAAGCGGTCCTGGCCAGAGTGGACAACGGGTATCGTGTATCGTTCCAGGAGCGCGGTAAACGCTCTAGTAAACTCTTGGAAGGCGAACTTAGCTCCAAATTGTTTTTCACCACTTGAGAAGAGAATGGAGTTAGTTTTACTTCGAGATAGAAACTGCTAGTTTTCTACTTTTCTACTGAAACTTTTCATAACCCTAGGTCAACGAGAAGGGATTCAAAACGAATTATGAAATTTTGAAAAATGCATATCTCGAAAAATTCAAAGGAATGGTATAGTCATTAGTTCCCCCCATTCAAACAGAGTTTTTTCAGCATTTTCAGAATTTTTTAAGACCACCCGGAGCTTTTCACTATAAGGCGTTCGTTTACAGAGAGCCCTCAAAGGTTGAGCCAATGAAATGCCGTCATAAGAGCGTGTATCAAAGTGGTGGTGGTGGTGGGGGTGGGGGGCGGTGGGGGGGATACTACATTTCCCCCAGTGTGCTAAAAATAAATAAATGCAAAATTCAAAGAAAAATACATGTTGTATTTATTTTTTTCTGTGATTCGAATGAGGGCTGTCCAAATCTTATACTGTATGAGTATAATTCTGTGATTCGAATGAGGGCTGTCCAAATCATTTTAAACAAACAGGTAAATTCAGGAAAAATAATTAATAAACCAGAGAGAGTTTGAGGGTTTTGTAAAACAATATTTCTGGTCTTTCAGCTCATCCTTACTATTGACGTTATTAGTAAAAGTTTGAGATTTTCAATCGTGCCCTCATCGCGTTTCATTCCCTTCCATTGTCTCTAGTTCCCGTTTCCGCGCAAAAGAGGTCTATCCCTCATTTGTGACGCCTGAGCGACCTCCCATTCGACGGGATTGCCAAGGTAAATACGGGCAGGGTACTTTCTGAAGAGGATACGCATTCTGCTGAAGAAGCACAATAAACTCGGGGCCCGACTCCGGGAAGCATATGCTTTCACTGCTCTATACATAACGGGAACACGGAAACCATTCAGGCCTTTTGTTCGGAGCACTTGACTCTCGCTGGTGAGGGAATAAGGTTTGTGAATATTAATTCGGTTTGATGTCTCGTTGGCAACCCCTTCTGGTGATCCCTGGGCGCTCCATACAATAGGAACCTCCCCTTCTGCTTCTGTTCTGATAACATCTGGTTCTCCCTTTATTTTTATTTTTTATATTTGTGTGTGTGTGTGATTCCATACGGTTGGAGGTAAGGGTTTCTGTCGTTAGTGGGCTAAGAGTATCTTCAATGGACAACAACTGTTTTAATTAAGTCCCAGGAGGAGTTGAATACCCTCATACAGAGAGAGATCATACGAGTTTGTACCGTATTCCTACACGACATACCTGCAAGGTTAAACTGTTAAACTGCTACAGCAACACGTGTACGCAATCGAGTGCTGGTGTTCAAAATGGAGAATGAAGCTAAGCCCACAAAAATCCGTCGAAGTTGAATTTACACAAAAACGGAACTAGTTATTACTCAAGAACCACAAGTTAACTATCTGGGAATGGTACTAGATTCTAAACTCACACGTTCCGCGCACATCACCTCCATTCTGATCAAAATCCGTTATCGCCTCGCCCAGCTGAAGTTTCTGCTGAAAGGAACATCCAGATTACCACTCACAATAAAGAGACTGATCTATATGACGATCATTACTCCAGTGTGGTTATATGGGTCCGCATCGAACAGCCAAAACAACAGGATACAGGCAGTGGCAGATCTAGAACTGTACCAAGGGGGGGGGGGGCTACACTCCCCCCCCTGAAGGTCTGTGGGAGGGGGTTCGGGAGACTCCTCCTAAAATCGTTTGGAATTTAACTTCTACCCCCCCCCCCCCCTTCTGGCAAATTTCACGACAGCGAGATCGAACGCGTGCCACGCTGTCTTTTTTTGTCCCCTTGAGAACGTGATGTTGTCTCCCCGACAACATCACCCCCGTTAGAACTCCCCGTGATTCCCCCCTCTTCCTCCCATCACTTCTGGCCCCTGATTGCCCCCCCCCTCACCCCGCGCATTAGTCGGCCCGACAACATCACCCCCGCTAGAACTCCCCGTGATTCCCTCACTTCCTCCCATCACTTCTGGCCCCTGATTGCCCCCCCCCCCTCACCCCGCGCATTAGTCTCCCTGACAACATCACCCCCGCTAGAACTCCCCGTGATTCCCCCCTCTACAACCCCCCTTCTAGTCTCCCCTAGCGTCCCCCCACACCGTCCCTATTGCCTCGTACTCCCCCTCATTCATAAGTCGGTTGACACACATCATGGTAAAAAAAAAAATAGTTTTCTTTGAGCGATTCCAATGGTTCATTATCGAAGATAATAAACCAAAATCCACAGTCATGCAGCATGGCTATAAGAGTAAATTTCCGAACAAATAACTGGTTTTATGTAAAATGCCTTCATTTTACTGAATTTATAAAATAGTTTGTCTCCTTTTTTTCGAGTAATACCTTGGTTTATAGATTTTTCAATGCTGAACACGATGGTGAAGTCAGAATTGCGATGTCTTATTCCGTTCTCAAATTGGAGCACTCTGAAGATGAACAAACGTGCTACTGAGCAGTGACCTCACCACTCGTCTCAAGTTGATAGTGTCGATAGACACTAATTTACAAAATTAACACAGCTGTATTGCACCATACTATGCAAATAAAGTTAGATATTTGAAAAACTGTCGGTTCGAACACTAGATCTAGTCTATTCGTACTCGAGTTCACAAAATATATTGCCAAATAGTTGGAACTGAGTTACTCCTTTTGAGAGGTGAGAAGGTTATGCCTCCTTTATGCCAATTTTTTCCAAAAAAATAAAATGAGTTATTTGTGCCCAACAGAATTCTATCCCATTCAAAAAACGATCCAAAAACTAGGGTTTGTACAAACTCAACTTTATCAACTGACCAATCAGGTAGATCGTAGCCCAGTGTGAATTCGCCGTGTGTAAACCGCACTCATCCAGCTATTTCTTCTACTTTCTTCTTTTCTCGTACTATCAATTCAGTTTGTGAAACTAACGATTTTGCTCGATGTGGATCGGTTTGTGTTTTTGTTTAGAATTTTTTTTGTAAGATTGTCCATCAGGTTTGGATGATTTGATATTTCAACAAATTTCCTCAAAATTGTCAGTTAGTTCTTGAAGAGGAAACCAAACATCCGGAGCAAGTTGTGCACACAAAAAAAAAAAAAAAAAAAGAGCTAAGCATAGAGCAATAATATTAAGTCTGATTTCCAGGGATGAACTAGATTAAACGTGAACTGATCTGAACAAACCCAACATTGTACAGACTCTATGGTACAAGAACCACTTTATTCAAACTAAAGAAGGAAATAAATTGGGGAGCTGCTGGGGTTCCTTAAGAGCTTAACTAGAAAAGTCACCTGGACAATCTTCTTGCATCTTTTGCAGTATCACTGGCTTCATCATTGATAGACATTCGGTCAGATATCCTCGCTACATACAGGCAACAGAGTGGTGGAAAATTAACCACCCATAGAGCTTTGTTAAACGTCTCATTACTCGAATGTAGAGGGGAATGTAACTGCAGACCCCGAGGGACGAAAACAACAAAAAATAAACTCCTTAAATAAGATTAACATTTTATCATGAAACGCCAGAGAACGAATGGCCACAGGTGGCTCTTTTGTTGGTCGAAATAGCCCATTAACCCGATCAGACTTGCCCGCAGGAAGTCGGGAAACTGCATTCACCCTCAATTCACCTAGTGAGGCCTGTAACTGCAGTTTAATTTACCCCAATTGTCTTTTTCCCTCGTGAGCTCCAACGCTATATTTCGAGACAATTAAAATTTGTTGGGCCTGTTGGGTTCATTTTTTCTCCAGTCACTTGTTGCCGGATGGTTTTCAAATTGGTACTAGGAGTGAACTTAAGCTAAGTACAGCTTCGAAGTGCAGCCGAGATGGGAGTAACGTTCATAAGTTGCATTGTTGGTTATTTTCAAGATAAGTAAAATTTTGTTTTAAAATATTTTTTAACAATTCTTTGCAGAACTTCTTTTTGTATCATTATTGACTTGTACCGCAAAGCTCTTTACTTTGTACTTTTGTTCTTTTCAATAAACAAATGGAAAAAATGACCATTTTTACGTTTTTTCCCGTAACGTCTTGAAGTAGATGGGTATAAATTAAATGTACCTACTGGTTGAAAAATTCAAGTAAATCGTCGGCTTACGTGTGCCGCTGGGTACCTGTCAAATTTAGGTGAATCATTCAGAAGCGCTTCTTACCGCATACAATTTGTATTAGCTGACGAAACCGCGGAAAAAACCCGTATTTCCGTTGCTCAAACCTTTTATTTGTCGCCCACATTGTAAATTTTAACGCCATAAGACCGTATATTTATGGTGGATACCCAATAAAACAGCGTATTATTCACGTTTTCTTATTCCAATACGTATTTATTGAGCTCGGTGTGAGGATGAAAATTTCAGGATGAAATGGTGACATTTACTGTCACAACGAACGCCACGAAAATCGTATGAAAATCGCTTTAACAATCGCGCTCATTCTGGTTGGTTCGGGGCCAAAACAATTTTTTGAATTATTATTTATTCATTTGTTTAAGACGAATACAAGTATTATACCTTAGTGTAGTGATCAAACATCAGAAGCGATTTAATTGGCCTGTGAGTTAATCAAAATTAATGGAAAATATAATGTAAATCTATGTAACCGAAATGGTCTTTTTTGGTTGCAGATCGTAGAGGAGTACAGGTCAGACGTCGTCGAGCATTGTGGGTAAGAACTTTGATGAGTTGATTTCACATCATATCGCTCGATGCCTTGCAAAACCAATGGGTTAGCATTTTCTACGAACTTTCTCATTATTTTTTCCCGATATTCAGATGGGGTAACCATCCGAAAATCATTGTACAACCTTTCGTTCCTGACAAATGGAAGAGCGTGGACAATGTTCCTTCGGAGAGTCAAATTTGGCTGTTGCTCAATATGCCGGAATCGCGACGGAGCACAGGTTCTCCAAATTGGAAGAGCATGTAGGTCTTATTATTGTCTTGTATATCAAGAGCCTGTTGTCTATGGATAAGTGAGGACTGTAGAGCTTGATGCGGTTTCTGCGTCGCTTTAGTAGTTCTGTGACGTGATTTTGAAAGGTTAGTCTCTTGTCTAGTATCACGCCCAGAGACCTGTATGAGGAAGTCGAGGGAATAGGTTGACTAGAATACGTCATGGGGAGTTCACTGAATTTCTGCCTATACGTAAAGGTAATTATATTTGACTTGGTGGGAGGTTGAGCACCATTGGTTGAGTAGGTCCATGGATGATTGTAGCTTCCTCAATGCTGACTCAAAGCTTGAATCGGAGGCTGCGAAAACCAAATCATCGGCGAACATGGACGAGAATTCAGGAAACGAAGGTAAGGGAAGATCGTGGCAGAAGTAAATGTACAAATACAGCTCCATAACGCTCCCCTGTAGTACACCAGCATGAATCTAGCGGGAGGGGGAAAGTTCGTTCTGAACATTTTCTTGAAAGGTACGGTCTGTTAGGTAGCTTGTCATCACAGAAATCAAGTTATTTGGAGGGTGCTTTCTCAGTTTGTGGAGCAGTCCCCAGGGCCAAAACAATGCGGAAGTAAAGCAACAAGGATACGTGGGAATCCTGGATAAGTGGAATCCCGTTGGTACGAACCCGACCGTCGCGGCTCCCACCAGGTGTTGAGAACGCCGGACGTCATCCGTAAAATAACCGATCGCGCTCCTAAAAACCCCCGTTTACCGTAGTTTAGTCCAGAAAAGAGTTCAAAAGTAATAATAAACCGCGGAGTAGCGGTCAAACTTGACTTCCGGGCTGAATAGCGTACCTTACTGTTGAACCGCGCAGGGTGACAGATGTACTCAAGATGTGTCGTTGGCGGTACCTACGCTATTAGAGAGCCGTTTCCTCGGTCGGTGTGGACAATGTTTACGGTTCAACGGCTACTAACTACACCTTAACACTTGCTATTATAACAACACGAGGATTAGTCGGTAGCGTATGCGATCAGACTGGCTGCACTCAACTGTTCTGGTGGGACCGAACGACATATTTGCCAACGGTTGAAGTATGAGAAAAGAAAATAAACGGGCGAATAAACACTTTGTTCAATTTTACAGTTGTTGAAAGCCTACCTTTTAATTTCCTCTATTCGACCCTGTTAATTTTAAACATTCAAGGCACGATTTCGACGAAGGACCTGCTGTGTCTGCAGCCTACGTCTATCCTCCTAACCAGTAGCCCCAATTATCACTCCCAGATGAGGAAAATCAACCCGTAAATACAGAGAGGGAAGAACAATCCTCAGCAGCAGATTACGCATGCGCAGCTGAAATTTCTCCAAAGGAGGCGTTTTGAAGCCCAGATGCTGATGAGTGGCGAGCTGCTGTTCGTAAAGAATTTTCACTTCTCCTTACTAAACATAAATACAGAGAGGGAAGAGCAATCATCAGCAGCAGATTACGCATGCGCTGAAATTTCCCCAATTTTACTCACTTCTCCTTACCATCACATAGACTACGAAGGAAACCCCTGTTACCCAAAGGGCGGTTGGTTGTAGATTGATGTAGTGAAACCTGACTAATGTGGACTCTGCGTAAAGCGGAAAACCTGACTAATGTGGAAAATATCTCTGGTCCCCTCAGAAAACCTGTGTATTTGAAGGAGGAATATGAATCTGGTAGCAGCCAACATCGGTTCCCATTTTTACCGCACTTAAACCATTTTCATTTTTATTTTAAAATGCATTCTGTACTAAAATGTATTTTTTCCTTCAGTTCCCTTTTCAAAAAAGAAAAGGAAAAGCACCACGTGAATCAGCGATCATTTCCTAAGAAAGGAAAAGGATCGATTCTTTCTGTTTCGATTCAAGCCCCCGCTTCGTGCCTTTCGGCCTACATGTGAAACACTTCAAATGGCCTCAACGCCACCACGATATCGATATACAGCTCACCCCATATCATAAGCACAGATGATGAAATTCTCGGTTATTTGTCTGTTCAAACTCCCGGTTTCCTCTCATTGTTTAACAAACCCTGAAATTTCCATGAGCCTCAGGCATCCAATAACGCGACCAAATTTGCGTTTACGTACCACTACCGAACCCCCACGACCACTCCTCTGCCGCCACTCCACCTTTGTGACTTCTGTAATAATTCATCTCAGTTAGCGAAGGTAGAGCCAATAATAATTGGCAGTGGTCAGTTGGGGTGCCAACCCGGTTAGGAGACCTTTATGTATTCCTGCCCCTATTTGCCGAGTCAATAGCAAGATGGACCTGGTTTCAATCAGCGCTCCAAAACCGTCATTGGAATTTCTGGTCCTAGTTTCCCGGCCCCTTAATTGGGTGGAAATGAAAGATACCCTTTAGGGAGACTGATAGATTGAGATTAAATGCATTCAACAAGTTGCATCCTAATTCCCACTCCTGCAATTTTTTTTTAAAAATAGAGCTACTATTTCAATTTGGGTCAATTTTTAATGTTTCTCGGTTTAGTTCTGTTACTATCCATCTATCTAACCATCCATTGTGAAGGTTCGTGGTTTGCTTACGTTTGATTACCTACTTATTACGTGATGGTGGGAGGGGGGGGGGGATATAATCAGACGAAGAAATAAATGAATGAATAAATGAAAAATCATTTTTCATCTTGTGAGTTTCAATACAACAAAACCTTTGCTATTTCAACCTAATGAGGACAAATTCAACGTTCAAATTTGAAGGAAATTCCCCATCTGATGACCCGTAGGAAATTGAACCAAGTTGGAAAAAACTCGTAAAATAAGGCTGGAAATCGAGGAATGATACGATTTCCTAAGACGTTATATGGGTATAACCTCGATGAAGGAAAATGCGAACCTTCGCCGTGACGTCACAGCCTTACCGCATCTCCCGCAGTACAAGTCGCGGTTGTTTGAATCTGTTCGGAGTCGAGTTCTGAACATATTTCAACAACGATTTCACATTATTAGAGACCCCTCACATTGCCTTTTTGGAAAGCTCTCCGGAAAATGTGCAATTTGGAAAGTTCCATGTTCTAAACCGAGAATGACCTGATTAGGAACGCCATGACACCGTAGAAAAGGGTTGAGACCGGATCCTACATTTTTAAATCACCGACGAACCCTCATGGAAAACCATTCCCCGATCATCACACTGATTATAAAAGGTTCATTTCGACTTTTCATTAGAAAACTCTCGGTCGAGGGAGGAATCGAAGGAGGGGAAAAGCACTGAATAGAGTGGATATTTGAAATATTCATCAGTGGGGAGGAGAAAGGAAAAAATTGGATGAAGGGGTTTAAGGTTGTTAGAAGGAGAGGGCCTAATCGAGAAATATATCCACATTAGGAGAGGCGGTCGGATTTTCCTGCCCCATTCCCCTGCAGAGGGTTAAGGAAGGGGTCAGTTCATTTCAGGCCCCTAAACCGGTTGGGTTTCTGGAACCGGACTTTTGGGGATGAACTTCCGAAGGTTCTTTTTTTTTGGCCCACAACCCCCCTCCCCTCCGGTATCTCTCACGATCATTTCATTACACTTCCTGCTTTCCGGCCTCGAGGAACGGTTGAATAAATTTGAAAGAAAAACGAGCGTAACTGCAAGGTCTCCCTGGATTCTCTTCTGGAGTTGGAGAATCCTATTCCCCGACCTAGTTCATTCGTAAGAAAGTTTTGTAGGCACCTTAAGTACCTAAGTTTTCAGGTGTAGCGTGAAAATGATGATTGAAATGTCTTATTTCCATAAAATTGGGGTTTTCTAACATTTGTCACTTTTCCATGCGAAAATTCTGGGTTTGACAGTTTTCACCCATTTTGATGATGACGTCGTCTCATCAGCTGATCATCACGATCTAGTAACCTGTGTGGTGTCGAAGGTGTAGTAAACTAAAAATAAAAAATAAAATAAAAAATAAAATAAAAACTTCAAATTCAGAAGTGAGATAATTCGACGGCACTCAGCGCTGTTGGTTACGACGATGAGCAACCATCAAAACTCCTTGATTAAAAGGGAAACTCTCAAATTCCTCGCAAAACCCTAAAACGGAAATTCATCACGGAACTTCATAATGGTACCGCTTTGCTGGACTAGATCGTCAATGTGTTATTTTATTCTGTATAATACAACTATTTTTCTGTAAATTTACTCTCATCACGGGATCCTTCTGTAAGAAAAATCTCCCTCCCCAATCTCTTCTCTGAAGCCATATATATAGTTTTGCGCCTAGTAATAGTTCGTCATAGTTCGTCTTGAGGTCCTCTTCAGTCTTTCTCTCGTGTTCGGGTGTGGGGTTGTTCACTTGTGAGTGTCAAGTGATTGTGGGTGGCAAGTGTCTTTACGATCATGACTTTACGATCATTAATGACTTTACGATCATTAATGAGCATTGTTTTTCTACTACTGTTTCCTCTGATAATATGTAGGTACCTATTCGAAAACATGATCCACGTTTCCTTGCGTGGATCCTTGATATAAACTGAAATAATCCGGGGGTCTGGGGGTGTCCCTCAGATTTCATTCTACAATAAATGTCTTTTTTTCAACGCTATTATTTGCTTCCTTCGAAAAAAATGGTGGATCACTATGAAAAGACAAAAAAGTTGTCGATCTTATGAAAGAACCTATTTCGTCTCTACTAGCCTTGTGGAACACCCTTCATACATTTGGATGTTTTCTATTGCGCATGCGCGACGAAGCGTATCTGACGGCCCCTTCTGACTCTCCCTGACGTGAGTGACGACTCGACCAGTCGACAGATCCGTCAAACTCGTTGTGCAAAAAAATCGAAACAATACGAGAACACAAAAAGTGTCTGCTTGGATAGTCAAATGAAAGAGCACTACACTGAGGGAGGCGCAGGTGGTATCGCCCCAATGCGCTCGAACACGACGCGTGCCGTAGGTGGGATTGAAGGCACTAAGGCGCAGACTCAACGCATTCAATTTACATTCAAATCGGCCGTTCAAGCTTTGTGATCTTAAGCTGAAAAAAAACCGCTATAAAAGTTCACATGTTCATTATTTTCTATATAAATCATTGTTCTGTATACAGGGTGTCAGTCGTACCACCGGCCAGGGATCGATTCTACAACTAACTTCTGATGAAAAGTGTCACATAACTTTATTTTGGTAAATACCGCTTAAAATCCGACTTTTCACTTCTTACATTTTTCGTGTTTTCGACCTTAAGTCACTAAAATGGCCATAAGTCCCTCATTTTGCAGTCAAAATTCAAATGTGATTATACCGTTGGAAAGAGCGTTAATTTTCCTATCTCCCTAGTGCTAAATGAAACGTTTCAAAGGAGATTCAGATGTTGAAAAATGAGCCCAAATAGTAAAGTCTCGAAAATCTCGGAAATGTACAGTTTTTTCAAACGTCTAACTGAATCTGCCGGTTAACTTCCCCCTGTAACTTTGGCCCAAAAGTTCAGCTTTCCGACCGTATGATCACAAAATTGTTTACAGTGGAATCATAGTGTAAAATCCGCGTTCCCTTGCCAAAGACAGTAGAACTTTCAGTAAGAATCGACATGTAAAATGTTTACCGAAAGTCGACATTCTTACTGTAAAATGGGTTAGGCAGCAATCTTGTCGTAAGCAATCTTCTCAACTGATGACACAAGACTTCTCGAAAATTGTATTTATTTCTACTGATTTGTATGGTTATTTTTTTAGACTAGGCAGGCCAAGCTAAACGTTACTATCGTTGACAATTAGGTCAATGTAGTACCTTTTTAACGTCCATCACCCTCCCTCCCCCCAGCACAATTAAACAAACCAGCCTGGTTATAATATCACTAGGTTCCGAACATCATTAATTGATCAGTTCGTGACCTGTCTACTCATCCACTTGTAACATGGCAATTTTTTCGACTCAAGAAGATGCCGACATGCTGCTGGTTTATGGTTTCACAAACCAAAACGCCAATGAAGCTGTACAGGAATACCAGCGGTGGTTCCCACACAGCAAAAACGTGTTTTCAAGGGTATATAACCGGCTGACAGTGCTGGTCATGTTCTGTGTTCGCAACAGCGGATTTCAAATGAAAGAATCGAATCCTCCCTTCAATAATTGTGTGCTCTATCTTCTTGGAAGGCTTATCCCTATCTCAGCTAATGAGATAAATTAACGTTTATTATTGATATCTTCCAGTTTTATGAACTGTTATTTAGTTTTGCAGCCTACTATTAATTAGACGTTAAACTTTCATTTTCTTCATTTTTTTATTCTTAAAACATATTTTATTCTTAAAACTACCAACTACCTAATTGTCAAAGATAGTAACGTTTAGCTTGGCCTACGTAGTCTAACAAAATTACCATACAAATCAACAGAAATTAAGACAATTTTCGAAAAGTAAATTGGACAACATATCAGTGACTGCTGATTCGAGAAGTCTTGTGTCATCATTTGACTAAGTGAGACAAAGTACGACAAGATTGCTACCTAACTCATATTACGGTTAAAAAAGACGATTTTCGCTTTTTCTGTCGATTTTTACTGAAAGATCCACTTTGAACTACGTTTTCTGTTTTTTATAACCCTCGGACCCACCGAAGTGTAAACATGAGGTCTTCAGAATCAAAAGTTTATAACTTCATTTTATTCAACTATAATTTTCACGAAAAAACAGGAAGTATGACTTTTTTAGTAGGTAAGTAGGTAGTAGGTAAGTATGACTTTTTTAGTAGGTAAGTACCTACCTCGCGTTTGTGGGGAACATAATCATTTTAGGTAACGGACTTCGAAAGAAACGCCGGAAGCTCAAATATAAGATCGGAACCGATCATTGATTATTTCATTACTTTTCTACTGTCCGTTTAAAAGCGTGTGGTCAGTGAAGTGTGAGCACCTGATCACCACATAGGTCGAACCGACTTGAAGTCGAGTTGCTGGACCCTGATATTAAAAGGATGTAGACGTACAATTTTCTAAACCCCTCGCAGATCACGCCCTAAAACAGCTGTATTGCGGTCAGGAGATAGCCGGTTGATGGTAGCAATGGGCGTTTCTGGTCTGTTTCAATAAACGATAAGGAACGATTCTTGTTTGTGAAAAACTTGTAATACCGGTAATCTTATAACGAACCGTTGACGGTTTCTTATCAGATTAACAACATATTCGAAAGATCTGGAAAGGTTTGTTTTACAATTACGGCGAACATTTTTAAACCGAACGTAATATACCTATAATATTATTAGGGGTCTTCATGGTCCTCCAAATTCGACGTCGAATCGTCGAATCTTCAAAACTTGAGTTTCGAAGGGATCCAATGCGCTTACGCTCCGTGTAATTCGACGATTCGATTTACGACGGTTATAGGCGTCGAAAATCAAACATTCGATGTCGAATGATCAAAATGCGGCAGTGATCGTTGCGGAAGCTTTTTGAAGCTCTAGTTTTCTACCAGTCGAACATAGATGCACCTACTTACCTAAGATGCATCTTGGAGGCAACATTTTTCTACACTCTCATCCAATAAATCATCCTATGGACGTGATTCATGTTTATGACTTGCCCCAATAGTTCTTTGCAACGATAAATGAGTAGTGGAAGGAATGAGTATCCTCAATATGGCACTAGTCGTCAATCCCAATTCGATAGAGCGCATCGGTACCGTGATTTTTTGAACCAACGTATCCCTTGCGCGACGCCGAGAACCTGGACGATTCTGCCAACCTACGTATCTCTTGCTACGCTTTCGGAAGCTGGGTTTCGGGTGTGATAACTGGGTTTCGGCTGTGATAAGTTTAGATTTAACGTAAATCGCACTTTTGCGCATTTCAAGGTAAGACTTGCGAAAAATAGAGAAAATTTATAAATTTGTCTATCATACGTTTAGTAATAATAATAACCGAATAATAACTGAGGATCTTTCATACAAACGGGCCTATATCCATTTTTTACACTTGTGACTTTTTCCATGGAAAAAATGAATCTTTGGGATAAAGCCTACACCTCCTGAGTTGAGTTCTTTCCAAAACGTTTTCAATCCACCGTCAAAAGCGCGCTGAAAATCGGTTTATCGTCACTCGCCATCACTCTTGACCTGTGTTTATCACTGAACCCTTGTGTTTCCATTTATGACTGTTCTTGTCTACCGTTTTTGTAGGGGTTATTCTTTCAACTTCACGTTCATTTAAAAAAGAAACAATCCACAGTCATGCAGCATGGCTATAAGAGCGAGTTTTTGAAGAAATAACTGGTTTTATGAAAAATGTATCCATTGAAGGACTTGATGTCCTTGAAGAACATCTCAAGTCTGCTTCTGAGTCTCATTCTGATTTCACCATCGAGTTCAGCGTAACAAAAAAACCTTTTAAATGAGGCTTTAAAAATCTCTTGACAGACTGGTTCATTTTGGGAATTAATGGGTAATTCACCCCCCCCCCCCCCAAAAACTCCCCAAACCCTACTCAGCATATAGATGTTTCAACGTTAAACGTTATCAGATTAGAGCAGACTAAACATGAAGAACATCTCAAGTAACAACCACTTTTCTTCACCTTCAAAGTGCTCCAGTTTGTGAATAGAATAAGATAATATCGTGCGATATTATCGCAATTCTGATTTCACCATCGTGTTCAGCAGGAAGAAAGCCTCAAAATGAGGGGTCACTTGTCAGAATGTTTATTTTTGGGAATTTGTGGGTAATTTTTCCCCCTTAAAACTCCCCCCCCCCCTTTACAGTGGGCCGATTCTGCCCAACTACGAACTTAGTCTTTCGATTGCCAGGATGTGATGTTTTTATTCAAGAGTTCCAAAACCGGTTTTTTCCAAAATGGCTCATATCCACGATTTTTCATCAAACGGGCTTAAATCCAAATTGAGAATGGTCGTATCACCTAGATGTTTGAAAATCTATGGTCTTATTACCATTGCTATGTAGAAACTATAAGGGAAATTTGGGAACCTTGAGAAACTTGCATCGTGTCATGTATTGTTGTTTTTTTCAGTTTCCCAAACAAAGTCCTCAGTGGACATAAGCCCGTTTGAAAGAAAGCTCCACAACTATGACAGTAGTAAGGGAGATGAAGCTATGCCGACTTCATCACAAGTGAATTACCCGGGCGACGTCAGTAGGGAAGGAGGATTGTGATGTAGCCTAAAACCATCCCTGGCTCTCGCTCGTCAATTTGTGCCCACCCGCATGGAAATCGGTGCAGAAGTTTTTGGAGCATACACAAACCAACTTAAAATTATTATGTATATAGGCAGGTAAGTTGTTAACTTGGTCCAATAAAAAAATTGCAAAAACAATTTCGCCCTAGTGGTACCGCTTCTTCAGCATCTGCGCGGATTGTGTGGGCTGTACTTCGCTTTTGTGCATGTCGACTGTTTCTTCTAACTCGCAATTAACGGATTGCAGATGTCTGCAAGTAACAGAAGTCAAATTTGTGTGTGATCGTGGGATGTGCGGATCGATTATTTCGATTACAAGGAAAGTTCAGTTAGTCGCGTATTAACCCTCAATCACGACTGCCCCGATGACAGGTGGAAAACCTCAAACGACAATTTGATATCAGAGCGTCACAATTTCTGTTTAAACCCTAACGATTGTTAAGGTTAATTTAGCTTATTAAAGGGAGGGCTTGAGGGACGGACGGATGCCAGGGGTGGAAAACGGGGGTGTTCGAAGGAGGGGAAGTGGAACCAATTATAAGGCCGGGGAGCCGGGGAAGATGGCGACTGCGCATGCGCACTGGACCCACCTCTTGGAACACCTACCCCTTCTCCGAACTGCCCTGGGCTGAGTGTCAGGGTGTTCGCTAAGGGTGTTTTTGTGAAAGTCCGCTCCTGGAAGGGGAACCATACTGTAGCTTTAGCCTTTGAGGGTGCTTGGTACGCCCGCCGGTGTTTTTTTATTTTGTTTCAAACGAGAGACAAAAATCGTATTTTTTTCAACGACGATACGGTTTTAATTTTATTTTTAGTTTCCGCAATTTTTTTGAGGGTTCCCGGGTCGTTATTTTAGTGGGTCCTCCCCAACGGATAGCCTCGTCAAAATGGACCTCATGATGTACAGTACAGATAAAATGATACAAGGGAAATCACCATTGCCCATATCCGCGCCCGGGCCTTGTTTTCCCGGGAGATATTCACCGACGTACAGAAGCCCGCCCGACCCAATGAGACGGTGTATGACGAATCCAACTGTAAGTACACGAAAATTCACTAATAACATGTTAAACGTACGTATTTAGGTTGGATTAGGGTGGATTTAGGTTGGATTTAGGGTGTACACAATGCACTAGGTATATAATACACAAATTGCGCCATAATGCGGTGAATTCCTTCCTACCGTTCAACCCGGCATAAGGACCCTAAAAACGAACACCTTGCGAGGTTTAGTTGACAATATCTCTCACAGTTTACTCATTTTCAAATCAGTACAACAAAATTTGGATGTATCAAACCGCACAGTACTGGCCACCATGAAATTCATCTTAATTTCTTTCAATGTAGTTTCACATTTTTCACACTATTTGAAATATACGAATAAAATTGATAGTTGAGCTGCTTATTTACAACCAAAATACTCTGCCTTGTATGGTCCACGTCCCTATTCAGCGTTTATCTCTTCGACCAATATACAGAACAGCTGGATTGAATTCATGTTCAAATGATGATCCTAAAAGTTGCAATTGACCCCACAACGGATTTAAACGCGGAAAACGGACTTGAGCTGTGGCGAATTGGGCAGTGTGGAATTGAGTAGATTGCGAAAATGTAGTTGATGACGATCAATCCCACGATGCGTAGAAAATGATCCAATTGTAATTGTGGATAAAATACACCAATATCCTACTGCTTTCTTCTATTTTATAACGTCAACGTGATGATTTCCACCTTCGACCACACACCGTACGTTCATGATACGAAATGAAGAAACTTGTGGCTAATTAGTTTTTTTCCCATTCAAAGATAAGACATGCGAAGATACCGCTTCCGAGCAAATTGTGTTTGCATGCTCGTGAGAAGCGTCGCACGTAAAATATTGAACGTTGAATGAAACAGAATATTCAATCTGACCCATTCCGGAATTATAGATTGCTGGAATTATAGAACGAGGAACAACGTTGCATTAGAACCAGCTGTTTCGGCTCATGAATCCTGCACGTCATTATTTAGGGACAATTTCCAGTTGGTTGTATCGCGATCATAATTGAGTGTTGGTACTATTAAGATCTGCAAAAGGACTTAGTGCATTTTGATTCCAATTTCGAATTGATATTCATCACAACCTGTAGTTTTTATACCTAGGTATCTATTGAACTTTAGGATTCCCACACGTACAAACCCATAAATTAAATTATAATATAATATAAGGTATTATATATAGGTATTATATTACAATATATATGATACCTCCAACCCAACGATAATATTGTATTATATTATAATTATATTATATTATTATTATAGTATTATATTATAATACTATATACCTATCGTCGAGTTGGAGGTAAAAGTGATCAAGTGCATTTTTCGACATTTTACGATCAGCTTGACTAGTCGGAAACTGTGGATTCCTAACCTAATATTAAATATTTTTAATACAAATTTTGTTCTAACCTAAATGTTTGTCATGTATAGAACTCTGAAATACCATAATCGAATAAAACGTGGATGAGACAGGTGATAAAATGCCCTGTAACTGATATTTTTCAGGTTTTCAATGAAGATGGCAATTTGACTGATGATTGGAACATGTTCAAAATGTATGAACTCATTTTTTTAAAAACTTAATTAGAGCTAATAAATAATAATTTTTAGTATAAAACCATTTTATGGTGTTCTCCAAGGAACAGTCACCAAAATATCAATAAACATCATTTGGATAGTGACACAATAAAATTTTGATCATGTTTACCTGATCACCTTATTCATTGCATTGAAAAAATGTTATAAAATAATTTTATCATTTCCAGCTATACATAATATTCTGTAGTGTCTTGATAAAAAAAAGGCGTCTCGGCAGTGTATGCTGAAGCCTGATTGCCGTGAAACAAAACGCCAAATTAATTGAATGTTTTGGTGGCCACTAGAACGCCCAAAAACAACTGTAAACAAAAATTTAATTCACCCTATTTCTTTCTGAAAGGACTGATAATTAAACACTGATTATTGTTTCAACTCCAAATGATCGTTAATTATTTTTTCAATTCGTTAAAACCCAATCGGGTTTTACAATTTTATAACCATCAACCCCGCACTCAATCTATAAATAAAACTCTGGTCTCGCTCCGCGAAAAATTCTCACTGCATTTTCCATGACCTCAACCTTTTTAGACTCCTGATTTTAAAAGCGTCATTTCCAGTAATTACGTTTCCGAACGCATTTTAACGATGCCGGAACATTCAGGTTATTTCAAAACGCCCATTTTAAAAAGGTTGTCGGTGGTAAATTTTATATACGTGGCAATTTACGGTGATGGAATTGACGTGCGTTTAAAAAATTGATGGAGAAAACCCCTATATACGCAATTTTACATCGAGGGTCTCACGGCAACTTCCCACATCGTCATTTGGGCGACTTTTCAGCAGAGTCGCCAACTGCTAATGACTATGTTTACTGAGTAATTCAGTAAAATAAATCGTGAGATTCAGTGTTACCTAACTTAGGTAGGTACCTAACTTAAACGGGGGTCCAAAACGAATTTTGAACTTTCGTAGGTCAGAACTGAGTGACAATGCAATATTCACTTGGTTTCTTGGCTGTAAAATTGTTTAAACAATACCTATCTGTTAAACTAAATTTGGATGATGAGCTAGAGTTACGTCCATCCTTTCGTCAATTAGATTAAGGTGATCTGCTCAAAGAAGATAATGAACAGTGGTGTCAAGAATTTGCAGAGTGTTTTTATTCGATTTTACGCATCTACGTATTTCGAAACGTAGAGTAAATGTGCCAAAAGCGGACATGTTGAGAGGAATCAGCCTTATTTTCTATCTTCCTGTTGATTTTTACCATCAAATTCGGTTTCCAGTCATTCATTCTATGCTTCAGGTATCACTGAATATTTCTGATCTTCAAAATTGCTTCAATATACTAAATTATAAAGTCAAATGCCCAAATTTCGGAACCTAACGAACTGTGCCAAAAGTGGACACGCAAAATCGTCAATGTTGATAAAACGGACACATGAGGATGCAAAAGAGGACAGGCAGCGTTCGTACTTGTTTAACTCGAAACTACTCAGAAGTATCACTTGTCACGTAAACTTAATTACGAACAGGTAAGTAGGTACTTACTAAACAATACTCGAGAGAGCTATTATTTAAATGAAGTCAGATGCCGAAAATTGATACTTAATTGGAACCAAATTTACGAGGAGTTGCCAATCCCTTCCAAATCTGATTGAACTTTATCTTTCTTATATCTTTTATATTTTCCCTAAACCAACAAATTTTGAGAGGGGTTCAAAAAATCGAAGATAATAAACCAAAAGGAAAATAAATAAATCGAAAAAACGTTTGTTTCAGAATGACATCAAAAATCAAATAAAATAATTGATTGCACCCCGTTATGGCCGAGAAATAAAAACGAAAGGATGATTGAATTAAAAATTGAACCGGGATAGGGTTGAAACAATCGAGTAAAAACGGTGTGAGATTAACAAAAAACCAAAAAACATTTTTATCTGCGGCGGTAACCCGTACGTGGGATTAAACGTTCATGAATTCGTGATATATTCGAAATCAGAAATGCATCATAGCCGCCGGTCCCGAACGCGCAGGGTGAGATCCATAAGTTATGTATGTCGGGCCTGAAGTGTATTCGTGTAAAATCCCGAAGCTGTCTCATTTGCCGACAAAGTGTCACTTTGTCGAGGGGCAAAATAGTGGCGTGAAAGGGGCCCCGCAGGATTTCCAGGGATAATTAGCGGCCGCAAATGCGTTTTTCCAGGGTCCTCGTTTGTTTTCGAATTCTAGGTCTCGGTAAAACTGATTTTTAGTGGTATCGGAGCCGCCTCGGCCGCTGGGCGGATCATACATAATTCACCGGTTTGACGGTCGCGTATACGTATACATAGTCGGGGATACAAAACGAGCTGTACGGACGTAGAAATAGAGGTCGAGCGCATTACCGCGTCATTTCTGTTGGTTTTTATATTAAAATTTACAATCGTTGCCAAAGCTTGAAAATGTGACAACTACAAATCCGCCGCTCCTACGCTTTCTATGGTATTTCTGCATTATCATCTCCCTCGATTTTGACCACCAGGTACTACTCTCCATTCCATACAACAGAAACGCTACAATATCCACACACTTTATCATTTCCTGTACAGATCACCGATCACAGAGACGTCAGTACCCGAGTCAGTGACGGTCTCGTCAATTTGAAACTTAATTATAACATGGGAATTTTAAAGATGGGTCCATCCGCAGCTTTGTACGACCAGTCGTTCGTTCACAATGAGGGCTCAAAGTTGGAGTAGATCAAAAGTCGTCAACGAATGAAATTCATAAATCAGAAAATATGATTATGAATAAAAATACGAATAAAGCCATAATCACGTTTTTTGTTAATTCTCACAGAAATTCTTTCTTTTTTTTTTTGTGTGAATTTTACAGTATTTTTTGTGGATGTCACTCAAACTTTCCTATCTTACCAGGAACTTGACTTAAATCCAAGTTTTTCCACAAAAATTCACATTTGTTTAGTGAATTCCCCACAATTTATATTTATATTTTTGTGTGAATTTTCCCGCAATTCATAATTCTTTTGTGAATTTTATAAAAACGTTTGCCATTTATGAATGAATTACACTAACGTTTCTCCTTTCTACCGTAAATTTGACGAAAATGCCAATTTTTTACATCAATGAATATGAATACGCCCATCTCTGCATGAGGGTGAATCATGCGGCAGCCTGTCTGGTCAATGTTCATACTGGCCCAGTTGATTCGAAAAGCACATGGTTCTTTGATTTCGACTTAATTAATAATAATTCATAATCATTATTAACAGAAATTATTAATAATAGTTAATGATAGGTTACAATACTTGATAATAATTATTAATAAATAATGATAATACCTAATAATAATTAATTTATCAGTAACTGTTAGTGATCTAGGCAGAAGGGTGATCTGTACAAAGAAGATAATGGACCGTTGTGTCAAGAATTTGCAGGGTTTTTGTTTTCAACCTGGGTTATTACCTCTCTGTCGTTGTCGCGTAACGCGAATTTCAAACTGACCCCCAATTTAAAAACATATCCATGCTAAGAACTGGATGGTTAATTGGATGGTTAATACTGTACCGAAACTATTACTCCTTACGGGTTTCAATTTTTGTGGATTTCACACTTTTTCCTCAATATATATACGATTTATAGAGAAATATTCCAAATACAGTACACGGGATGTGTTTAGAGTTGCATTATCTGCCATTATTTCTTCATTGCCCATTATTCAAACATTGATTATAAACTCACCCGAACATTTCAGGCGAGGCGTCCAACAGCCTTTTAAACTCCCCTCGGGAGATTCGTGCGATTATATCATACCTAATATGATATAATCGCACGAATCTCCCACATTATATTATCCAGCCACATTTCCATTAACCGGCGGGCTGGCCGTCGGGATGGACGGTGGAAAGAGGAGGAGGAGGAGGACACGACCTAATGGTTTTACTAATTATTACGATAATAATAATTAGTGAAATTGGTGAGTGGGGTTTTTAACGGATTATATCCGAGCTGATAATCGGTATACGTGCTAAGGCCGTAAAAAACACAATTCGGTGGCGGAAAACAACCAATTTTAATTCGCAATTCGCGTACCTAAATGAGGTTCAATTAATTTTCATTTTGCATCTGCCGTTCGTATTCAGACGGTGAACTTTTGTAACGTGTTCAAATGAAACTGAACAAGGCTGGAATTCAGTGGGCTGCTAACTTGTATTCTTTGTATCTTGAAGTTTGCACGACTTTATTACACCGTTTACTCAGGACATTCTGCGGTTACCCATCGATGTAGATAATTAGGATTGATTTTTCAATTTAAATTTTAAAGTCGTTTAACCCAACAAAATATAATATATTTATACATATACATATATTTATGAATATACAATGGATTGGTGAAACTAAAGACACTCGCGTGAAATATGAACTTGAATGAACGTACAGGAGGATGAAAATTATAGTATCACTTACGTAAATTTGGAAAAACTAGAACCAGTAGTTTTTCCAAATTTACGTAAGTGTTTACTATAATTTTCATCCTCCTGTACGTTCATTCAAGTTTATGAATATACGTATTTATACGTATTACGTTCTCTCTTACCCTCGAATATATATCTGTATTTTATGTACGAGTAATAATTTATGTCGCAAGTGGTCAATAGAGAGACACGCAATACCAATAATTTGCTCCAAATTCAAATTCCACGGCATAGGACAGAAAAATTTGGTAAATCATCCCAAGTACAAAGTATCAGGCTTAAAACGAACATTTTGAACGATTCGATACTTCTGCAATTATTGAATCTTTTAAATACGATTGAAACATTATCTATTAAACGCACTGGGGTTATACGAGCTGCACATGAGAATCACTGTTTATTTTGACTGACCTAATTTGTAATAATGCATTTTATTTCGTTTTCAGTGGGATACATGGACACAGGAACAAATGAAAAAGGTAAGTCGTTTTACCTCAATTTAGACCTTCGATGAAACTAATTCCTGAATTTTAGCAATTTAGGTTTTTTTGTTGAAGTACCTCAGTACTGATGCATTGTGAAAAAGATTTTCAAGGGTTTTTATTGAGGTGGTTGGTTGTTATTACCCTCGCACTCCTATACAGCTGAAGTTTTGACCCACTCCACCATATCTCGGGGGCAAATCTGAAAGCTGCGGTCTTCTTTACGGCACCCCGAACTCTAGACAGTGGTCTATATTCACTCCAAGTTCAACAGGGATAACCTGATCCTCGACTACCTTCCAAACACCTGCACAGTTAAAGTCCTTCGTATTGTGCTATGCGCAGAGCAGGACAGCCTTGATATAGTGGCCACTGCCTATCGTGGGTCCTCCTGTGGTTTAAATAACTCATCGTAAAATTATACAGTCTGAAGACAAGGTCCTTATTTAGACAGCACAATAAGCACTTTTCCACATATTCCTCACTTCACCTGGCCGAACCGAAGGAACAAACTCTATCGTTTTCCAAATGAGGGCAGCTGCAAAAAATGTTCTTGATATTTTCGATCTCCTGAGATATTTTCTTGATATTTTCGAATACATGCGGAATCTGAGTCGAATTTCCATACAACCCCTTTATGGTAAATGCGGAGGCTCGTCTCCTTCCTCAGTATTAGCTGGGCAATCAGACGTTTCACGTCAAATGAAAAGTCCCGGTTTAGCCCTAGTCCCCTCCCCTTGGTGGAATACGCATTCTCTGTGTGGTCTCCTATGTTCTCGATTCACAAGTACCGCCTGTTTGCACCTACGGAGTATGGCCTTGTAGCCAATGTCTCCTGAGAGGACTTCCATCTTGAAGGCGACATATCTCAACAACTTCCCCTAAACGCGTTCCAGGCGGTACTTGTGAATCACGTACATAGGAGACCACACTGGGGACGCGTATTCCAGCAAGGGAAGGACTAGGGCTTTATACAGCATCACAATGGCATCAACGTTGGAAAATTCCCGGGTATTTCGTTTGATGAACCCAACCATGCACATCGCACAACCCCAGAGTTCATTTGACCTTGTGCTGCCCATCGTTGCTTTCCAAGATTTGCCTCTCCGCTCCTCGTTCGACATCTCGCTCACCAGTCCTCTTCAGTGTCTAGTTAGTGTCTCCAGTCCCTCGCAGTGCAAATCTCCTCTTGTCAGTGAACCCTCAGTTCGATTTTTTTCAATTCCTCCATTGCAAGTTTGAAGAATTTAGTTGCCTCCTCTATTATTTCGTTTAATTGATCCGTCACCTCAGTTTTGTTTTTTGTTTTTGTCATTTTCCTCAGTTTGATTCCTGTAGAAGTTGTAAATTCATTTTCCTTTCAATTCATTCCATTTTTGTTTTCATACTTGTTACCTACTTAAAGATTGGAATGTAATTATTTGTAAGAATGTAAATTGGGCTTGCCCGTAAAAATAACAATAAACAATAAAAGTAACAATTCGGTTACCAAAGGTAAATGCAGTCCTAGAACAAACATTTTCACGAAAACGGCGGAAGATTTGGTTTTTTTCCACACCGTTCCGATCCGCACCCTCTTCCCATCTTCCGAAAACGTTATAAATAATTCATACGGGTGCGCGCAAGCCGTATGCGCTGGGGGAGCAAAAAAAAAAAAAAAAAAAAAAAAATAGAAGAGCAGGGACACACGCTTGTGAGGGCTGTACGTAAGGGATGGTGGAGCACATTTAGATTTGTCTACTACTACGTCTTGGAATATTCATGGGGGCGCAAGGCACAGAAGTGTTTGGGAGGCGGCAAACAGGGGAAAAGATATGATCGGGTTTTGCACCCCAGTTGAAAACGCTGCTTCGTCTCGCTTCCACATTGTGGATTTCACTGTATCCCTCTCGGTTTTTACCCTCCAACAACATGATTACCTGTGTTGTTAACTCTTCACGTTCTCCAGTCGCAGTTTCGTTTGTGAAACATCAGTGGTTGTTCCCGTCTCTTCGAATTCGATAGTCTTCAGGATCTTTTCTCTCTGTCTTGGCTATCAATGCAGGTTCTGCAACCAATTCATTACCAATAAATCACCAGCAAATTCTTCTATCACAGTTTCATTATTTGAAAAAATGCAATGCCAGTTACTCAGTGCCTATGAGTTATTAGACAATTCAGGCCAATACTATTTTTCAACCTTTTCCAGGTATTTTTTTCTTCTTCATAATAATTGTTTTGAAAACTACTCGTATTTGCAATATCGCCCTCAACACTTGAATCATCTTGATTCTCAATTTGAAACACAACCACCACGAACTAGTTGAATATTGAATTCAGACACCAATGTCTTCCTGAATTCACAATTCATGTAAAAAATTGGCATTTTTGTCAAATTTACAGTAAAAAGGAGAAAGGTTAGTGTAATTTATCCATTAATGGCAGAAGTTTTTATAAAATTCACAACAAAATGCGCGAAAATTTACAAAAAAATAAAAAATAAATTGTGGAAAATTCACAAAAAAGTGAATTTTTGTGGAAAAACTTGAATTTAATAAAAATTCTTGGTGAAATAAGAAAATTTGAGTGACATCCACAGAAAATACAGTAAATTTTACTAAAATTCACCAAAAACAAAGTTCTGGGAAAATTCACAAAAAGATGTGATGATGGCTTCATATTCATATCAGTATTCGTATTCATATTCATATTTTCTGATTTATGAATTTTATTCGTATTCATATTATTTATATGAATATGAATACGCCCATCTCTTACAAACGGCTCATGTCAGCTCAGCGATCCCCATTCAGCAGCTCAATTGTGAACGTTTCGGGGCAGTTTTAGAACATTCTCCTTTGTAAAAATTGACCAAATTGCAACGCGCTATGTGGATGTAAACAGTACAGTTGGTAATCCGCTAGAAAAAATCTACTCCATTCGATTCATCCGGCAAAAGGCTTTGACGTTGTGAATATCTCGAGTGCTTTTTCATTGTCAAATTAGCAACCGATTAAAAGGCTTCATAAATTATTCCCCTCCCTCCAATTTAAAGCCCGAAAGATCCGAAGATCGTCGGAGTTCAAGTCTGATTGTTTCAAGCGTAACTTCTGAAGCCATTAATCTTCACTTGCCTTTCGAGGCCCAACCCTTTCTCAATTGCAATTCGCCAGGGAACTGGTGAGCGGGACGGGGGTCGGGCGGATACGCATTAATCCAAACCATAATGAATCCCTTCTTATCTCCACTAATATCTAGCAATGAATTTCTACAAGTCCCACGAAGCTGGTTATTAAGTGTAATGAAGGCAACAAGTTGGTCGGTGAATTGATGTTTGCATCAGGTAAAAGTAGGCCCATTCCAGTCGTCTATATTAATTTCACGATGCTCGAATTAAAATGATTCAGACGAATTCGCTCGCTTCGAGGGCAGATATTCAGTGTTGTACCCTAGACCCCTCGATTTCGCTCAATTCGGGTGGAAAGCGGTTCTGAGCCACCAGCGAATTCCAGTTTTGACGCTGCGGTTCATAAACGTGCTAAACATAGATCCCCCTATCAAAATTATTTCTCGATATGTGTGGGTTTCAACAGGTTAAGACTTGTCCGTTAACCGTCTCAGAATCAAAGCTGAGGTCATTCTGAATCCACCGATACCTCTAACTCAATTTAGTCTTCTAAAAACTGAAATGACCGGCTTTTGGAACTGGAATGATTCAAGGAGCACCTTATAATTTGACGGATTTTGGAACCTATCTACATTTTGTTCCGATTTTCGTGGTTTTCGACAGATTGAGACTTGCAAAACCTGTCAGAACCATTGCTGAGGCCAATCTGAATCCAACTGTATTGTTGTTTGAGGAGAAATTGATACGCAAATCGAGTCGGAAAGTTGGTAGTTTATTCAAGGGAAATACTTGGAACAATGGAAGAAAATAATTTATTGGGATCGCGTATCATAACATCGGTGGCAATTAGACTGAATCACAAAATCGGTAGGGTTGCAAGATTGCGTTCTGGCATATCATGATTTAGGAACTTTATGGTTTGTCCTTGTATCTTCATATCACCCCAACTGGCGTTTATAATGATTATTAAGGAATAATTAAAGTAAATTGTTTTGGTGTAATTCGGTAATTATGTGAGGTAAAGAGGAAGATCGAGAGCGCTAGTAGGTTACGGGGAATAAGGGAAGCCCGGGAGGTGCTGCTGATTAGCTCTGGGGGCCAAACGTGAACGGTACCCCAAAGTCGCCTTTTTTCCAAAAAGTGGAAAAATTGATTAACTGCGTTTGGAACTGGAAATGTTTTAGCGGGGTTTGCACCAAGAGGAGTTTACAATTTGAACGGTATTTGGAAGCTATCGAAATTATTTTCAAATTTTGGTGGTTTTCAACAGGTGTTCAATCTGTGTTGAATCTAATGATACCCCGAAGTCAACTTTTCTTTCCAAAAAAGTGGAATTAACGGCTTTTACAGACTCAGCGTCTCAATTGGGACTGAGACCGATTCAGTGTCGGAAAATGTTAAAGGAGGGAGTTCTCCGCCCCATTATTAAGTCGTTCTTAAATAGGTGCGATATCACCGTTTAAATCCCCATGATACAACTTTTTAACAAGTTCTGATTGAATATAAAAAACAGCAGTCGGAGATCCACCCCTCGCCGGGGGAAGAAGCGCAAACCACTGGAAATAAAAGGATTTCATGGGACGTTTGTCTTTTATTGTGCTCGTTCAAGAGCGTGTTTCGAGAAGGGGAGTGTGAACAAGTGGGATTCATCAAAACAAAGTGAAGGATTTTCGTGTCTCGGAAAAAAGAACGTGCTGACTACAATTGAATCGGTAAGAATAAAAAACAGTACAAGTCCAATTTTGGCCATTTTGGAAAAAACCATTTTTTATAGGTTGAAACCTGTAAAACTAGCTATTGCGCACAAGAACAGTCCGCTATCAATGCTCATGGGACCTAAACTAAACACTAAACTAAAACCAATGAGAGAAGAAACCGTACAATTCCACGGACTTATACTGTTCTTGCCCTCCATCCATCCATCTACAAAAAACATGTAAGCCTATTGGAAGAGGATCCAGCAAACCATTCGGCATATCCGAGTACAGGGAATTTGAGTACGATTCCTCCTTGCCAGGGTACGTCAAAACATACGAGTAAATAGATGGAATCGCTTCTACACTTCAAACTTGCGAAAAAAGGGCTTCACGAAAAACTCCCTATACAGAAGAGATTGCAGATGTTGTAAAACTGATAAAATACATCCCAGACCAATTCCTCGAGTTCCATCAGAGCATTAAAGAATGAAAGGCGACTAAACAGGAAGAAAACAATGAAAATTAGTAGAGGATATATTTTTTGTGAAGAACTTCCATACCGAGGAGTCAGTAACATGTTTTTAGCAAAATCTTTAAGTTGCAGATGTAAAATTATGACAATTATTGATTATGTTTTATTTAAATTTTGTGGAGAATAAAAAACATAACTAGTACTTTACTTTTACTCATATGTCTATTCCAAGTTCTTTTTAAATGCAATAAAAATGCTGGCAATGGTGATGGGACCTGCAAGTATGATATCTGATGGTTGACCAATCGTTAAAATACATTGCTTGAGATTCCGCCGATAACGAAACCTTTAATTGCAACTATCTTGAAAAGCTGATTTGAAACATGTACTGTTGTCATTCTCACCGATTCAATTAAGAAAACTCGGAGTATAGTAGTTGAACGTAGCGAAAGGATCTGGTCAGGGGGGAATAACGTCACTGGATAAAACTCGTGGAAGTCGATACCCAACTACATGCCGGTGCTTCTACCGTAATGCAATCATTCAATTATTTAGGTGCAATTTAGTGCTCGACAGTTGTCTGTTTAGTTTTGTAAACGGTTCTGAAGAAATTGTGTCATGTGACTTCCCGCAAAGACGACTGATACGAAATTATAAATATGAATACTTGATCGTTCAGAAATTAATCGTTAATCCTAAAAAATGGGGTGTTTCATGGGGAACGATTGAGAGAAACGGTGTCCATTACTGAGCGATTTGGCCGCTTAGTTACTTGTCCTCATACCACACTTAAGTATGGAGTAATTACTCCATAGTAAGAATCCAAAAAACGTCAATACCGTCATTTCTGAGTTCTTGATCAAAAACGAAGTGTTATAAAGTTTGTATCCCGCTCCCTTATTTTTATTCGTTTGTGTTTTCTAAATAGAACAATAATATCAAACACAACTTCTGCGCATTTATACTTAACCAAGTTGGTAATTAATTTCTTTAATTAGAAGTATCTATGTTTTTTTTTTATTTATTTATATTACGCCTCTTTTGCGGTATCTAGTATAATCTCATTGTAGTAATGCTGATAAGCATACATTTTTGTTCATATGTACTATGACTCCTTCGTCTGTGCACGGTTCTCCATACAGAGGAAGTACATTTACTGAATTAACAGTTATATAACATGTATAATAATTGTGGAAATAATAAAGAAAAAAATTGATATTTATAGCCCTCGATTGTCTCTAAACACATGCGCAAGGTTGATCGAGCTAGTGAAAACCAAAATTGATTCTTTTAAATTTTCGTCTGATGACGACGCCCGGGAGATCTCAGGTATGTTGAAAATGGCACTTCCTTCATTCCTCTAGTGATCTCTCGTGAAATTGCCCGTATGTTATGCGACGTCGCGTGATGTTGCCCCTATCGGAAGTTTAGGAGGGTTAAAAAAACCGTATAGGACGTTTCTGAAAGTGCTTCACTCGACGCGAGATTTCCTTTGCCGATACGACGGCGTCATCTGTCTTCCTCGTCGATTAAAGATCAACTTAATCCATTTCCAAACTTGAAACGAGCGGCTTCCAGGATTTTCCATAACGAGCTCACGAACACACAACGAGCATCCACTTTGCTCATAAAAGGCGAAAGCAACAACAAAGTTCCCAGTGAAAGCGGGTTCTCCCCTTCTTTGAGAGCTGAGCACTTACGGCGAAAATTTAATTTGTAAGTTGGCTTTAAAAAGAGGGGAAGACGGACAGGGTTGCGATGTCGTTTTTATTGAGCCTATAAAGTATCATCTTGTGCATCATGTACATCACCCTCCGCGGTAGATGGAGGGTTGAGAAGGGAACATCATCGTAAAAGAGAGAGAGTGCTGATTGTATTCGGGCGGCGTGGGGCTTATCTCCTACTGCGAGGGAGGCGATACAGGAGAATATCAGTCGGTGGATGGTTTTCTACGAGAATACCATTGGCAATCGCCACCCAAACAACAACCGGACTAAAACAATCCGAAAATTGATAAAAGTTTCGATGGCTGTATATTTGCTGTAGACACCGCTAACGTAGTCAATAAATTAATTCGACAGAAGCAGTGATGGATGTAATGTATGTACTGTAATTTATTTCCATCCAAAAATTACAGAAACATATATAATTGATTAACATAATAGACACACTTTTAGCGAATATGAAAGGCAATCGAAAGGCAATCGAAAGGCTAAGTTCGTAAATGGGCAGAATCGGGCCACTATTACGGGGGGTTTTGGGGATTTTTAGGGGGAGGAAATTCCCCATAAATTCCCAAAATGAAACATTCTGACTAGTGACACCTTAACTAAAAGGTTTTTTTCTATGCTGAACACGATGGTGAAATAAGATTTGCGATATCTCATTCCGTTCTCAAACTGTAGCACTGTGAAAATGAAGAAACGTGGTTGATACTTGAGATGTTCTTCATGGACATCTTGTTCTTCAATGGAGACATTTTACTTAAATGCCATGCTGCATGACAGGATTTTTTTAAATGCTCCACTGTAATATATACACCTATTTATATACATATCACAACTACCGACATGAATAATATAATATATTATTTACAACTCGACTGGAATAAATAAGAATAATGAGCAAATTGAATACATTCAACGGTAAGCAAATAAATTGAACGCACGGCAACCAAAGTACGTTTGTTGTTGTTTACTCGGCAAGCTCTGAAAAAGTTGTGAAATGCGTATGCGCGTGCGTTCTAGTTCTGAGAGTCCTGAAAAAATTCGGGGACTGACAAAACCGACTTGACAGAACTCGGCGTTCTCGTAGTTCCAGAATACCTAACTCGACTACGCTTGCGCAGAACCGTTTGGAACGTGCACTGTGAACGAAGTAAGAATCTTCGCGTTACAAAAAGCCATCTCCACGTTACGAAATGCATTTCGCGCAAAAAAAAAAAAATGCTTCTCGCGTTAACGTGAAGAGAACGGGAAGTACAAAAACTCTCTACTGGTGCTCCGAAGGCAAGCGAAGACACGTCCAGGCGGAGGAGCGTTTACGGAAGAAAAGTGACCGCCTAATGAGCGGAAGTGGTTAGTCAGTGCGGCCCTCTTGTTTGTAAACACAAACACGTGCTGCCGAACCGGTAATACGGTAGGAAGGTAGTTGGTTAGTTGGTATGCCTGTAAAGTGGACACTACGTGCGTAGGCGTATTTCCATGTGGCCGTAATTACAGGTGAAATACGTGTGTGTTATGTCCGCACGAACCCCCAGGTCGAAGACATGCTCTCGGGAAAAGGCGATTTATAGGCGAAGGGGGTTTTTCAATGACAGAAAATTCTGAGCGAACGCACGTTTTCGACAGGTGTGTCGACAACCGGCCACAATCACCTGCTCTCACCTCAATGATTTCGATGTTGTGTTCCCCTTCGGATAATAAAATCGATACAATCGTGGACAACCTTCTTTTGGGTACAAACAACGCTGTGGTTTTTTATGGCTACCCAGAAGACATTTTTCGATTTTTTAGGGAAAGACGAATTTTATCATCGAAGTCTTTTGAGACCAATGGGCCTAAAATGCCATTTTCGACGTTTCTGAGATCATCTAGTTGGGGCTTATATGCCACTATCTTGGGGCGAATTCACCAACATTTTAAATCACGTTTAGACGATCCGGATCGCGATTTACTTTCGTTAATCATGATCCGAAGTGCTATACGAAAGAGAGAAATTAAGAAGGAAAAATACACGAAAGGAATAGGAAAATATACTAAAGGAATAGGAAATGTACGAAAGGGATATACCTACAAAAAGAATATGATAATATACGAGAAAAAGAAAATTTCCCAAAGAAAAAAAAAGAAAAAAATAACTCTGCAAATTCTTGACACAACGGTTCATTATCTTCTTTGTACAGATCGCCCTTCTGTTTAGAATCTAAACTTTAGATCATTAGGTCTAAATGTCTAAATGAACCTAAATGATCCTAAATGTTACATGAATTATTATTATGAATTATCACTAATTATTAATAATTTTATCAAGTACCTAGTGAAATTATTATGATTTATTGTTAGGTATTAATCATTTGTATTTATTATTAATAATTATTATTATTAATTATGATTAATTAATACCTTATAATATTAATACCTCCCCTGGCTACATATTAGGAAAATTGACCTACCTTTGAGCCGTCATTGTGAACGAACGGCTGGTCGTACAAAGCTGCGGATGGTCTTAAAAAATTCTTAGGAATAAACTCTATCTAAATATGAAATAAAACTCTGCAAATTCTTGACACAACGGTTCATTATCTTCTTTGTACAGATCACCCTTCTGTCTAGATCACTAGGTCTAAATGTCTAGATCCTAAATGTTAGATTAATTATTATTATCAATTATCACTAATTATTAACAATTTTATCAAGTACCTAGTGAAAATTATTATAATTTATTGTTAGGTATTAATAATTCGTATTTACTATTAATAATTATTATTATTAATTATGATTAATTAATACGGTATAATTCTGGGGTTTTAATTACTACGAGAAGTACCTACCAACAAACATTCGAAATTACTTTCATTTCCGTAGCACGAAACGCACCTCAGAACAACAAACTCGACATCACTTAAGCCATATGATGTTCCAAAGAGCTTGTTAGTATGAAAATGGACCTGTATTTCAACAGTTTGATTCACGATCCTGTAGTGAGGCACAATCTTTGAGCCGTCATTGTGAACGAACGGCTGGTCGTACAAAGCTGCGGATGGTCTTAAAAAATTCTACGGAACAAAATCTATCTAAATATGAAATAAAAAACATACCGTTCTTTATGAATTTTTCGAGATATGAGATTTTCAAATTTTCAAAATTCGTTTTGAACCCCTTCCCCTTGACCTAGGGTGATGAAAAGTTTCGAGGACCATTGTGGGGTTGGTCGAAACCCATAAAAAAAATTTCGTAATTTTAACTCAACGCTAACTGGGCAAAGTGGCGCGGACGGCGTACGGCGGACGGACGGATTTTGGTTTATTATCTTCGATAATGAACCATTGGAATCGCCCAAAGAAAAAAAAATTTTAACCCCCCCTCAAAATTTTTTGGTTTACGTTTCAAGATACGTAGATTCAGAAAATCGAATAAAAAAAAATCTGTGCGTCCGCCGTACGCCGTACGCCGTCCGCCGTCCGCGCCACTTTGCCCAGTTAGCGTTGAGTAAAAATTACGAAATTTGGTTTCTGGGTTTGGACCAGCCCCACAATGATCCACGAAACTTTTCATAACCCTAGGAAGGGGTTCAAAACGAATTTTGAAATGTTGAAAATTCCATATCTCGAAAAATTCCCATCAAACGGTATGTTTTTTATTTCATATTTCGATAGGGTTTGTTCCGTAGAATTTTTTAAGTCCATCCGCAGCTTTGTACGACCAGCCGTTCGTTCACAATGACGGCTCAAAGATTGTGCCTCACAACCCGATCGTGAATCAAACTGTTGAAATACAGGTCCATTTTCATACTAAAAGCTCTTTGGAACATCATATGGCTTGAGTGATGTCGAGTTTGTTGTTCTGAGGTGTGTTTCGTGCCACAGAAATGAAGGTAATTTCGAATGTTTGTTGGTAGGTATGTACTTCTTTTTTTATTCGATTTTCTGAATCTACGTGTCTTGAAACGTAAACCAACAAATTTTGAGGGGGGATTAAAATTTTTTTTTCTTTGGGCGATTCCAATGGTTCATTATCGAAGATAATAAACCAAAATGAAGTACGAGGTACGCGGTGTGGGTGTGGGAGGGGGCGCAAAGACATAAAAGGTCTCGTCGTATGACGCACTAGTTGGGCTCCTGCCAGCCGTATTACGTCATACGCTCGTGCGTCATAGGCTCTGACGTATTTGTTGGTCTCCTGCCAGCCGTCTTACGTCATACGCTCGTGCGTCATAGGCTCTGACGTACTTGTTGACCTCCTGCCAGCCGTCTTACGTCATACGCTCGTGCGTCATAGGCTCTGACGCACTTGTTGGTCTCCTGCCAGCCGTCTTACGTCATACGCTCGTGCGTCATAGGCTCTGACGTACTTGTTGGGCTCCTGCCAGCCGTCTTACGTCATACGCTCGTGCGTCATAGGCTCTGACGTACTTGTTGGTCTCCTGCCAGCCGTCTCACGTCATACGCTCGTGCGTCATAGGCTCTGACGTACTTGTTGACCTCCTGCCAGCCGTCTTACGTCATACGCTCGTGCGTCATAGGCTCTGACGCACTTGTTGACCTCCTGCCAGCCGTCTTACGTCATACGCTCGTGCGTCATAGGCTCTGACGTACTTGGTGACCTCCTGCCAGCCGTCTTACGTCATACGCTCGTGCGTCATAGGCTCTGACGCACTTGTTGACCTCCTGCCAGCCGTCTTACGTCATACGCTCGTGCGTCATAGGCTCTGACGCACTTGTTGGTCTCCTGCCAGCCGTCTTACGTCATACGCTCGTGCGTCATAGGCTCTGACGTACTTGTTGGCCACCTGCCAGCCGTCTTACGTCATACGCTCGTGCGTCATAGGCTCTGACTATTGTAGGTCGACTACTAGTGCAAAACCATGTCGACTACTGAAGAAAATGTTGTGTACCTAGAGCATTGGGATTTTTTACAAAACTTCTTTTTCCCTTTTCAAACCATGTTGAATAATATTTCCCGCTGCCAGGTCTTTTAGGGAAGGATCTTGGGTACACAATGAACAGGTTTGCAATGAGAAAAAAACCGAGTGAATATTGAAATGTCATCCATTTCTGACCTATATTTAAAATTTCAAGTATCTAGCTCATCATCAAAATTTAATTTGTTTAAACAAATAGGTATTATTTAAACAATTTTACAGACAAGAAACCGAGTGAACATTGCATTGTGATCCAGTTCTGACCTATTTTTAAAATTTCAAGTCAATAGCTCAGCATCAAAATTTAATTTGTATTATTACAAAAAGGTATTATTTAAACAATTTTACAGATGAGAAACCGAGTGAATATTGCAATGTGGTCTATCCCCGACTGACGGTTAAAATTTCTAGACTGTAGTTTACCTGGAAGATGAAACACTAGGTCTAAATGTCTAGATCCTAAATGTTAGATTAATTATTATCATCAATTTTATCAAGTACCTACCTAGTAAAAATTATTATAATTTATTGTTAGGTATTAATAATTTGTATTTATTATTAATAATTATTATTATTAATTATGATTAATTAATACGATATAATTCTGGGGTTTTAATTACTACGTCGGTAATAATTTTTCTATAAAAGAAGTACCTACCAACAAACATTCGAAATTACTTTCATTTCCGTAGCACGAAACGCACCTCAGAACAACAAACTCGACATCACTTAAGCCATATGATGTTCCAAAGAGCTTGTTAGTATGAAAATGGACCTGTATTTCAACAGTTTGATTCACGATCGTGTTGTGAGGCACAATCTTTGAGCCGTCATTGTGAACGAACGGCTGGTCGTACAAAGCTGCGGATGGTCTTAAAAAATTCTACGGAACAAACTCTATCTGAATATGAAATAAAAAACATACCGTTCTATATGAATTTTCCGAGATATGGAATTTTCAACATTTCAAAATTCGTTTTGAACCCCTTCCCCTTGACCTAGGGTTATGAAAAGTTTCGAGGATCATTGTGGGGCTGGTCCGAACCCAGAAACCAAATTTCGTAATTTTAACTCAACGCTAACTGGGAAAAGCGGCGCGGACGGCGGACAAATTTACAAAGATATTTTGCCATCTTAACATAAACATCATCTTTTTCTAAAAGTTCGATTTATTGGTGTTCATGAGCCTGGTTAATTATATGGTTCTGTCACAGTTATGAACCGGTAACCAGTGAAGAGAACGAGCGTCGGATTTCGTAGCTGTAAGGTCGGACATATGCGGTTTGATTACCGCACTACGGGCAGTTCATCCGACAACAGTTGTGTTGATATGTTATTACGCGGTCTGATTAGGGTTATGGGCCCATGAGGAGGACGTCCGCACAGCTGTAGCCTTCCCCGAGAGCCCCATGAATGGGACCGCTAATTGTCCGGAATGGGTCCTGAGAGTGACCCGCATGTGCTATAAGGCGAAAACCCTATTATCGCCTATCATAATGTTGAGGATACCAACACCATTTGGTCGTAAAATAAAAGGGAATCCATCGGGTCGAGACACGAACCCCCGAATCCTAGTTGGGAATGAGGAATCGATAGCTTCTGGTAACTTGATGCTTAATGCATACTGTCTAAGAACTACTTAATTGAAGGGTATAAGTGACAAAAACTTCAGAAAAAGCTATGACGATTTAAAGGCTTCACATCTCCATAATTTGATTACTTTTCATTTAAAACTCCACAAACTTACTTGGAAGCAATTAACATCTTCAAAGTGTTCTTTTCCAATATTAGTGCCCAGGTGTGCAGGTTATACAAGCAGGTTATTTGAGGTTGCTCAACGGTTACATTCAGTTGAACCTCCGGTTTGGAACGCTGTGTTGGGGGACCTGTCGCGACATGTCGGCTGGCTGTGCGGACAGAGCTCCGCTCACCAATAATTAATCATAGTGAACTTAGTATTGATAATTAAATCACCAATTTTTTACACAACGTTAATGGTATTATGGCATTAATGGTTAACTTTGTACCTGTGTCAGAAAATTCGCGATAACTGATGGACTTTTTTTCAAACTTATGTACATTTTTTGAACTTATTTATATTCCAATTGGTATCAAACTTGAACACGTTATTATTCACATATTGACTAACAACGATGAACGAAATCATCTCGAAACATCGGCTACAAACGACAGGGAAAAATTGTTATAAAACATTATTACTTCATTGATACCCACCAGTGCTGCCACGTACGATTTGGAATGATTTGGCGTTTCACTGATATCACCCAATTCATTACCAACAAATTAAGATAAAAATCACTGACCTAGGTCTTTATAGTACGGAGAAAAAGACACGTGGAGTTGTGAAAGGTAGTTTGTGGGAAATCGGGTTTTTCTAAAACCTGCTCTGTGGGAGCAACTGGGCTTTCCTGCAACTTACGGGGCTTCCATGATTCTCGAATTTACAAAAACCGGAAGGTAGTGCCTAAATGGCTACAAAATAAAGCACTTGTTGGAGATAGATCAAGGTCCAGAAGCCCCAGAACGCCTATCCTCCAGCAAGAGAATCTTCTGTCTACTCTCGCCCCAGCAGTTCTTCATCTATAAAGGGATAGTTCTTCATCTCGTGTGAAGAGATAGTTGACCTGTCTTGGGAAAAACCCGGACGGGGGGTCCTCGACCGTTGGTGTGCTGCTCTTGGTAGATATTTATGGCGATAATTCTTTTTTTTTTAATACGAAGATAACATTATTATTATATAAATATCACAGTTGATTAAATGACTTAAAGTGGATATCCACGCTAATTAACTTGTAGCATGACTCAGGGGAGAATCCAGTGATTGCCCCTTATACCTAATAGGTTATTGATATGTAAGTAAATACGAGCTACATAAGGTAGTACATAAGCTCGTACATAAGCTAATACAACAGTTTTTTTTTTTTTTTTTAGCCTAAGTTATCCTGAGGGCGTTTGCACTTGAGTCGCCTATCGTTGCGAGGTGATGGAGGATTGTTAGCCAGGTGGTTAATGAGAGGGTTCGGGTGAATTAGCATAGTTGAATGGAGTTTTGTGTAGCATTGGGTTATCGTCTCACGGACCGTGGGTATGCTGAGGTCTGCATGCAGAACTGAGTTCCTGATGAACCAGTGGTTCCCCGTTAATTACGATAATTCCTTAGAACTCGGTTTTGCAGGGTTTGTACTTTTTTTATGTGAGTTTCAGCAGCTGAACCCCAGAGTCCACAAGAAAACTGCCAAATTGGTCGAATTAAGGTCAGATAGAGGAGCCGTTTGGTGTGGAGGGGTATCGCAGAGCGTTCATTCAACAAATGTTAAAGTGCACGAATTCTTGAACGAACTTTGGCTAATTCTATGATCCTATAACGTATAATATACGTTATAGAATTATAGTGGGGAACCACTATATTATAGTGGTTCCCCACAGTGAACTTATTGGGGAAATTAGATGAGCCAACTCACGCGTCCTGCGCTCATTAATTTCGATGATTTTTTCCAAACATTTCGAAGGTACTTTAATATTATTCAAAAATACCAAAATTTTCAGCAGGATCTGTAGGTTTTTTAGTGCAAAGAACCGAAAATCGATTTTGTTTTGGGAGAAGGTCTGTGGATTCTGTGAATTCTAACTGATTTTATTCAGTTTGGTAGATGAGGAGCTATTTTTGAGAAGTAGGTAAGTAAACGCAACTCTGTTTTAGGAGTTGAGTGAGATTGGAAAGTGCGTTCTTATTGATCGCGTGGGGGGAAGAAAAAGAAGAAGAAGAAAAAGAAAACATAAGATAGAGAGAGAAAGGACACTTTCAAGGGGAATGGGCGGCGGTGTGTGAGCGGTACGGGATGGTGGAGGAAAGACACAAATCCAGCCGTATATATTCAGAGGTGGAAAGGCCTGCTCGGGGGGGAAAGGGAGGAAAAAAAGCCCTGGGGCGGGTTAAGAGTTAAACCACGAGAATAACCAAGCGAGTTGAAGGGAGGGTTAAGACATGGGGGCGGCCCGAGTGGCGACTCGGTCAGTAAATTGACGTTTTATCTTTGTGAAAAACCGCCATTTGGATGCCGAGCCACGCGAAGGATTTATGAGGAACAACTCGGAGAAACGCCCACAGGGGCACAAGAAGGCTCCGTTTTATACGAATGGCCGAGCGAGCGAGCCTTTGGGGATCCTTTGAGAAAGAAGGAGTTTCGATTGGATTTGGACACCTCGGATGTTGTCCGGACACTACTTGAATACCACTTCAGGTTGAGAAATAGGTAGAGGTCCTGCCGAGGAAATTTCAAGTTGTTTCCTTGGTGGGGCTTGTTTTCGTTCGTTATTCTTTGGTGGTTGTCACATAACATCACTGGTTAGGTACCCTCGACACTATGTGGTATTTTGAGTCAACGAATTGCTCTTGTGGAAAGGGGCACTTTGTTTTATAGAGGTGTCAGATATTGTGTCCATGATTTGAAAAATTTTTGTGTACATTCAATCACATTGAATGGTGAGGGTTTCTTCCTACTGCTACGTATAACATCTTTCCACTCCTCTGGAATTCCGACAAACGATTTTTGGTTGATTAACGCCATATCCCGATCGCACTATAAGTGCGAGTGCCCCCGCATCGGAAAAACGAAAACAAAAAGATAAGAAGACAGTGAAGCTGTCAGAGGGAAGACCGTTCATGGACTCTCATCGTTTTTTCTAAGGTGCGCGGGACTTTCATCATTTTTCCCCAGTATTCTGTTTCTAGCGTATTCCCATCGTTCTTTCCCCTTATGGGTTCGTGTATCAATAGTACAACAGTCGTTAGTTACTAATGGACAACAGAATGCAATAGAAACCTCAACATCGACCAAAAGTGGACTCCCATCGTTTTTCCATTGGACCCTTCGTATTTAATACGTCTTACTTCCAAAGATATTGGCGGCTAGGGATGGCCATCGGTAGGTACCCAACATATCGAAATTTCGATATTCGATAGTATCGGAGGTGAGGTATCGATGACGATATTTATCGTATAGCTCAGTATTTTTTTCTCGATATTTTTTGCAACCGATAGTATCGATCAATAGGTCAACAGGTACTTACCTAAGCCAAACTGTAATGTCAATTCTCTGACTATGAGTTTTTGACTATACAGGGTGTATCAGTCTCGACTCGACAAATTTCAGGGATCGATTCTACGACTAATTTGCAAAATTTTGACTTTGAGCTCATATTGTAGCTGTTGGAACTGCTCAAAAATTCATGTTTTGGTATCAGAGAGATAGGAAATTTAGCGGTCTTTCCAACGGTGAACTCAGATTTTAATCCACTTATCAAATCAAGGGAGTTATGGCCATTTCAGTGCCACAAGGTCGAAAACACGAAAAAAATCTTAAAATTAAAAAAGAGGGTTTTTGACGGGGTTAAAAAAAATTGCTAAGAGACACTTTTTGTTGCAAATTAGTCGTAGAATCGATCCATGAAATTTGTCGAGTCGAGACTGATACACTATGTAGAATAGCTCTACTAATTCACCCACAAGACTCATATTTTTTTCTTCGACTCATAAATTTTGGAAATGTGTGATATATTGGATTAAAAAAAATCGTCAGACCCGTTACCCAAATGTCGATGCCCGATATCCGATCGGACTATACGCTATCGATATTTCGATACTATCGATGACCATCCCTATTGGCGGCTGGAAACCCACAATATGTGGGTAACGACGGTAGGTATATTACTACGACCTCGCTTGTCGTAACCAATGAAATTTTGACAGGAGAGCCAAAAAAGTGAAATCACCTCTCGTAGGACCTCTAGTCGTTTTAACTCTTTTAACGAGACATTTTGATGTGCAACTTCTCGGGTTTTAGCCAAAGTCACTTCGCGTCCTTCGAACCTTGTCAGACCGACTCTGATTGTTGACGTTTATTGCTGCAAATGATTTTGGCATTCGGACGTTTTAACGTCGCTGTATTTTTCGGTCTCAACAAAGCCCTCGCGACTCCCACAGATCTTCAGGAGAAAATACTCGCTCAAACTACAGCATTAGCCGACATCCTCGCGCAAGATAAATTCATTCATCGAACGCTGCCCTCATCCCCCCACGAGTTTGCCCCGTCGCAGGTGATCAACGAGACTTCCCTCACTCCACCGGTTTCGAGAGAGGGTGTAAGATCAATATGCGTATCACTTGTGTTTTCCCCCTTTTGCTACCGTCCCGTCCAAGCACTTTCATATCCGGTCCGGCGAAACCCCCCGTGCGTTCCACAGGGAATCAACAATGGACAAAAAAACACGCCACCCCTTCATCCCATCCGAGCTTTGTTTCCATACTGTGTCGGTTCAAAAACACTCTACAAGCCGGTTGAGAGCAGGTGCGACTATTTGTGTGAATGTGATAGGTACCTACACGCGGGCAAACTGCATTTGAAAAAAAAAAAAAAAAAGAGTCCAGTCATGCAGCATGGCTATAAGATATAAGAGCGAATTTTTGAAGAAAAAATTGGTTTTATGTCAAATATCTCCATTTTACTGAATATCTAACAAATTTTGTCTCCTTTCTTTTGCCGAGTAACATCTCAGTGTATAGAATTTTCAACGCTAGTGAAAACACGTTTTTCAACGAGTGAGATCATTTTTTTATCTTCTTAATTTATCATATCCTTTACTATTCTGTCGGAAAAGTCTACCATCTTCTTTTTGCTGGCTACTATTCTAATTTAATAACAATTCGATGTGTTGAAATTGTGCTTTTTTTGTAGCATTTTTGAAGGATTGATTTTATTATTTCTGAATGTTTAATGTTGAGTAGAAGATCATGTTGGGCAACCATCAAACTCTGATATGCTCTGGCGGCGAAAGCATGTTCGTTTCGCTGTTGTGATATGAAAATACTTCAACTCGATCTATTTCAACTGTTGCTAAGACCGAAAAACCTCTCTCGGCCCGCTCTCGGAGGGAACTGTAAGGGGAAGGGACTGAATGATAAATGGTTAGACACCCCACGTCAAATCAAGGAGGGGGTAACGATGTAATTTGAATTGATGGGGAAAAAGATATATCCATTTGTTATGATTGTCACGCCCTCTTCATAACAACGAAAATAAGGTCCGGGTAAATCGCGTAGCGATACGACCTCATCGACAATGTCTGACTCAATACACCAGTAGGGCAAGAAGACCAGCTTCTGTGCAGTCAATATATCGAAATGTTTATCGGGAGGTATTTTAAATATATTGAGTGTGGGGTCAAATGGCATCATCCTCAAACTGTGAGCCTTATAAAACTTCATTTATAATACCAAAATTTACTAGTAATATCATCATGCATAATATGAATTCTGTTTGCGCCAAGACCAGCTCCTTGATTTTACAAACTCAAATGCAGACAGGTCATATTATAATAATTATAATTATTATAATATGACCTGTCTGCTTTTGAGTTATAATTATTATAATTATTATAATAATTATAATAATTATAATTATTATAATATGACCTGTCTGCATTTGAGTTATAATTATTATAATTATTATAATAATTATAATAATTATAATAATTATAATTATTGTTTACATTTTGTAAATTGGGCATTTTCACCAGTGTATCAAGTTTTCAAGTCAAATTCAAGATTTTTCAAACCAAATTCAAGATTTCCCAAACCAAATTCAAGATTCTCTTCTGTTAGTAGCACAGACTGTGTGAATTACGACATGATGATGAAGCTTTCTGACGCTATAGCTGGCAATGTCTTTCATTAAGTAACATTTTTCGTAAGCAGTGTTGTTCTGTTTAGTAGGGAAGAGGTTTTGTATTAATTGATAGCATTATTGGGGCCCAACAAATTTTGTTTCGTTTGCACCAGGGGGAGCATCTTAATTATTCTTTTGCACTAAATTTATACCTATGGTTTATTCTCACTTGGGTACCACATCTCAAATCTCAGGAAAATCATGAATTTGGTATGGAAAATCTTGAATTCGGTTTGAAAAATCGTGAATTTGGTTTGGAAAATCTTGAATTTGACTTGGAAATGCTATACCTACTATATAAATAAAGTGTGTTCCTAGGTGGTTGAGCCACTTCCTACACTTATCCACACTGTGTTCAAGCTGACGATAATTTACAAATTTATAGTATCTCAAGAGACCATAAGATGTATGCCGATCTCAAGTACACCATCCAAGTTGTATGAATAGTGTCGGTACATCTATAAAGTCGTGTACTTGGCATATCTATACTTTTCTTGTCATTCAACTAATTTCTCATAGAATTAGGTGGGGAACTGTTCACGTTATCAACTTACCTAAGCATCTGAACTCTTGTAGGTTTATCTTTTCTGGAAACCTTTGATTTAAAAAAGCACTGTATTACGTTGACCAACAGCAGTGAACGTAATACAGTTCGACTCATGCCTGAAACTTTCACAGTGTAACTGAAACGTTTCGAGTTTTCACAGGTAATTTTCTGTTTCTACAACTTTATCACGGCAAAATCATCACCAACTTGTTTCTAACTAATTCGGGTTCGGCGCAGAATGTGTTTTTGACCCAAAAAACCAAGGTGACTCCTACATCCACTGATACCACTGGTCGGTGATGTTCTGATGTGGTAGGTTATGAATGGTCAGACCTATTTGAGAAATAAATACTTTTGACTGTGGGAGCTGGAATTTACTGGTCTACTAATAGTCTATTGACTACTCTACTACAAATTAAGGGCATTTCGGAGTATTTTTTAATGTTCCGACTAACGAACTCAGTTCTCAATCAATAGGTGTTTCCGATGATTGGGGGTGGTCGATTGTAACAATCGATCGATCAATCGTCGCTCCCAATCGAACTACATTCGATTGTTTCAATGGGCCTGTTGCACAATAGCTTAGTAACTAATATTATTAGTAAAAGTACTAACAACTTATCATTTGTGTTGCTCAATCGGAATTTACAACCTTTGATAATACCAGCACAAGTTACTAATATTATTAGTAGCATTTCGCTAATATTATTAGTAACTGTTGCACAATTACTTGAAAATATTAGCGTTGATAGAAAATTTCTAACAACTAATACAACTGTTGTCCTGTATTCTCTTTTTAGAAGGGAAGGGAGCCCAAAATATTGGTGTTCTATCAGTTGAAAAGCTGTTGAGCCACGATATGTTTGGAAGATTTGTTATTTGATTATGAAGATGATATTCCCCGCGAGCAACACCACCGCCGTGTTAAACCCAGGGTAAACTTTAATTTCTTAGGTGATTTTGAGTCAGGAACGTAGCCAGCGGGTCCAATCCCCCATACAGGGTTTTTCATACCTCCAGGGATGTATTCCACAGTTCTCGCGGTAGGCCCTAGTCTGGGATCCCCAAAACTCTGGCTACATCACCTTTTGAGTATAAAGTGGAGTATTTGTACTTGAATCATTGTGGTAGGTATAATGTTGTTAGATGACCACTAGTCCCAAACAACAACGATAGCGGTTATAATACATATGCCACAGTATAGATTCAAAGTAGCTTTATTGACATAAGCGGACTTCACCAAAACTGATTTCGCACTGAAGTTAATCCTCCTCGGACTTGAGCTGGAAACAACAACGCGATCCCGCCTGTACTTATTGAATTAATCCGCGGCAACCTCAGAGGTAATGGAAGAAAATTTGAACGTTTTAGCGGATTTAATTCGTGAGCAAGTAAAGTTGACGAACGATTATGTATTATTTATGGCCTCTAAAATCCTCTGCCCTCGCCCATTTCACCAATTTAATCCGCTTGGAGTTTCCCTTCGGCGTTAGTTTAATCCTTTGCTTCCCTCCTCCATCCAGTCGAGGCTTGTCAGGGTTACAAAAACTTCGGAGGTTTACAAGACGAAGATAGAAGAAGGGAAGCAGGAAAAGCTAATCCTCCCATTAGCGGAGTCTCCCTTCTGGCTCCCGGGCGGCTTTTGGAACAAAATAATTTCCAACGCAACTTTACCACCTTGCGTCGCCCCCTGGAACTAATCTACTTAAACGTCGGTAGCTATTATCCCCTGCTTTTCCTTCCTCATCCAGCGTTTCCTGCTCGCCCGTTCTCGAGAGTTTATCCTGGAGAAATTTTCCCGCTAAAAGCTCGGGAGAAGAGCGAGTACTTATGAGCAAATAAGCCCCTGAATGGTGTTGTAGAACACAGCCCTTGAAGGGAAACTCCTACCTGTTGGGTATTAAATCTAAAAGGTTAGTTCCGCAACAAGAAGTGCAATTAACATGCCTTCAACTTCTACCAAGTCGAGTACTGGAGACGAGTGCTAGAGTAGTCTTCATCGTCAAGTAGTTGGTTATTAGTTGCCTGTTTATATGGTTGAGGCAAGTGGAAGGTGAATGGTGAGGCGTGAGAGAGAAAAGTGAGGGAGGTAAAAGGTTGTTTGTGAATCCATCGTGATTTTCTGTCCTAATCATGTATTTTGTGGAGGCGATCATGATTATCGGTGCAAAACAAGCCAATTCGCTCGTCCATCTACTTCCTTTCTGCAGCCAGCAGCTGTATGGGTTTCACACTAGCCAGGACGAGTATTGCTTTGAGTAGGCGTTGCACACGATGACGGAATAAGATATTTCAATTCTGACTTCACCATCGTGTTCAGCGTTGAAAAATGTATAAGCTGAGGGGGGTCTGGGGGAGTTTTATGGGGGGGGGGGGGGGTACCAATAAATTCCCAAAATGAAACAGTCTGACAAGTGGCACCTCAGGGGTTTTTTACGCTGAATACGATGATGAAATCGGAGTTCCGATACCTTATTCCGTTTTCAAACTGGAGCACTTTGAAGATGAAGAAACTTGGTTGTTACGTGAGATGTTCTACTAATCTGATAACGGAATGAGATATCGCCATTGTGACTTCACCATCGTGTTCAGCGTTGAAAATTCTATAAAGTGAGGTGTCTCGGCAACAAAAGAGACAAAACTTGAGGAAAACAAGAGTATTTGAAAAAATCGTCAACTTCCACTGAAATATGATTACACAGTTTGACCGGTTTCGGCGGTTAAACCATCGTCAGTAACAAAACAATAGAATAGACGATGTTTTCAAATACCCTGATTTTCCTTAACGTGGGTTTACAAGATTTCGTTGCTAGTGAATTAGTTCGTGGAGACAAAATTTGTTATAAAACCAGTAAAAGGAGACATTTTACACAAAGCCAGTTATTTCTTAGAAAATTTGCTCTTATAGCCATGGTGCATGACTGGATTTCTTTTACCGGATAATCGTCTGGTGCATGATGACGGTAGTTTTTGGTTACGGTATTAATGAGACGCAGAGCGGTCCTTTGCATGACGTCATCGATTCGAGCCGCCGCCGCTGCACCTGTTGTTTACTTCCGTTACGCATCGGAAGGTCACTAATGAATTGAATCATTCTTCTTCTCACCAGACCCTTTCTTTTTCGTCCCCCTTTCACCCCTCCGGACTTTTCCCCGTTGCCTTTCTCTCTGGTGCTTCGACTCGTCTTGTCCGAACACGAAAGGTGAAAGGAGTGTCGAGGGGCGTTCCCTTGATTTATCACCCGTCTCCGGTGAATGGGCCCTTCTGATGGAGTTGGATGACCAACTTCTTGTCCGCCTTTTGTCATTCGGGCAAGTTACAGATGTCGGGTTTCCACGCTGACGGGACCTAACGACCCTTTATTACCGCTGGGCTGTTGTTCTTAGCGGAATATCGTACGATGGCGAATGTAGGGAATAACTCGTATCAGTGAATCTGTACAGACCTACAGGGTTCGTTTCTGCACGTGTCTGATACAAATAGTATTAATAATTTAACAGATATAGGTATATAACTTACTTCTCGAAGGGCCACCTCAACTAGGGATGCAACATCGGAACCAAATAATCGATTATAACATCAAATGATTAATCGTAAGCTAATAATCGATGTGCCCACAAAGCCTGTTATGTCTTTGAAAATTTGCTCTTATAGCCATGCTGCATGACTGGATTTCTTTCATCGGATAATTGGTATTGAATAATCGATGTGCCCGATCAATCGATTTTTAAGTACTTATTTCTAATGTCTAATTATGTATTTGCATTCCGATGGTCTTCTTCGTCTATAAGTGATGACCTATTGTTACGTAAATTACAACGCTAATGAAGATCTAATGTAGAATCTGAATCTGCTATAAAAAATTGGGGCACCCATTTGAAAAACCGAAGTTGGTGTTATTGCGCATGTTTCTGCGCATGCGCAAAGTGCGGGAACGGGATGTTTGAATTCATTGTAAAAAATGAAGGGGAGTTACTTTAGAAGCTTTTTTTCATTTTCCTGAAAATAACGGAGTTAGAAAGGGTGGTCCACTACTTAAAAAACACCCTGTATAGATTTATGTACAACTCGGCTGTTCCATCGACGTTTTGGAAAGTAAGGGGATTGACGTGATAACCTGAAGATAGTACGCGAAGGATAGTGCTGAATCTCTTCGGTCAATACCGGTAAGATTCGAGGTGACATCCACAACTCTGAAAAATTTGAAAAATTTCCTTGCAGAATTTCCATCGTTTCAGAATTTGAGCCGCATGTCGATTTCCCGGCCTTCGAAAAAAAAATAATAAAATAAAATAAAATCGTGTTCAGCGTAAAAAAAAAACCCTTTAAAATGAGGTGTCACTTGTTAGACTGTTTTATTTTGTGCATTGATTGGGTAATTGTTCCCCTGTAAAACTCCCCAAAACTAAGAGTGGCCCGATTCTGCCCATCTACGAACTTAGCCTTCTGATTGCCAGGACGGATTTTTTGTGCAAATTTGAACTTTTTATCGTCTGGAACGACACTAGAATCACTGGAGCCGATATTCCGACGGGGACGATTAAAAACGGCGATATAGTACAACGGCCTGCACTCCGAAAAACGATGCTGTTTCAATCTTTTTAAACCCTGAAACGTGAATAAATTGTAATTTAAAACTCTGAATGTCGTTTTAATACAGTGACAAAAGGGTTGATGTGAAATAGGAGGGTCGGTATTCTCAGAGATGTTTGTGATTTGACGGCATCATCAGCTGCCGCCAAAGAATTTACTGTGAGAGCGCGAACGGGGCGCGTCCCTCGTAGGGACAGCGAATGGAGGCTATGTTTGCTTTTATGCAATTACAAGACAATATCCCCTTCCTTGGCTCGAGTGGAACTCAAGTGGGCACTCGAGTCTTCACGCGTGAATGTGAAACGTACTTAAAGGGTTTGCAAAGTGTAAACAGGAGTAGCGGGAGGGCATTGTTGTTGAGTGATTGCTCAATGAACCCCCGTTCTCTCGCCTGAGCATCCGTTTTGCCGTCATCTTCCCAAGCATCCGAAAAGGCTTTTCAGGCGAAGGGAGGGATTTCTTTTTGGGCGTTCGAGATGCTCGGGCGAATTTGTAACCCTAGGAAAAAAAAAACAGTGATCATCTGAGGTCAACTTAACCCAACCAATTGTGGAAGTAAATAATAGATGAGATAATGATGTTTATTGACATAGCATAAAATACAAAGGCACGCACTCCATATATCGAAATTATAAGCATAACAATATGATTGTAGCATTATTGTCAACTTATTGTCGGAAAAGGGCAAGCCCGTGCAGCCGACAAGAGTCGAAACTCAGCACAGAAATACAAATAAAAGAAAAAGAACACAATCTATGAGTTGATTTCCCTAGAATATCATCTCATATCTTATACTAAACAGAATTGTTCTGCAATTACAGTGAAACTTAAGAAAAGAAGAAAATATTTATGGAAGAACAAAAGCATAAAAATATAGGAACGCAATGAGGGAATAGGTAATTTTCAAACATAGGCACTAGCCATAATATCATCGATGTAAATATTTCGTTCGCATTCAAGAAACGGAAGATGCTCAAAGAGATTGAAATGACAAGACCTGCGTATTTCGCTGATCTGAACTAGCCCGAGGTAATACCGAGTGAAAACTTCTCCCTTTATGTCAAAAGAAGTAGTCGTTTAAAAGACCAAAACATTGATTTTTTTCATCACTTTTATTGAGAAAGTAATAAATAAGTTGTATCAAAGGTACAATAATAATAGTGCACGCCTCTATTTATGTGAACAACTTGTGCTGAGCTTGTACAAGTCGGCTTAACCACTGATTGCTTGGTAAATAAATTTAGATGTTTATGTACATACAAAACAGTTCTATAGGTGTAAGCCATTCTGGGAGTGAGAACATCGAAGGTTTTGTACAGGGACCTAGTTGCAGAACGCTTATGGGAATAGTTGCTATTCTTATAACTGAATTCATTGCTATGTTTATTTTTTTAAAGTAAGATGCGTAATACACCGTTTTAAGACTTTCTCTTGTTAGCCAATTTCGTAGCATTAGAAAGTAATGCATGGATTTTCTGATTTTATTGACCAATGTAATACATGATCCTTCCACTTGAGATGTATTATCGACCTGAAACTATTTTTCCTCAACCATTTTGCTACTTCATAGACAGCCATTTCTGCGACAGGGTGAGCTCCCAGTACTCTTCATTTATTACAGTAGCTAGGTATATCATCTAAAGGCTACAAATTTGCTCGTCAATTCCATAAAACAGATCACTGAAGTGTATCAGAAATAAAATTGGGTCAAGGACAGATCCCTGGGGTACTCCATAGTTCATTGTTTTTAGATCCTATCTAACTGCAGTTTTGTCCAGTCCAATTCTTTCAACATTGAGGACCAATCTCGATGTTTCTAAGTCCAATGTCTTAGTGAGATCAAGAAAATTGATATTACTTCACCTAATTCCTGGTTGAAATTGATATTATTTCCGTTACGAGGTTTACTAGCGCATCCTCAGTTTCCATGCGTTCTCTGCCCGAATTGAATTGGAGATAAGACACTATTTAATTCAAGATATTCAATTATTTTTCCTATTTCAAATACTTGAACTGTGTATCATTAAAGCCAAATTATAAGCACGTTTTTCTTATTTAAAATAACTGAACTACTTATAATTAGAAGTAGGATATCACACATCCTTTAACCATGTAAGTTACCAACGTCAAAGCCTGTGAAACTACCATTCATCTTCCAACACAAGAGGGTGGCTCATACAGAAGATTACCTTCTCCCTTGAAAGAATGTATAATTATTTAAACGTATGCAGAATATTAAATGTTTTTGAAGGATACTAAATATTATTGGATTAAATTTTGGTCGATCTATTAATGTCGGAATTAAATAGATAAATAAATTTAAACAATTTTGAAGTTGTTTGACAAAGTGCGAAATCCGAGTATTTCGAACGGGATATTTGAAACTTCGAAAAATGCATCAAACTCGTCTTCTGTGCGAAATATTTCGCGATGTTGATAAGCGAAGATTCGAGAAGTGCCGGTGGAACGCGAGGAAGTTGGCGGACCTGAGAGGATGAGGAGGAGGGGGGTGATTTGGGGGGGATTCGGGGGTGAAGTCGCTCCGGCGGGGGAATAAAGGGGTAGGGAGCGGGCGGAGGGAGAAGGAGCGGGAGGAGGAAAGGGGTGGAGTTGAATTATTGACGCGACTGTACACACTTTCATTACGCAGACGTGGACCGCGGGACTCGAGTGAATAATGGGCGGCTGTAAGAGGATTTCACGGGCCCTTAGCGATTAAACCTGCACTTTTCGGGTTCGGGCTATTTTTTCTCTTCCCCCTCCCCCTCAAACCGATCACCATCACCGCGGCTGTTAATTTATATTAAATCAATAAATTTTATTGATATTTCGGAGAAAAATCTCGATCATCGACTCCAACGAACGGCGGAGATATTTCGGACGATTCGGTTACAGGGTTCACGACGACTTCCCTCACCGGCCCGCAGTGGTGGAAAATGGTCATTTTTGTTCAAAAACCCGTAAATCGAGCTATTTGCCATCACTTCGTCCAAAAACCAGTACCAGTTGGAATCAGTACCTCATCATAAGGACCTAGAGATAGTTATTGATGATAAAATGATAAATGATAAATTGGAAGAAACAAGTAGAATACTTGCATGAACATTTGAAGAAATTCATTTGCGTATTTTACAATTTGAAATGTACAATCCCAGAAGAAATAACTAAATTAATTTATATTAGAATGTTTCAATCAGCCTTGCAGCATGGTACGAGTACATTGGTGTGGGGAGGGACCTATGCTACAAATTTAACTATACTCTACGATCTCAAAAAAGCTGTATAAAAAATTGGGCTCTCAAAATCTTTTAGACACACAAAGAAGCACTTGATTATTCAAAACCGATTATTTATTAAAAATGTACTACTACCTACGTTTTTACAAAAATCCAAATATAATTAATGATATAAATTTGCATAATTATCCTACCAAATATAAATTGGAGGGTAACGTTGTAAATCCCAAACCGCATTCAGTATTGATGACCAACAGTCCAAATTATATATTAAATGAAATTCACAGAGCTACAGCTGTAAAGCTGAAGTTTGGTCGTACAAAGCTGCGGATGGTCTTAAAAATTCTAAAAAATAAACTCTATGTAAATGTGAACTCAAAACTATGAATTTTTCGATTTGTGAAATTTACAAAATATCAAAATTCGTTTTGAACCCCTTCGATTATACCATTGACCTAGGGTCATGAAAAGTTCCATGGATCGTTGCTGGGATGGTCCGAACCTGTAAACCAAATTTCGTAATTTGAGCAAGACGCAAACTGCGCAAAGTGCCGGGGGCGGTGGACGGACGGATTTTTTCAATTCGATGTTCTGAATCTATGTATCTTGAAACGTAAACCAACAAATTTTAAGGGGGGTTGAACATTTTCCAATCGATTCCAATGGTTTATTATCAAAGATGATAAACCAAAAAGTGGCCTTATGCACAGCTGTGTATTGTGGGGTATGCGAGCAGTTGTGCGTGGGATTTGACTGGACTGTATGGACTGTTGGGTCGATCTCGATAAGCTTCAGATTGTTGGAGTAATCGCCTCCGTTCACCTTTACAAATGTAGATTGCCAACTATTCACAAAAGTTGATCTTTTCAACCTCCTACTGATACTATTTCTACAAAAAAAAAGGTATTTAAGGTAATGCGTCTGAAGTCTAAAGGAAGTTTGAACTTTGAGCTTATCTTTCACGTAGGGAAATAGTTTTTTCTCATTGCAAACCTGTTCATTGTGTACCCAAGATCCTTCCCTAAAAGACCTGGCAGAGGGAAATATTATTCAACGTGGTTTGAAAAGGGAAAATAAGTTTTGTAAAAAATCCCAATGCTCTAGTAGGTAGTCGACACCAGTGACCAACATTTCCTTCAGTACTCGAAATGGTTTTGCACAAGTAGTCGACCTACATGTGTTAGAAGTCGACAGTATCTCTTGAGTCAGTAGTCGACAGGTTTCGTCATTCCATCGTTTTCACTTTTTTTTCTACTTCCATCTACATAAAATACATTCAACTGTGAATCGGAACTTGAAAATAGATTAATAGGTAAGATGTAATAAAGTAGTTATCACACTTTTTATTTGCACACAGCTCATTATCAGTCTCAAATTGCTATAAGTACTTAAGTAAAAAGGTATGAAAACTATAGTCGAAAACTCATTGTCAGAAAATTGACATTACAGTAGGGCTTAGGTACCTATTTTCATAGTTTTTGACATTTTCATGTCTTTGCTTCGGCACATAAACTGAAACGGGAAAAATTAGTTCCCTTGTTTCACCCTTTCCCTCAGATCACGTCAGAACACCAGCGACCGGCGAGCCACTACGTCAGAGCCTATGACGCACAAGCGTATGACGTAAGACGGCTGGCAGGAGGTCTACTAGTACGTCAGAGCCTATGACGCACGAGCGTATGACGTCAGACGGCTGGCAGGAGGCCCACTAGTACGTCAGAGCCTATGCCGCACGAGCGTATGACGTCAGACGGCTGGCAGGAGGCCAACTAGTACAATTATTATTGAGAATGATCACCTGTGTGTAAACAATTATTTAAACAATCACGCTCATACCGCAGCTTCTCGGCCACGCACTCCGCAGTGGTTAACGTAATATGGTTTGGTAAATCGAGAGCTATCCAACGAGTGGTGAACGATTTTTGTACGATGATAACTGGCGAAGTTAATGTTCCGAAGCAACGAATCGGTTGTACGTGAAAATCATTAGAAATTTTTCATAACGCTTTCTTCATCACACCGTAATGTCACACTTTTTGAGTTATGTGCCATAGTAAAGACATAAAATGTCAAAATGTAGAGCACAGTTTTAATTTCAAGAAAAATATTGTCAAGTACTAGAGAAATACTTTGCATGATTCATTACACACTAGCTGTGGACTATTAATAAATCACATTACGAAATAAATAAAATCACAAGATAAATGTTTAATTAAAATCACAAGTTGGTAACTTATTATTGCAAAATGAACAAAATCATTTGGAAGAACTTGGCAAAATGTATAGATGAGGAGATCTCCTGTCCTCATCGTTGTCTTCCCCAATCAATACAGGGTTTAATTTATCTGTAACATCTTTCGCAAAACACAGCTGAGAATCTTGTACTTTGGTCTTGATGCAGAGCTGATATTGTGGGGGATGAGGACTGCCCTGCTTGAGATTTGAATGGACAGTTAAGTTTAGGTCGATCTCGATTAAGATTGTTCCTTCAGATTGTTGGAGTCGTTAGTGGAAGATAAGACAGGGGACTGACGCCGTTTAAGACGGCACCCAAATTGATTGACGGACGAGAAGGGCGTTGTTGATGTAATGAAGAGAGCCGTGATTGGTCGGAAAGTCTGGAAGCCTTCAAGCGCTTCTTGAGTCCTTGTCTTGTTCTCGAGGGTCAGGACCTCCCCGTTTCCCCGCCGTTCTTCGGGAATCCTCTAATGGAGACTGATGCCGTCATTCCCTCCGTTTCTTCCTTCATTATGGATATTATTCAGTAACTCTCCCCAGGTTACCCTGTCAGTTTCGGGAATTAACGAGTATCAGCTGTCTACTTCGAGCGAAGACATTTAGCTAATCATTTGAATTGAATTCGAAGGTAAAAGGCCTATTCCACCAAACTCTACTCCAACTCTTCTCTCTTCACATTGGATTTTAGTCGAAGTGCTATGATCCACGAAATGTAATTTGGTCAAGTGAAATGTAATAATCCAATGCTTCACTAGGTCTTAACTTTCCACTCTACGAAAAAAGTAAAATGCAGAGTTCGTACGTTCCTCCATAAGTTTTGGTTTAGTAATGGTTTTGCAGAGTTCTGATTGTGTCAATAGACAATCGCCATTGTTCAATTTTGGTTTATTATTTTCGATACCTACCAAAACACTTAAAGTTTGACGATTGACTGATTTTCAAGAGACGTAGACTCAAAAAATCTAATTTAATTTCTGCGGCACTTTGCCCACTTGCCCACGTTGAGCAAAAATTTCGAAATTTCTGCCAGACTGTCATAGTTACTTGTGGCTGGTCAATCCTATATAGGAACTTCCTCTCCCTACCACCATTCCTTACAAAAGGTTGTTTGAGGGTGTTTCATTTCGTGACGGCCACAGGCTAGGAATCGATCCTAGAGATAATTTCTGGTCGAAAATGTCTTGTAGCAATTTTTTACTCAGTTAAAAATTGAGTTTTTTTCAATTTTGTTTTTAGTGTTTTCGACTTCATCACACTAAAATGGTCATAGTTCCCTTGATTAACATGAAAATTCGAATCTTATTGCTCCGTTGGAAAAAACACAAAATTTCCTATCCCCCTAATGAAAAACACATTTTTTTTAAAATCACCAAAACGGGTGAAAAATGAACTTGAAAAGAAAAATTGGTCAAATCGTAGAAATTTCCACTTTTTTCAAACGCTCATAGACCCCTATAATCCGGCACGAGAATTTGAGCCTGCAGTCCTAAAAGTTGCGCCCAAATATTAGCTTTCCAATGGTATACGCAAAATAATTTTTCAATTCAATTTTGAAAGGAAAGTCCGGTTTTTCTCGAATCATCGACATTTCACGATTTGACCAATTTTCCTTTTCACGTTCATGTTTCACCCGTTTTGGCGATTAAAAAAAAATGTGTTTTTCATTAGGGGAATAGGAAATTTTGTGTTTTTTCCAACGGTGCAATCAGATTCGAATTTTCATGTAAATTAAGGGAGTTATGATCATTTCAGAGTGATAAAGTCGAAAACACGAAAAGAATCTTAAAATTGAAAAAACTACATTTTTTAACTGAGTAAAAAAAATTGCTACAAGACATTTTCAACCAGAAATTAGCTCTAGAATTGATTCCAAGCCTGTGACTGTCACGAAATGAAACACCCTATATACTGAATATAGTGGTTCCCTATAGTTACATTTGTATTCAACTAGTGTTTATTACTAAGATTTATAAGGTTAAGTTCTAATTTTCATGTAAATTAAGGGAGTTATGGTAATTTTAGTGTGATTCACTGGTATCACCAGAGTTTTACTAAATTAAATCCGCATAGCCGAATTGCTGAAAACTCTGTAATTCATGTTCCTGTTTATATGCACAGATATGGAGTAAACACTTTATAATTAGAATCTGAGTTGAAAAATGAAGATCATTAAATGGGATGGGAAGAACGCGGTTGGTATCAAATTTTGATACCAACCGCGTTCTTCCCATCCCATTATATTTATTCATAGTTTCATGGAGGCAATCACGGGTTCTCATACAGCCGACAATTTGTCCGCTTAATTGTTTCCATGGCTCATTAATAAAACTAATTTTCCCCTGGACAACGAGTCAGAAAGCAGAATACGACCAGCGTTTTTCCATCATTGGGAAACACTCGAGATTCCGCTGTTCCAAAAGGCCAAACACGGCGGAAACCATGAAATATTCAGGCGTTTATTAGTTTTTCATCGTTCGTTTATAATTTCGCTTCATCGAGTAGCGTTTTGTTTTCGTAATACATAATAGTGTTCCCTGTCCTCCCCATGCGCCCGGGGACAGGGAGGTGGTCCCGTTTTTCAATCTGAAAAAGTTCATAAATAATTTCTGATAGCCCTTTCTTACGTATTAAAAACGCGTTGAATTATATAATAGTTTTTCTCCCCATCGAGGCTGCAGCTCTCCCGCGACTGGGGTTTCGCCCTACTGTCGTGATGGGGGGGGGGGGGGGGTGCTTCATGGTTCATTCAGATACCATCCGTTGATCCTTTCCGATCTCCACACTTTAGCACCCGCTTTTCGTCCTCCACTATTTTCAGAGCAGAGGGAGGTTAAGATAGTTTATTCAGACGGTTTCATATTAATGTCGTTCCTACTGCTCTCGTTCTACGTTCGACACAGTTCAGGGTCGTGTTACCGGGAGTTACTTCCGCACAAAGCCAAGAAAATTAAGAATTAAGAATTGATTTATTGGCAATAATTACAGACAATAACTCGCGATAGAATTGATATAAAAGGTACAAATTTGCTTTAAAAAATCCGTCTTGGCAATCGAAAAGCTAATTTCGTAGATGAGCAGAATCGGGCCACTCTAAGGTGGGGTTTTTTGGGGAGTCTTAGGGGGGAAATTAACCATAAATTCCCAAAATGAAACATTCTGACAAGTGACCCCACATTTTGAAGGTTTTTTCAAATGCTGAACACGATGGTGAATATAATATACTATTATATTCTTGTAGGGCATGTCAAAATCTGTCAGCCTATGGGTATAACTCGAAAATCGAATTTTTCGACATCTCACACTCCTATTCTTGAGGCGCAATGTGTCAACCGCAGCTAGTTACTGAACTATCGAGAAAAAAAATATTGAAGCATGTTTCGATTGTTGAGGATTGGCAGAACTTTCAAATTGCTTTCTTGAAAATTTTAGAAAATGTGCTATATATCACACTTTGCCATCTTTCTATAGATCTAACAATATCCTGTCCCAAGGAGTAAAAGATGCGTTACATAGTACCTACGTCTGAAAATAGGGTTAGGGCACAAAAGATTTCAATTTGAAATAATTTAAGTATCCTACTCAGCAGTGAACTTGTTGAATTTTTGCAGACATATTTTTTGATTTTTAATTATCTACCTCATCTGGATCATCAAGTTTTTATCTTGGATTGGAGTTAACAGCTTCGGGCGACTCATGTGAAATTAGAAAGCTACCATATGAGAGCTGCAGTATAACTAAAGCCTGCAACCGAGTCCGCGTTGTGGGACAAATACAGGGAAATAACAGGTACTTACAAGGGGGGAAAAATGAAATCACTCAACAACTCGAATCTATTGCAACAGGCCCTCGAGTTTTGAAGAGGTAGTTCTTATGAAATGAGTCAGTTGATGACGGTTCTCACTGGTGGCTTATCAGATCCTGAGACTGGCGAAGCGTAATGAGCAGCGACACGGCATCACGCATGCACAACCACCTGCCGAACTTATCTGTTCTGTCGTCCCTCCGCCCGATGAGTCGAGGATTTCCTTCTTTACAACATCATACTTCCGGAATATTCTAATTAAACTGATATTTACTTGTGGCTTTAATTTGTCGAAATGTCTTCTACACGGGGCGAAACTGCTGGATGTTTTGTTGCCGTGCACTTTTAAACGCTCTAGATGTTTGTAGTGTTGTTTGGTATACTGATGAACTAATGAGCAATTCAACAATGGTTTATTCTCCTCGTTATAGATCGCCGTTCTGTGTGCAAAACCCTAGTAAAAACCCTGTGTACATAACCGTCGTCTGGTAGCAAAGCCGGTCATCTCCAAAAAGGAAGATTTTTCAGGAGAACCGATTTTCAGTCACACCTAGAGAAATTGAGGTAGGATCTAAGTCTCTTGTTGTTAATGTGTCACTAGGATAGTTGGTTTTGAAGTACAATAAGAGGATCTGGGGGAAAGGTGCAGGGAAGGGGAAATTCAAAATTTTAGTTAGGATTTGGCCGGTTTTGCAATAAACTAAAGCTTAAAATATCGACATATTACTCGATTGAAAAATAAGCTCGCACATAATGTCTTCGATATTCTCCAAGGATTCGTCATCTATTTCCTCGTAAACTTCCTCATTACCACCCAAGTCAGCCAAAATGTTTGGATAAAAAATCAATCGGCCATTTTTGTCCCAATCTGATCCATAAAGTTTCGTCTGTAGAGCTGCATTGGTAAGCTTTAGATGAATGCCCACATTCGGTTTTCCCAATGTCCATATCGTGGTGTCTCCCTTCATCACTGGACACCAATCACCATTTTTTACTGGCTTGATCCTTCTAAGGCTTCTCTGTAGGTGATCAACATCGAGTAGGCGGACCTTGAAATTCATTGACGTGCCTTTGAAACCTCTGCTGATGAGCTGTTGCAAATCGTCGTATTTCTGCTTGAACCATTTCCACTCCAAGATCCCGGTGGAAGTTACCTATTATTGCAAATGTACCAGAGAGCATTGACGACGTTCCTGTGCACTTTGTTCTGACGTCTTTTTATAATTTCTACTTTACTTTTGGTTGCACAGCTGACACCCATACAGGCTCGAGGATTTTTTGACAGAGCATAAGTTTGCTCTCAACTGGCAAAACCGATTGACGTCCTATAAGCCAGTATAATTTCCTAGATTTGAGACGCAAGTCTCAATTTGGCATCTAGCGTCATTCCCTAGTAGGTCACATAACTGAGCAAATGCCACGGATATAAAGACGGGAAATCGTGGTGATTTAAGAACCACCAGTCGATTCATAGAACGAAACTACTTTTAAATATGCGCCCAACCATCACGCTCTAAAGCTCAGGTATCACCAAACCACGGGTATACCTCATTTCGACACAATTCTTCAATTAGTAGGTTTTGCAGATTTGATTTGGTTTTTGCCGGCTTGGTTATCGATTGACAATGCTGGTGGATTCCCTCAAATGAAACTCAACGCTGTATCTATCGGGGACAGTTTTAGCGCCATAACGTCCAACAACCCATTTTGAATCGACTAAATCTCGAGAAATGACTGGATAAATGGAATCGCTATGAAATATTCCGCGTGGTAACGTTGTGGAATCTATTCCTGAAGTGTAGTCATGTAGATTTGTGTGTATAATTTTGTAATTTTTGTTCAATTAGTTTATTATACCTACCAACCGATTTGGTATTACTCTGGTATGTCTTTTTCTCTACAATGCTGTGCACAAGTATTCAAGAGTTGTCATCGTCCTCAGCATGAAGGTAGCTCTGCCGATTCGTAGTGGCCGATGGGAAAAACTCGTGACGTGGGGCATCGCGGGCGGCGGTGGGTCTGTTCACCTGATGGAATCAATATGAGAGACGAGGAACAGATGGGCAGCAGTGGGAGCAGAAGCAAAAGGTTGTTGGTCGATAGGCGGTGAAGTGGAGGGAGATTCCGAAGGGTCGGGGGCGACAATCGGCGGCCCAAGGGTTGACCACAGTCTTCTCAAGTGGGTTTCGACCGCCCTTCACTTTCTCAACTCGAGAATCTATCAGTGACGAGGGGAACAGACTGATGGTGGTTTCAATCGTTCGATACAATTAAAGAAAATACGGTTCCTTCACTTCTCAGGAATCGCAGGCATTTGGATGGTATTACACACAATATGTGTCATATCTTGGTGTCATACTCGACCAGCGGCTGATCACATTGCAGGTTGCTGAAACGCCTGGAAAAAATAACTCGACAACTGAGATGTTTACTAAACAACAAATCAAAGGTCTCACGGCAACACCTCACATCGTCATTTTTGGCCAAAATGAGTTATGCATACCATTCGAAACGTCTTCCCCCGGCGGATTGATCTAAGTATAAGTTAGGTACCTAAGTTAGGTAACACTCAATCTCACGATTTATTTTACTGAATTACTCAGTAAACATAGTATTAGCAGATGGTTTTTTGGGTCTGCTGAAAAGTCGCCCAAATGACGAGGTGGGAAGTTGCCGTGAGACCCTCAAAATGCGTTTCTCTAACCAACAAAATGATGATCTACAAAGTCCTAATCAGGCCAATTTGGACTTATGCCCTCCCTATATGGGGCACATGATCTCCCAGCAAATTTAAGAAAGTTTTTTCTCTTTTTAAAAGTAACAACTTATTAGCAACATAGTTTTGACATATATGTGAATTGTTTGTAATACAACATAGATACTTAACTAAGTCGCTGATAGTTTTGACAATTTCGTGCACGTAAACCGATCACGGTTACACAGCTTCTTTCTGTTGAGACGTCTGAGTACGTCGTCAACTTCGACCAGCTGGACAGTTGATATGGGAAGTTCTTTGTGTTGCCGGACATTTCTGGTGTACCGGTAGGCGTTCACATAACATCTCAGCACATTGTTTTGGAAACGTTGGATAATGTGAATGAATGAATCACTCGTACCATGACGCTCCGTAGACGTACATCAGCACTACCTGTGTCCACTCTCTCACTCAACAATCCTGCTGGCGGAGAGCAGTGAGAACAGCTTGATATTTGTAGGAGTATGAAGAAGTTGGAACCCGTTTAATTTGACTACCTACGAGAAATCTCAAAGGCATTAGCGTCGTGTATGACTTGGAATTACGCTCATAGACTCAAATGATCCCCTTCATATAATTGTTCACGCAACACTGCCATCGAGCCGTGATTTGACCACAACGAGGTGCCACAAACACCCGTGCGCGTGATTACACCGAAAAGGCCTTTGTTGAAGGTGAACGGCCAACCGCAATTTCATTACCTACTGTAGGCAGACTCCAGCTGCAACTTGGCTCACCTGCTCAAGCCAGGTTTGACCTATCACGTCACGCCCAACATTCGGTTTTTTGTTGGAAACGGACACTGGAAATCGATTGGAGCGTTCGAGCACTTCTTCGGGGCGTTTCAACCGGAACATTCACCGGAATGAAAACGATATTGAAGGATTTGATGAGAAAAGATATTGGTGGGTGTCCAGTCTATGAATGCCAGAATTTAAAATATCACAGAGTTCATGGTGTTCACTAATGGTCCCGTACATTTGTCATCTGTGGTACCAACCATTCATATCCCAAAGTACTAAAGTACTAACCAACTCCTCTCCTTAGTCAAGAAACCATGCTTGAATCAGTTGCACCCCGGTATAATTTTCCTGAACATGAGTCGTCAATGGAGATTAAAAATATTCAAGAATATCAACTGTGGCTTATTTTAAAACGATTCTATTCTCAAATTCTCAGAAGATAGTTGATAATTTCATATGTTCTCAATAGGGGAGGCCTGGGCGTGTTGGCATATGGAGGACGAGTTGTCACACGGCTATTATTTCTAGCTATAGGTGAGAGCACTGTCGTGTTAGTGGGGAGGTCATCCTGCCTCTTCTTTCAACGGAGTTTCAGATTCTTCTTCCTTTTCGTACAGTGCCAATGGGGACAATTTGTATTTTTCTAACTGGTGAGTTGAAAAAATTTGAAAAATCAAAAACCAAAATTTATCCCAGATAGCTCTGGTCCCCCCTACCTCACTTAAACACAACTGCAGTGAACTCATCGTATGTCAAAAAGTTGATTAAAGAACGAAAATCATAGTGGACAAAATAGAAGTATTCCTAAATATATTTGGTTCTAAATTATGAGGTTTGTATTTCAAGTGTCAAGGCGGAAAAATTCTTTCCAGACTTACTACTGCAGAGTCGAACCCGAACATTGGAACTGAGGTTTATTTTATGGAATCACTGCAAAATTAAGATTTAACCAGCCGACCATGGATTCGGTACAATGCTCCGTTCGTGAGGAAGGGGAACAATGAGCCGTCCAAACACTTCAGGGCTTCAGACAAGGTGACGGTCTACAGTTTAATTTTGCACTAGAAAGAGCTGCGAGGGCGTCAGATATCGAAGTGGGAGGGACCCTTTTGAATGATGGGGTACGCAGACGACGTTGGTACCGTTTGAACAAGCCTGACCTCTATACGAGAATCGGTCTCAAGATTTCGAGATGCTGCAGCACAGCACGCTGACCAAATTGAAGTATACTCACTCAGATAGAAATAAATGGGTACATTTTTCAGCATGTACGACGCAATTCAAAGAAGAATAGTGGCGACTAATAGATGCTATGTGGGATTGGTGAGCAGTATGAAAATCCTGCTCTTGTTCCTCATCTTATCTGGCTAGTGCTCATATACGAGTTTGAAACCTGGACGGCTTCTAAAGCCCAAGAAAGTGAATTGCTCAGTTCTGATGAATATTTGGAATGATCCCTAGATGAATATTTGGAGGTATATTTGGCCCAAACGAACAAGCATGGTGGATACGTAACCAACTCCGAATTGAGGGAGCTATCCAGCGATATTGACCCCAGTGGACGGGAGCACGTGAGCAGAATGATAGCTGAAGCGTAATTGAAGTAGAAATTCACTCCAGACTAGTTCAGGGGCGGCCAAACCTGTGCTGGATGGATGGTGCGGAACAAAATGTACTTTTCTGACTGTAAAGCCCAAAACCGCTCAAAATTGACATGGCAGTCTTCAGAAGGTTGATTTCATCCTACATGGACCCCTCAATTCGATTCAATTCAACCTTTTTCGAGTTTTGGAGACTTTTTGAGTCGAATTTCGGAAATTCCGATGAGTCAATCTAACTGAATTTTCTCCCTCAATCAGAATCGATTAGGTATAACAGTTTTTGAGACGTTTTAGGTCTTTAGAACGTCGATTATATCCTAAATGAACCCCTCAATTTGATTCAATTCAAGATTTTTCGAGTTGTTGAGACGTTTCAGCCGTCGCGGGCTGTAAAGACGTGCAAGACGGAACCGAAGAAGAATGCAAATTTGAGGGAAAAATCTCGGTTCCCCCGAATCTGAGTTGTGATTCGGTCCATCAGACTTGCTAACTCGCATAACGACCCTCCTTTCATCCCATCCGCCAATTATTCCGCCAATTTGCCGCCGCAGATTCCTTCATCAAGGATCGAGAAATGAAAAGAAGAAAAAAAACTCCTCCTTATTTCCCTTTTCCCTTATTTCTCAGACGCAAAAAAACTCTTAATGCAATTAAAGCCCTTTAGAATCCACTTCCTTCAAGAAACCGTCAGAAGGGGGCCGTTGATGAACTTCATTCCAAAGTCATGAACCGCGCCAATTCTTTCCTTCAGATCTAATCCAGCTAATTGTTTTTTAAAAAGATACCTCCTCCCTCCCTCTTCCATGTCTGAATTCTAATCAAGATTTCTTTTGTCCGAGTTTGGCCTTTCTTCGCCATCCATCTCATCGTTCCACCTTTTTTCCGACTATTTATTTTGTGACTTTTAAAATAATTTTTGATTCCCAACCCCTTCAATACTTGTTTGTACCCTCTAATAGCTAATTGCCCGACAAAGATTCTATTGAATCAAAAAGGGTAGAATTTCTTAGCTGAATTCAGGGCCACCGACAGGCCGTAGGGATGGGCTCCAACCTAAACTCGTCGATGTTTGCAATCGATATCTAATTTTGACTTAAACATCGATTAGTCAATAAATCGTCGCAAAAAACACCGTGCTTTTTGGTATCAGATTAAAACCTGTTCCACTTATCGAACTCTAACTGCTAATCCAGTAGTCAACTGCTTATTAATAATCACCACAATAAATAACAAACAAGAACGAATGTAGTTGATCAACCCTCGGAACCAATTATTATTTATTACCACAGCATTTTCTTCAACGGTTTGGCCGCTCTATTGACCAATACACAACCCACATGAATTTCGTGGCGATCGGAACAGCCTGAAATGAATTCGCTACCGTGATAATATCATATTTACAGCGGTTATAATCAGGTTGATGACCATAGCTATCAATCCAATTCGGTCAATGTCTGTAACTCTCATGCGAATGTCACACTTGGAGCTGGTAGAATTTGGCACATACTGGTAGAATTTGATAGAATTTGATTGCGGTTCCGGTAGTCGAGGTCGTCCAAAAAGGTACTTTTACGTCAAATTCGATACCTACATTCAAAATAGCGTCACCAATGTATTTCAAGAAGCTCCGTGCTCATTGGCTGGTGTTTTACGAGTTACATTCAAGAGTTAGGTACGAATCCTGCAAATTATTCACCGTCTGAAGCAGCTAATTGGTTTTTTTGGGGGAGGTTTTTCGGTCTTGTTCTTAAAAGACCCGTCCACCCCAATCCTGAATTCATGTTTTTCAATTACGGTTTTCTTTAGTCTTTTTATTATTCCAACTCCCCGTTTCTTCCTTTCCACAACTCCTTCCTCCGATCTGACTCCGTTTCTGGTCCTCACCCCTTATATTTTTTATTTCACATTCTTCGAGTTAATTGCTTGAAAAAAATCTATTAATCAGCACTCGCTGGCCTTCATTTGAAGAGAAAAAAAATCGTATTTTTTCGTCGACTTCCCTTTTCTTAATCACAGTCCTCCGTCTGTTTATTGTTCTTCTTCATTCAATTCCCTCACCCCACCAATAATTCATGTTTCAACTCGAAAGTTATAACTAACTTCAATTTTCGGGCTCGGGCCGAACGTTCGAAATTAATTTATTCCATCTAAGAAAGAAATTCATTCGCGTTCGAGATGCGTACTTCTAATTTGTCCCTACTGAAATTGTTAAGGCCTCTAAAACCAACTGCTGGTTTTAGAGGCCTTAAAAATTTCTCTTTCTAGCGAATATGACGCGGAGAATCTGAAAAGCTGACTCGCAATGTGCAATTTCGAAAGGTGGGTTAAGAACAAAACATACTTATCCATAAATGCGTTGCCAATCATTTTCATGTACGAAATTTCACGGACATTCCAATATCTAAAACGTCATTACAGTTTTACCAAAAGCAATGCATGAAGTTTCATCCAAACTTCTGGTTCATGTCAGCTGTATACACTTAGTATACTAACTAACGATGCTGCGCTTTGGATGTTCCTGGTAAGAATTGCAATTGCCTCGGTCACATCTTGGGGAGTGTTGAAGGGGATTTGGAGATAGTTATGTCCATTGATGCTGTCAGAGTATGTTTTACAGTTAAAGGGTTCCCTAATTGGGGTAGTAGCATGAGTCCTACCCAAGCAGCACAACGACGTCGGTCCGACGTCGTAAGAGGTCGGGAAATCCGACCTGACTTCGGGCGACGACGTCGTACCGACCTCACCACGACCACATGCCGACCAATGTGGGGAATGATTTCTTGGTTGTACCGACGTCGCCGCCCGACCTCAGGTCGGGCGACGACGTCGTGCCGACCTCACCACGACCAAATGCCGACCAATGTGGGGAATGATTTCTTGGTTGTACCGACGTCGCCGCCCGACCTCAACTGACTCAATACAAAACCGACATCTTCCGACGAGGAAGGTTATCTCTCTCCACTGAAATCATTAAGATGGCGAATGGTGAAATACTTGGTGTGAATATTACACGGTACCTACCAACTCCCGTATGTAAGTTCATGTCTCTTCATATCATCCGCGGAGAAAAATTTAACGTGAAATGCTCGATTCTGTCTCTCAAAAACCAGTGCCCTCCGAATTTGAGACGTTGTAAATATTTTTTTCAATTTGGTAACTATTGTGAAAATGTTATGACGACTTATTATTTCGCTGGTTTCACTATTAAACTGCTGTATTTCCTTGGTAACTATCAGAGTTATTATTACATTTGAATTTCAGAAATAAATATATTGGAAAATTATTTAAATTAATATCTAACCTCAACCTAACCTGTAATGGAAATGGAAAAAGATGGCGAACTAGGGATGTTCCGATATTGTTACACGATTGTGTAACAAATCTGTACAGGATCTGACCAGGTCTACCTCTCGTCGGCTGATGTACAAAACATGTACAGAAATATATAGTAACGTAGTTCCCAAACGGTACAACAGAATGAGCGCCTGTAGCGTCCCACCTGCGTGTTATCGCCATCGCCATTTCACTATAGATATCCGACGTTGTGGCGACCTCGTCTATCTTTACTACAGATATCCGACGTCGCGGCGACCTCAGCGTTATATAGTACAGATATACGACGTTGTGGCCACCTCGTCAACCTGTAATACCAATATCCGACGTCGTAGCGACCTCGTCTATCTGTACTATAGATTTCCGACGAATCTCTCGTCGTACCGACGTCGTGATGACGTTAATATTTGACATACAGATTTCCGACGTCGGATATACTACAGATTAGGTAGCAAGTCGTGAAATCCGACCAATTGTGCTGCTTGGGTAGGAGGAGAACCGCTCGAATCCCGGAGCTAGGGATGTCCCAAAAGTATAGATACTTCTTGGGAAAAGTATCGATACATATCGATACTTTTTTCACAAGATATATATCGTAGTGTCGATACTTTTTTTATCCCTCACATTTTATCAGTTTCAAAACCTACGACGTGTAGGTGTAAATAATGTTGGCAGTACCTCAACCTAGATTGCAGGGAGACCAATCACGTCAACAAATTGAAGAATGTTGACCATCAGCGAGAATCAGCTGCCCTCCATCTAGGAAGGACCATCAAGATGTTCCTAATTAATAACTCAACCAACCTAACTCTTAACAGTTGAAATTGAAGTTGTTAGTTGTTTTTTGTTAGTGTTATAGTTTTTTTTATTGGATTTTCTTTGTGTTGTGTTTGTTCTTTCTTGGTTTCTGATGTGATTGTGCCAAAGTCGAATTAACGAAATAATAACATCTTCGACCTCATTCTTCAGTACACATTTACTTACTCGACTTTTACTTTTGTCCCTATTTAAAGTTTTAATTGAATTTTAATATCGTAAAATACAATTTTGTTTTAATCTATAAGAAGGTACATTAAGCAGCCTTCTCTTGTCTATAATTTTGAAAAACAAGGGCTCATAAAAAAAAAAAATCGTTTCATATTAAAAAAAAAGGTTTTATTTTATATAATAATAGAACTATTAAATAGATTTTATTGAACGAATAGACAATTGTGTCAATTATGTCAACCATAACAACGTGTCATGGTTGGTTACACTGAAGAACTGAAGTGTTCAAGAAACACTAGTTAGGTAGCAGTCTCTCGAAGTATAGGTAGGTACGAGTGACGTACCTATACTACGTCACTCGTACCTATACTTCGAGAGACTGCTACCTAACTAGTGTTTCTTGAACACAACTATATTATAGTTTATATTATCCTGAATTAATTCTTCAATAGGCTGACGATGTTATACCAATGTCTACATTTACCGATGAAGTAAAAACGTGGCATTTCCACCCACTTTTGGAAAAGTATCAATACTTCGATATATCAATCTTTTCGAAAGTATCGTATCGATACTTTCAGATACTTTCTAGATGTATCGATACGATATATATATAGATACTTTTGAAGTATCGGACATCCCCAGATGGAGCTGCGCATAGGTGAGATTTATGTTTACCGATGAAAAAGTCCAAAAGTCCAATACATCAGGTGTGTGACGGATGTTGTCCAGATAGTAAGTTTACTAATAAGTACCTACTATGATTGAAAATGTTTTCGAATGGTAGAATTATTGGCATTTCCGACTGGAACTAGAGACACAATGGTAGGCGGATTTCAAATGCAGTTGAGGGAGGAAGTATAAGAAATTGTTGTTTCTTGTCTTTGGTGTGGACCTTAAAATTCCTGCTCCAGTAATGGACGACAAATCATTGTGAAACCGAGAAGAACCTCGTTCCAGTTCGAAGGTTTTGAAATGGAAGTGTATTCTGAGGGGGCAAGATTGTATTACGGAGGCTGCGGTAGAAGCTGAGAAACCCAGATTGACGGGGCGAGATTGGGCAGATGGTTTTGAAGGAAAGAGGAGGTCGAGGTTGGAGGCGCATGCGTTGTACCGACCTCGCCATCTTGTCTGCCACATTCGGCCGCCTCCTTTTACGAATCTAACGACCTCAAGCCGCACTTTCTCTGGTCCCGAGTGACGGGAGAGGAACACAATCCTTAAGGATCTTCAGGATCTTTAGGATTCAAGGATCTTCAGTCGTCGCTCTGTTTTCAGAGTTAACAAGTTTTGAAATGTGCACTACAGCCAGACATTGAGACCGGTGCGGATCAACGGGAAAACAGGAATCAACCCAATCGATTTCTAACTAACTCACATAAACGACATCTGGATTCAGTGGATACATAATACCCTGTAAATTATATCAACAATACACTCACCGGATATTCCAAAAAAGCCGCAAAGATGAATTAAGTTGTTAACCCGCAATTAAGAACACTTGTGGTTAAGAAATTTGGGAGCAATCTATTCGTGACACGTGACAAAGGAGAAGTGAGGAAATTCCGAAAAGGTGTTGCCATTCAACATAATATTTATTGTTCTTGATCAATGTAGTGTTCGCCTTGTTATCTAATTTCTATTCGTTATGCTATGTTACCATTATTATTTGAACATCAAATCGTTTCCATTATTAAACTTATTAAAACGTAAGGCCTACTGATGTGTAGCTTCTTGCTGCAAGTGCCATGTTAATTAAGGTTACCTTACTATAATTATGTGTGTTACCATAACTAGGTATAATGTAATTTGTCTCGAAATAAAGTTTTCCAATTAAAAAAAAAAAAAAAAAAAGAAAAGCCTTAGGTACCTACAGTAACTTAGTGCAAGGCCCCTGGACGAAATTATAGAAACACAGAATATGTTTTAGCTCACGCGTTTCACATAAAACCGTCTTCAATCTTCGGTTGACGATTGGTTAACTTCCTCCCACTAAATCAGAATTTCGCTACTTTCCCGCCACTAAATCAGAATCGAGATCAGAATTCACCGCGTCATAACAAAATATCGCATAGGTTACACCAGGTTACACGATCCTTAGTTCTGTATCATCGATAGCCTTTTAAAAAGTCAGTCTTCAGATAGGAAGGTACATATTTTATAGTTTTATTGAGATTATAACATTATTTGAAAGAACCCCATAACAGATGGTAAACAACGAGTAGCTGTTTTGACTGTTTTTGACTCAACTTCACGGGGTTTACCGTCAAACGGTTTCGTTTACAAACGAAACCGTTACTACGTGATAATAATTATTGAGGAATCTTTTTCGACTGATATATTGACTGCTCATAGGTTACACCAGGTTACACGATCCTTAGTTCCGTATCATCGGTATCCATGTTGTCGTCCCAGATTTCGTTACGAAATTTCGTTAGCTTTTTTTGGCTAGTTAGTCCATGGCTAAAACACATTCTGTGTTAAAACATAATATGTACCAGCCTTATTGCTGACCACGCTATGTTCCAGCCTGTTTCTTGTACTGAAGTATCTCCTATTGTTGGAACATGGACAATCCAGTACCCACATATATGTTCTGGGCCATATATGGGCAGTCTAAAATATTAAGTTTTAACACAGAATGTGTTTTAGCCATGGGCTAACTAGCCAAAAAAGCTAACGAAATTTCGTAACAAAATTATACTCGTATTATAGGTATCTGGACCACCGCCAGGGTAGGGTTTTATGGAATCATATTGAGTTTAAACCGAACAAAAAACCCTACCCTGGCGGTGGTCCAGATACTTATAACATATTATGTTCCAGCCTTATTGCTGACCCCTGTTTCTTGTACTGAAGTATCTCCTATTGTTGGAAGATGGACAATCCAGTACCCACATATGGGCAGTCTAAAATATTAAGTTTTAACACAGAATGTGTTTTAGCCATGGAATCATAGCAGAGCACGTTACAGCAACTTTCCAGTCCGCGTAGGGTGCTGGAAAGGTCCCCCAATCCCCAACAATCGATTACCAAAATAATCTAATACCACAACCTATTACCAGACGGTCATTCTTACTCGATAACCTATTACCATGAAACAACCGTATTAGCCGTGCCTAGAACCTGTGCGGTTCAACGAGTTGGCGTTGACGGAATCGGAAATCCGGACGGTTCACTTGAACGCCTCAAGACGCTGAAACGGACGAGTGAAAAAACTCCGTATGAAAAATAGGGTGCAAAAAATCTCGCACGGAAGAGGGAAAAAAAAGAATGTGGCACAAGGCGGGAAGTAGGTTAGCTGAAGCGGTCTTGGGTTCTTGACCCTACTTCACTTGTTTACGTCCTAAATATTTAACGATGAGTGAGAGATAAGTCGCTCTCGCCCTTTTCCCCAGGCCCCGGTCTAAAAAGATGATGGACTCTGACGTCACAACCCCCGTTGCCGTCATCCTTATCGCATCGTCAGGTGTATAGTAACGATTCGATACCGTTTATCGAATGAACGGTCCTGAAAGCTTCGTACTTGTATCGATATTATATTACATTCGATATCCAGTGAGCGATCCCTTATTTGCTGATTAGTTACTACGTTTTTCTATGTACCTACACAATATGCAATTCGAGACTTGTTAAAAACGAACGGTAACATTAATTTAATATAATATATTCATGTCATGTCATTATATGTTTTATTTATCACTGTTAACCTTGACATGAACATTGACGAAAATAGATCATTGGAACCAATGGAATCTACCAAAGAAAAATATTTTCTAACCCCCCTTCAACATTTGTAGGTTTACATTTCAAGAAAACTGGATTCAGAAAATCGAATACAAAAAAAATCCGTCCGTAGTACGCAAAAATCCTCCGCGGCACTTTGCCCAGTTAGCGTTGCGTTAAATTTACAAAATTTGGTTTATGGGTTCGGATCAACCCCACAATGGTCCTCGAAACTTTTCATAACTCTAGGTCAATGGGAAGGGGTTCAAAACGAATTTTGAAATTTTGAAAAATTCACATGGAACAGTAAGTAGGTATAGTTTTTAGTTCATATTGAGATAAAGAGATTATTTTTTAAGACCATTCGGAGGTTTGTACGATCAGCCGTTCGTTCACAATGAGGGCTCAAAGTTGGAGCAGATCAAAAGTCGTCAACATGAGGGTGAATCATGCGGCAGCCTGTCGGTTCAATGTTCATACTGGCCCGGCTGATTCGAACTGCACATGGTTTTCAGATATCGAGTTAATAATTAACTATCAGACCATTAATTATTGATAGTGTGATAGGCTAAAATCTTTCTTTGAACTACCTAAATATACTCATTGCACCTAGTATCGACTTTATTCAAGGCAAATACTAAATTAATACTTCGTACATAATCGCACATAACATACCTGGTTCTTTCCCCTGACCGCTTGACTTACCCTGTTTCTTCGCAGCACGCCAAAACTTTACAAGGCTCTTACACTTCTACTAACATGGTTTTTTGCCCTTTTGAGCACATCAAAAGATGCTTCGTTCCATAATCTATCGATAGCAAGTGAAAAATCGATTTTCTGGAAAAAGTGACTTACCTACCTCCTTTTTTCCCCTTACCCTTCATATATATATTCAGATGATAGAGCGTGTATACAATATGAATTGAGGTAGGTACGACAAGTTAGACGACACAAGACTATTTTTAAATATTTTGGCCAACTTGCCTTTGTCAAAATCTATAGAAATTGACCGAAATATTAAAAAATCGTCTTGTTTTTCGGTTTCGCCCATCAAATATAGTATTTTGCATACTATATAGGACCGCATTTTTATATACTTAGTATATTTGTCTCAAACTATACTGTAGGTACTATATTAGGTATAATATATTATGTAGTAGGTACCTATGATATATTATATAAAGTATGTCTGGCAACCCTAACCCTGCTCAACCCTCTCGCCGGCCCTACTATCTGGCCATGCTTCATTACTTTAATTATTCATTTATAGTCGTGGGTCATTGTACTTACGACAGTGACCAAAACAGAAGGGCAATCTATGGAAATATTGGCCGCGTTTAAAGAGTTGTAACTCTTAGTAACTCATGGTAACTGCGAAATTGGCTAAGTAGTCAACACGTCCTGTTCAAAGAGCGACCGGGCGGTCGTAAAAAAACCCCGTTGATATCTTTGTAGTCAGCTGTCCTCTGCATTCTTCAGGTTATCGGGCTACCTCTAGCGCTCACAGTGGTTGTTTACATCGTTAATATTTAAAGGGGTGTGGCTGGGGAGGGGCGAAGCCCCCTCTCTCTCCTTCGCCAGTCACTTTACTCGACTTCACCTCCCACCACCTCAAATCTCACTTATCGACTTCCTTTTCCCAACCCGGTCCTCCTCCCGTATCTTCACTCAGAACCGGAAACTTGAGAAGAAAAATGTATTGTCCTCCACTTCCACAAGGATATTCGTACTGTCTCTGTTGGGATATCTGGTTCTACCGCAGAGTTTACTCGTATTCGATCAACTATGCATAATAGTACGTAGGTATCAAACTTCTCGAACAAACATGTCTTAAACAATAGTAGGTACCTACATGTATCTAGTAATATTAGAGAAAAACTCGATATACATAACTGTATTCACGTAACTGTATTATAGGACTGATTGAGTGATAACCAGTCGTTGTGGTGCCTAATGTGAGCAATAGGTAAACAGTGTACTCTAGGGTGGCAATAGGCCATATATGGGAAACTATTTTCTCGCCAAATTTGAACTATCAACCCCCTAAATTGTGCAGTTGGGCTAGAAAATGATTTTGGCAAAATTTTAGGTCGATCGGACAAGTAGAAATGGCGTCTCATCGTATTTGAAGTTTGAAAAAACTGCAAATTTTTGGAAACATGTTGTTTTGCTTTTGTAACTCGGGTACCTTTTGGGCTAGAAACATGTAATTGGTCTCATTCTGTAGATAATTCAATTGCAAACAAGTTTTATTTCAACACTACTTTCGCTAACCCCAACGGAATCGAGGTTATCAAGAATTATGTGTGCTAGGTCCTGATCTGTTTAAGAAAATGCGACTTTTTACGCATAGCCCAAACAATGCCACGACAGTCCATTGAATTGTATTCTAAATATTCCTGACTAGTCATACATGACTTTTGGTCAATAACTCTTCTCACCTTCTTGTTTTAAATAACTTCATTTTGTTGTACCACGGATAAATTTCAAATTATCAAATTAAATCCTCAATTTAATGAATTTAAGTACTGTCACCAAAAATCCGTCTTGGCAATTGAAAGGTTAAGTTCGTAGGTAGGCAGAATCGGGTCACTCTAATGGGTGATTTTGAGGAGTTTTAGGGTGGAATATTCCCCATAAATTCCCAAATTGAAACGGTGTAACAAGTGACACGTCATTTTAATAGTTTTTGTTTAGCCTGAACACGATGGTGAAATCCGAATTGGGATGTCTTATTCCCTTCTCAAACTGGAGCTCATTGAAGATGAAGAAACGTGGTTGATAGGTACCTACGAACACATATATTTTTCTTGTAAATTGGGCATCTGCCCGTTAAATATTGTAGCTAAACACCTCCCCCCCCCCCCCGTTGTGGTGAGGCGGGTGCAGTTATGTGAAGGGGGGGGGGGGGGGCAGTTGTGGCGAGGGGTGGAGAGGGAGAGCATAAGGAAGACAACTCCCGCCTCCCCCTCATCAAACACCTTCCCCTCCCCCCTTCTGGCATCTCATCACCTCATCAACCACCCACATCTGCCCGCTTTCCTCTTTCTCACCCTCTCCCACATTCACATTCACCCACAATTTAAATGTAAGCAGTTGTGGCGGGGGGGGGGGGGGGTGGAGAGGGAGAGCATAAGGGAGACAACTATCGCCTCCCCCTCATCAAACACCTCCCCCCCCCTTCTGGCATCTCATCACTTCACCCACCACCCACATCTGCCCGCTTTCCTCTTTCACACTCACTCCCACATTCACATTCACCCACAATTTAAATTTAAGCCATTGAGGCGGGGGGTGGAGAGGGAGAGACTGTTTGACTGTTCATTTTGTTGACCTGCACAGAAATTATGGCCATAAGTCCCTCTCTACCACTCTGGCAGGAATCGTGATTACGCAAATACAAAGAATCAAACTTTCTTATAACTAAATGCTTGCATACGAGTCTGCAACACATTGGGACATTTTATGTCAATATTAATAATATCCAATCTTAATAAACCGTTCAGTAACAAATTACCTCAAGCAATTGATCACAAAACAAGCGGCAGTGTTCACTATATCTATTTATAACATGAAAATATATATAAGTCTGACATAAATACCAAGAACAAATACGCAAGAAATCCGTTATAATTCGAGAGCTTTCGATCGAATGGAGAACGATTTTGTCCGATGAAAACTACAGAAGTTTCATTTCCCTAGCAACGGCTTGGTTGTAAGTGAAAATTATCGTAAAATGTAGGTAACGCTTTTCGAGGACACTTTTTCGTGACAGTTTTTTATTACTAACATATTACTAACACATATTACTAACACATATAGTAATATATTACTAACACAAACACCACTCCCTCCCCACATTAGCCTACCAGGCAATATTGTGAATAAACTGACTGATTGATTGAGTTTTTTATTTTAATGTGCCAAAGCAAAGACATAAAATGTCAATAAATACACAATGTGATTTTTGTACTTTGCAACGGAGAAAAAAACCTAAATGTGAAAGAGGGAGAAAAATGAGTTATTTCGACATCACGCCCATTACTTGATACAGCGTTAGGGTTATCATTATTTATAGGGTATGCAGAATAAGCCAATGATGTGTCGTATGCGTTGATGAAAGGATTAATATATAACCAGGTTCATACGTTCGCAGGAAGAACGCATAGGGAGGGAGAAATAGGTCCGTGTTTATTCAACCGCGGGGAGAAGAGCCCACCTGGAAAGCACTTCCTCCTAATAAGGATTACGCTGTGGTGATGGTGGAAGGGAAAGGAAAAGGGGTACACGCTCATTTCCTGGTTGGATTACCGAGGGCAAGCCGAAGAGGGCGTTAGCCGCCCTCGAGGTCCACCAAAGGGCCGGCCCTTACACTTCATGTAAATGCATGAGTTGGGTAGCGGCTCCACCCCCGAAGAGCTTCCGATTCGAGGCTACGAAAGCGAAATGCGGCGTATAACGAGAAGGGCGTTGCTAAAACGTTCCGATTGTTCAGGTGCCACAACAAAGTTTAGAAAATGAATGACCCGAATAGCGTAGAATAATAGCATCTACTCATATTGGTACAGATACGAAATTTCTCTCAAAAATCAAAAGACCCGCCATAGGAATATCGTATTCATATAAATTTGGCATGAGGACTAACGTAAGGCAAAATAACGACCAGATCCGGGAGTATATTAACGTACTGAGTTTTGTGGACAAAGCAAAATGAGTTATTATTATTTTCTGTCTAGATCCTCGTGACATAACTACGAAACGGATTATTATGGCACCAAAATTATGTCCCTTGAACCTCAAAGTGTGCGTTAAAGTATTAGACTTTGTTAGGTAACTACTAAACATGCGAAAAAATGGTCGAATTTCACAATATTAGTTCATTTTCTTCTATATTTTGGTTTATTATCATCAATAATACAAAGATGGACTGCACAATGGAGGATCAGAATGAATGAGACCAAGTCGGTACATGTGGACTTCACAAATCGGAAGCTTCGACACATACCGACATTTCTCAATGGCAAAATCATCACATATTACATGCCAATGAGGCAATACCATGGAAGGCACACGTCCAGAAAAAGAACGAGGAATTACATCTCAAATCCAGGAAATTATACTGGCTTATGGGACGCCACTCATTTAAAAATTGCCAGTTTAGAGCAAAGTTATGCTCTATAAACAAGTCCTCTAGCCTGTATGGACTTATGAGTGTCAGCTCTGGGGCTGTGCAGCCAAAAGTAACGTAGAAATTATGCAAAAATGCCAGTAAAAAGTGCTGCGGAACGTCGTCAATGCTACCTGGTATATCCGCAATGATAAAATCCACCGAGATCTTGGAGTGGAAATGGTTCAAGCCGAAATACGACGATTTGCAACAGCTCATCAGCAGAGGTTTCAAAGGCACTACTTACTCTACATCCGGACGGTCTACTCGACGATGATCACCTAGAGAGAAGACTCTGGAAAGGATCAAGCCACATAACTTAGTGCAGTCAAAAAATTGTGATTAGATATGTTAATTCAAGAGATGAAAATCTCTTATTAGTTCTGTAAACTGGTTTGTGATGCAATAATAAAAAACTCTGCAAATTCTTGACACAACGGTTCATTATCTTCTTTGTACAGATCACCCTTCTGTCTAGATCACTAGGTCTAAATGTCTAGATCGTAAATGTTAGATTAATTATTATTATCAATTATCACTAATTATTAACAATTTTATCAAGTACCTAGTGAAAATTATTATAATTTATTGTTAGGTATTAATAATTTGTATTTATTATTAATAATAATTATTATTAATTATGATTAATCAATACGATATAATTCTGGGGTTTTTAATACTACGTCGGTAATAATTTTTCTATAAAAGAAGTACCTACCAACAAACATTCGAAATTACCTTCATTTCCGTAGCACGAAACGCACCTCAGAACAACAAACTCGACATCACTTAAGCCATATGATGTTCCAAAGAGCTTGTTAGTATGAAAATGGACCTGTATTTCAACAGTTTGATTCACGATCCTGTAGTGAGGCACAATCTTTGAGCCGTCATTGTGAACGAACGGCTGGTCGTACAAAGCTGCGGATGGTCTTAAAAAATTCTACGGAACAAACTCTATCTAAATATGAAATAAAAAACATACCGTTCTATATGAATTTTTCGAGATATGAAATTTTCAAAATTTCAAAATTCGTTTTGAACCCCTTCCCCTTGACCTAGGGTTATGAAACGTTTCGAGGACCATTGTGGGGTTGGTCGAAACCCATAAAAAAAATGTCGTAATTTTAACTCAACGCTAACTGGGCAAAGTGACGCGGACGGCGGACGGCGTACGGCGTACGGCGGACGGCGGACGGCGTACGGCGTACGGCGGACGGCGTACGGCGGACGGACGGATTTTTTTTAATTCGATTTTCTGAATCTACGTATCTTGAAACGTAAACCAACAAATTTTGAGGGGGGGTTAAAATTTTTTTTTCTTTGGGCGATTCCAATGGTTCATTATCGAAGATAATAAACCAAAAATAGAAATCCTCAATACTGAACCATCGGAATCGACCAAAGAAACATTTGTTTAACCCCACACAAACTTTGATGGTTCACGTTTCAAGATACGTAGATTCTGAAAATCAAAAAAATCCACTTTAATTATAGTAAGCCTCCCACCATCTTATCAAAATGAATTTTGAACTTTTAGTTCAAGTTTTGAACAAAGTTATTTTGCAACTTCACGATGAGGTAGAGACTTGAAATTTTAAATATACTTTAATATACTTTAATTTAAATATACTTATAAGTCAAAACTAGACGACAATGCAATATTCACTCGGGTTCTTGTCTGTGAAATTGTATAAACAATACCTATTTGTTCCTTTGAACACATTAAATTTGGATGTTGAAATTTTAAACGTGGGTCAAGAATGCAACATTCACTCGGTTTCTTGTCTGTACCTATTAGTTCAAACACTATTTCAAACACTAGTTCAATACCTACCTATTAGTTCAAACAAATCAAATTTTGATGTTGAGCTACCGTCTTGAAATTTCAAACATGGGTCGCAGATCAATGACAATGCAATATTCAACTGGTTTCCTGTGTGTAAAATTGTTTTAACAATACCTATATGTTTAAACAAATTAAATTTGGACGATGAGCTAGAGTCTTGAAATTTTAAACATCGGCCAATGATGGATGACAGGGCAATATGCCATCCAAGACGCTAGACGTAAAGTATGCATTTATATGCAAAATAAAACATGAATTTTCCAAATTAGCTGACTGTAAAATGGATCTTCCCGGAAAAAGATAATATCTGTTGTATTAGTATGTATAATTACATATTACTCTCTCGTTCACTCTTCATAACTATACCAAACAATTGGAATACCCCAATAACAATTCAATATTACTACAATAAAATTGAAAATAATATATTGTCTTAGGGACGGCCACGGAATTGTGTGACTTCTCCGAGTGAACGAGGGGAGTCGCTAACTTGTTCAGTGATGGTGTGTCTTCCATTATAAATATTATGAACAAAATAATCGTATATTTTACGTGTTTTCACTTGTACCTTGTTGTACCACTAGTGAAGTCACATCGAAATGACACGCTCCAGAGCAAAAAAAATCGTCCTCCACAGCCGTCAACGAGTCAAAAATGATTACAGGTTGTTATCAAACCTATCCATTCCAGTCCAAATGGCACTAACCACACGACGAGTGTCTTCTAAAAAAAACCGAAATTCCGCCTTCTTTTTTTAGACTCTGAAGAAAAGCGAGACGAACGTTGGAAGGCAAATACAGAGGAAAGTGGCGTAGAATTATTTATTGGCGCGGGCCAATCACTGACATGCAAGGAGGGTCTCGGAGAGGATTCTTTTTCGAACACCCGCACCCCGACCCTGCTACCCCTCGCCGCTTCAGATACCATTATTGTATCTGTTTTGTGATGGAAACGCCAAGCAAACAACGGAACCGTATCATAATTGCAGGGCATTTTTTGTCTCATTTTCTTCGTGAAAGGTAATTTACTTATTGTTGGTTTCGGCCGTGACGGTTTCGACTGGGTTTCTGTATTCTGGAAGAACTACAAAAAAATTCTGCAAATTCTTGACACAACGGTTTATTATCTTCTTTGAGCAGATCACCCTTCTGACTAATTCACAAAATTATAGATGAAACTCTAGCTCATCATCCAAATTTAATGAGTAAAGCAAATAGGTATTGTTTTTAACAATTTACAGACAAGAAACTGAGTGAATATTGCGAGGGTAATAAGATTACAACGCGAGAAGGTTATTCAAGTTATATTCGGTGATTATTATTCCATTATTTATTCATTATTTCGGAATTTTTCTTTCTTAGGTAATGTCTCTCTTTCGTATATTCCTTTCGTATGTTTTTCTTTATTTCTTTCGGGTATTCTAGCTGACCTTCTATGGAAATTTTGCTCTAGCACCCTGAGAACCGTCTCATTAGTCAACCGGTATCGCATTGCAAAGTCCTCCTCATCCAAATCAAGAAAATCTTCCTTCCGTTCCTTCCAGGACGGCTGATAAAGAACTCCTCTTCCTCAAAGGCTAATGCAAATGATCTACCTCAAACGCACTAATGCACGAGGCATTACGAACAAGAAAGTACAACAAAAAAATTACGAAATACAAGTACGAAACAATAGTAAGAAAATAGTACTAGGAAGCTCTGAGTGACCGCTCGATGTATAAACGTTGATGTAAACAAACAAAGTTTAATAATGATTAAGGACGCTAATCGGCCGAATTTGGCAGGGTAGGTAGTCCTTATTGCTTAACCGAATGTGGTAGAATCCAATAGCAATTCGGATCATGATTAACGAACCGACAGGTTCGCGACTCGGATCGGCCATAAGTACGTTCAGTGAGATCAGTGAATGATTTAAGTGCTCGAAATCGCACTGATAACAAAAGTGACTTAGTGAAGTATACTTAACTGCAAGGATTTTTTGTTGAACAGCTGAAGGTCATTTTCGGAGTAACTTTCTGCGTAGAATCTGCATCCAAGCTCAGAATCGTCCTATCACCTTTGAATTTTGCGATGTTCAAACATTATTACGTTATGTACACGAGAAATGGCTAATTTGGCTATTTTTGAGGTTAGATACCGGCTGCATACATTTTTTTCTACATAATATCATGTAATATTATTACATCAACTAGTACTGGTTTCCCCTCTAAAATCAGACTTTGAATGATACTGTAAGATGTTTCTTCCGGAAGTTATGGCGATTTTAATGTGAGGAGTTGATACGAAAAGCTTCTGCTGGGTTAAACAACCCCTTTTTATCATAGAATTTTTAAACCATGTAAACATATAACTAGGAGGTTTTCGAGGATACTGATTACGAATATGAGGTCAGGTTCCCAAAATTTATGACGGGTGAGAGGGGGTTGCGGCCGGGCTTGTCTCTCGTTGGAGAGGCGTGCCGGTGGAGATCATTCCATCTCTGCCACTGACGATCATTCCATCTCTGCCACTGACGATCATTCCACCTCTGCCACAGACGATCATTCCATCTCTGCCACTGACGATCATTCCAGATGGAGCGGTGTGGCATGGAAAGGAATGAGAGGGGGGAGGGGCCAGCAGGAGGTTACAGGTGTGAGGGGGGGTGGCGGCCGGGGTTGTCCGTGACTCTGCCAATGACGATCATTCAGAACAGAGCGGTGCGGCCAGAGATGGGCAGATTCGTATTCGTAAATCCGAATCCGATTCACAGCACCTTAACGTGTCAATCCGAATACGAATACATTTGTATTCACAAGTGTGAATTCGAATAGATTCATATTTGCAAGTGTGAATCCGAATCCGAACTTTGGATTCACACCTGTGAATCCGAATCTACCTATTCGGATTCACATCTCTGTCATATTATGAAGTCTACTTTTTTCGAGTTTTACGAAGTATTTGAGTCGACGATTGCTCTTGTTGAAGGTCCATTCGAACTCAAATGAACACCTTGATTCGATATGAAGTCTACTTTTTTCGAGTTTTACGTAGTATTTGAGTCGACGATTGCTCTTGTTGAAGGTCCATTCGAACTCAAATGAACACCTCGATTCGATATGAACTCTACTTTTTTCGAGTTTTACGAAGTATTTGAGTCGACGAGTGCTCTTGTTGAAGGTCCATTCGAACTCAATTGAACACCTCGATTCGATATGAAGTCTACTTTTTTTCGAGTTTTACGAAGTATTTGAGTCGACAATTGCTCTTGTTGAAGGTCCATTCGAACTCAAATGAACACCTCGATTCGACATGCAGTCTACTTTTTTCGAGTTTTACGAAGTATTTGAGTCGACAATTGCTCTTGTTGAAGGTCCATTCGAACTCAAATGAACACCTCGATTCGACATGCAGTCTACTTTTTTCGAGTTTTACGAAGTATTTGAGTCGACAATTGCTCTTGTTGAAGGTCCATTCGAACTCAAATGAACACCTCGATTCGACATGCAGTCTACTTTTTTCGAGTTTTACGAAGTATTTGAGTCGACAATTGCTCTTGTTGAAGGTCCATTCGAACTCAAATGAACACCTCGATTCGACATGCAGTCTACTTTTTTCGAGTTTTACGAAGTATTTGAGTCGACGATTGCTCTTGTTGAAGGTCCATTCGAACTCAAAGAACACCTCGATTCGATATGAAGTCTACTTTTTTCGAGTTTTACGAAGTACCTATTTGAGTCGACGATTGCTCTTGTTGAAGGTCCATTCGAACTCAAAGAACACCTCGATTCGATATGAACTCTACTTTTTTCGAGTTTTACGAAGTACCTATTTGAGTCGACGATTGCTCTTGTTGATGGTTCATTCGAACTCAAATGAACACCTCGATTCGATATGAAGTCTACTTTTTTCGAGTTTTACGTAGTATTTGAGTCGACAATTGCTCTTGTTGAAGGTCCATTCGAACTCAAATGAACACCTCGATTCGATATGAAGTCTACTTTTTTCGAGTTTTACGAAGTACCTATTTGAGTCGACGATTGCTCTTGTTGATGGTTCATTCGAACTCAAATGAACACCTCGATTCGATATGAAGTCTACTTTTTTCGAGTTTTACGTAGTATTTGAGTCGACAATTGCTCTTGTTGAAGGTCCATTCGAACTCAAAGAACACCTCGATTCGATATGAAGTCTACTTTTTTCGAGTTTTACGTAGTATTTGAGTCGACAATTGCTCTTGTTGAAGGTCCATTCGAACTCAAATGAACACCTCGATTCGATATGAAGTCTACTTTTTTCGAGTTTTACGTAGTATTTGAGTCGACGATTGCTCTTGTTGTAGGTCCATTCGAACTCAAAGAACACCTCGATTCGATATGAAGTCTACTTTTTTCGAGTTTTACGTAGTATTTGAGTCGACAATTGCTCTTGTTGAAGGTCCATTCGAACTCAAATGAACACCTCGATTCGATATGAAGTCTACTTTTTTCGAGTTTTACGAAGTATTTGAGTCGACGAGTGCTCTTGTTGAAGGTCCATTCGAACTCAAAGAACACCTCGATTCGATATGAAGTCTACTTTTTTCGAGTTTTACGAAGTATTTGAGTCGACGAGTGCTCTTGTTGAAGGTCCATTCGAACTCAAATGAACACCTCGATTCGATATGAAGTCTACTTTTTTCGAGTTTTACGAAGTATTTGAGTCGACGAGTGCTCTTGTTGAAGGTCCATTCGAACTCAATTGAACACCTCGATTCGATATGAAGTCTACTTTTTTTCGAGTTTCACGAAATATTTGAGTCGACAATTGCTCTTGTTGAAGGTCCATTCGAACTCTAATGAACACCTCGATTCGATATGAAGTCTACTTTTTTCGAGTTTTACGAAGTATTTGAGTCGTCAATTGCTCTTGTTGAAGGTCCATTCGAACTCTAATGAACACCTCGATTCGATATGAAGTCTACTTTTTTCGAGTTTTACAAAGTATTTGAGTCGACAATTGCTCTTGTTGAAGGTCCATTCGAACTCAAATGAACACCTCGATTCGATATGAAGTCTACTTTTTTCGAGTTTTACGAAGTATTTGAGTCGACGATTGCTCTTGTTGAAGGTCCATTCGAACTCAAATGAACACCTCGATTCGATATGAAGTCTACTTTTTTCGAGTTTTACGAAGTATTTGAGTCGTCAATTGCTCTTGTTGAAGGTCCATTCGAACTCAAATGAACACCTCGATTCGATATGAAGTCTACTTTTTTCGTGTTTTACGAAGTATTTGAGTCGACAATTGCTCTTGTTGAAGGTCCATTCGAACTCAAATGAACACCTCGATTCGATATGAAGTCTACTTTATTCGAGTTTTACGAAGTATTTGAGTCGACGATTGCTCTTGCTGAAGGTCCATTCGAACCCAAATGAACACCTCGATTCGATATGAAGTCTACTTTTTTTCGAGTTCCATTCGCACTCAAATGAACACCTCGATTCGAGATGAACTCTACTTTTTTCGAGTTTTACGAAGTATTTGAGTCGACGATTGCTCTTGTTGAAGGTCCATTCGAACTCTAATGAACACCTCGATTCGATATGAAGTCTACTTTTTTTCGAGTTTTACGAGGTATTTGAGTCGACGATTGCTCTTGTTGAAGGTCCATTCGAACTCAAATGAACACCTCGATTCGATATGAAGTCTACTTTTTTCGAGTTTTACGAAGTATTTGAGTCGACGATTGCTCTTGTTGAAGGTCCATTCGAACTCAAATGAACACCTCGATTCGATATGAAGTCTACTTTTTTCGAGTTTTACGAAGTATTTGAGTCGACGAGTGCTCTTGTTGAAGGTCCATTCGAACTCAAATGAACACCTCGATTCGATATGAACTCTACTTTTTTCGAGTTTTACGAAGTATTTGAGTCGACGATTGCTTTTGTTGAAGGTCCATTCGAACTCAAATGAACACCTCGATTCGATATGAAGTCTACTTTTTTCGAGTTTTACGAAGTATTTGAGTCGACGATTGCTCTTGTTGAAGGTCCATTCGAACTCAAATGAACACCTCGATTCGACATGAAGTCTCTTTTTTTCGAGTTTTACGAAGTATTTGAGTCGACGATTGCTCTTGTTGAAGGTCCATTCGAACTCAAATGAACACCTCGATTCGATATGAAGTCTACTTTTTTCGAGTTTTACGAAGTATTTGAGTCGACGATTGCTCTTGTTGAAGGTCCATTCGAACTCAAATGAACACCTCGATTCGATATGAAGTCTACTTTTTTTCGAGTTCCATTCGCACTCAAATGAACACCTCGATTCGATATGAAGTCTACTTTTTTCGAGTTTTACGAAGTATTTGAGTCGACGATTGCTCTTGTTGAAGGTCTATTCGAACTCAAATGAACACCTCGATTCGATATGAAGTCTACTTTTTTCGAGTTTTACGAAGTATTTGAGTCGACGACTGCTCTTGTTGAAGTTCCATTCGAACTCAAATGAACACCTCGATTCGATATGCACTCTACTTTTTTCGAGTTTTACGAAGTACCTATTTGAGTCGACGATTGCTCTTGGTGAAGGTCCATCGAATTCAAATGAACACCTCGATTCGATATGAACTCTACTTTTTTCGAGTTTTACGAAGTATTTGAGTCGACGATTGCTCTTGTTGAAGGTCCATTCGAACTCAAATGAACACCTCGATTCGATATGAACTCTACTTTTTTCGAGTTTTACGAAGTATTTGAGTCGACGATTGCTCTTGTTGAAGGTCCATTCGAACTCAAATGAACACCTCGATTCGATATGAACTCTACTTTTTTCGAGTTTTACGAAGTATTTGAGTCGACGATTGCTTTTGTTGAAGGTCCATTCGAACTCAAATGAACACCTCGATTCGATATGAACTCTACTTTTTTCGAGTTTTACGAAGTATTTGAGTCGACGATTGCTCTTGTTGAAGGTCCATTCGAACTCAAATGAACACCTCGATTCGACATGAAGTCTCTTTTTTTCGAGTTTTACGAAGTATTTGAGTCGACGATTGCTCTTGTTGAAGGTCCATTCGAACTCAAATGAACACCTCGATTCGATATGAAGTCTACTTTTTTCGAGTTTTACGAAGTATTTGAGTCGACGATTGCTCTTGTTGAAGGTCCATTCGAACTCAAATGAACACCTCGATTCGATATGAAGTCTACTTTTTTTCGAGTTCCATTCGCACTCAAATGAACACCTCGATTCGATATGAAGTCTACTTTTTTCGAGTTTTACGAAGTATTTGAGTCGACGATTGCTCTTGTTGAAGGTCTATTCGAACTCAAATGAACACCTCGATTCGATATGAAGTCTACTTTTTTCGAGTTTTACGAAGTATTTGAGTCGACAATTGCTCTTGTTGAAGGTCCATTCGAACTCAAATGAACACCTCGATTCGATATGAAGTCTACGTTTTTCGAGTTTTACGAAGTATTTGAGTCGACAATTGCTCTTGTTGAAGTTCCATTCGAACTCAAATGAACACCTCGATTCGATATGCACTCTACTTTTTTCGAGTTTTACGAAGTACCTATTTGAGTCGACGATTGCTCTTGGTGAAGGTCCATCGAATTCAAATGAACACCTCGATTCGATATGAACTCTACTTTTTTCGAGTTTTACGAAGTATTTGAGTCGACGATTGCTCTTGTTGAAGGTCCATTCGAACTCAAATGAACACCTCGATTCGATATGAAGTCTACTTTCTTCGAGTTTTACGAAGTATTTGAGTCGACAATTGCTATTGTTGAAGGTCCATTCGCACTCAAATGAACACCTCGATTCGATATGAAGTCTACTTTTTTCGAGTTTTACGAAGTATTTGAGTCGACAATTGCTCTTGTTGAAGGTCCATTCGCACTCAAATGAACACCTCGATTCGATATGAAGTCTACTTTTTTCGAGTTTTACGAAGTATTTGAGTCGACGATTGCTCTTGTTGAAGGTCCATTCGAACTCAAATGAACACCTCGATTCGATATGAAGTCTACTTTTTTCGAGTTTTACGAAGTATTTGAGTCGACAATTGCTCTTGTTGAAGGTCCATTCGCACTCAAATGAACACCTCGATTCGATATGAAGTCTACTTTTTTCGAGTTTTACGAAGTATTTGAGTCGACGATTGCTCTTGTTGAAGGTCCATTCGAACTCAAATGAACACCTCGATTCGATATGAAGTCTACTTTTTTCGAGTTTTACGAAGTATTTGAGTCGACAATTGCTCTTGTTGAAGGTCCATTCGCACTCAAATGAACACCTCGATTCGATATGAAGTCTACTTTTTTCGAGTTTTACGAAGTATTTGAGTCGACGATTGCTCTTGTTGAAGGTCCATTCGAACTCAAATGAACACCTCGATTCGACATGAAGTATCTTTTTTTCGAGTTTTACGAAGTATTTGAGTCGACGATTGCTCTTGTTGAAGGTCCATTCGAACTCAAATGAACACCTCGATTCGAGATGAAGTCTACTTTTTTTCGAGTTTTACGAAGTATTTGAGTCGTCAACTGCTCTTGTTGAAGGTCCATTGGAACTCAAATGAACACCTCGATTCGATATGAACTCTACTTTTTTCGAGTTTTACGAAGTATTTGAGTCGACAATTGCTCTTGTTGAAGGTCCATTCGAACTCAAAAGGACTCCTCGATTCGAGATGAAGTCTACTTTTTTCGAGTTTTACGAAGTATTTGAGTCGACAATTGCTCTGGTTGAAGGTCCATTCGAACTCTAATTAACACCTTGATTCAATTCAAAAGGCTAGTATAAATAAATAAATAGTTGTTTGTACCCCGCTACAGGTGTTTTGGTTTATTATCTTCGTTTATTATCTTTAATGAACCATTGGAATCGACCAAAGAAAAAGTTTTTTTAAGGTGTAAAAAAAATATATAATATATATTATATAAAAAAATCCGTCCGTACGCCGCACAGTGGGGCAAACGGCTGTTGTGCCCGACTGACTACGTAAAATACATAGCTATTTATTCGCAAAGACGATTTGTGAATTTGTTCCGGCTGTTTTCCGGAAAACCCGTGTGAAAACGTTACTTTCAATTTTAAAAATCTGAAAAAAATCATCCGAATAGATTTGCATTCACACTTGCAAATATGAATCTATTCGAATTCACACTTGTGAATACAAATGTATTCGGATTCAAATTGACACGTTAAGGTGCTGTGAATCGGATTCGGATTTTAAAAATACGAATCTGCTCATGTCTGGGTGCGGCATGGGATGGAAATTGTTAAGTGGTGTCGTGGGAGGGGGGGGGGGGGGTGGCAGTAGAATGACGGGTGTTGTGGTGGGGGTGGCGGTCGCGGTTGTCTGTGACTCCGCCAATGACGATCGTTTCAAATGGAGAGGTGCGCCGCTGGAGATCATTCCATCTCTGCCACTGACGATCGTTCCAAATGAAGCGGTGTGGCACGGGAAGGAATAAGGGGGGTGGGCAGGAGTAGCTGACGGGCGTGAGGGTGGCGGCGGGGGTTGTCTGTGACTCTGCCAATGACGATCGTTTCAAATAGAGTGGCGCGCCGCTGACGATCATTCCATCTCTGCCACTGACGATCGTTCCAAATGAAGCGGTGTGGCACGGGAAGGAATAAGGGGGGTGGGCAGTAGGAGCTGACGGGCGTGAGGGTGGCGGCGGGGGTTGTCTGCGACTCTGCCAATGTCGATCGTTTCAAATAGCGTGGCGCGCCGCTGACGATCATTCCATCTCTGCCACTGACGATCGTTCCATCTCTGCCACTGACGATCGTTCCAAATGAAGCGGTGTGGCACGGGAAGGAATAAGGGGGGTGGGCAGTAGGAGCTGACGGGTGTGAGGGCGGCGGCCGGGGTTGTCTGCGACTCTGCCATTGACGATCGTTTCAAATAGAGTGACGCGCCGCTGTTGGCGTCAGGTTCAAGACATTCTCCTCTTCATATGCTTCCTCCTCCTCGTCAACTGACTCATCTCCATTGTCAGTCAATCTTGCCACCCTCTTCCTACATCCGTCACATCGATACACTGCGATACACGAGGTCCTCAACGCGTGGACAATAAAGACGGAAGATAGCGATTAAAAGAGACAGACAATTGGCAAGATAAGGTACGCGAGAGCGATGTTATCGGCACTAAGCGCAAACACTACTCCACAAAACACTACCAGTTAGTTTGGGAGATCGGAAAATATTAAATGAATGTGGAATTAACATGAACTGAGAGGCTGCGGCCGAACAAAGATAATACACCAAAAAATGCATTTTCTACTCGGTTTTCGATGTTTCTTGTTTGACGTCGGTATAGATTGGGAAACGCGGTTGTCATTCAGTCCGTTTGACACGAAACATCGAGCTGTCCCTGATTTCTCCACGGGACTTTTGACAGTTCGGAGCCGAAAGTGCCAGTGAAGTCGAGGGAGTGCGGTTCAGAATTTCGCCTCCCGAAGCTCCCTGCGGATGAAGTCCTGACAGGCGAATGGCGATGGGCGGTAGGTGATACTCCGCCTGTGGGGACGAAGCAGAGGAAGCAGAAGCTAATTGAGGGCGCTTTATGCGATGCGCCTTGTGAAGTGGTCGTGGCAAGTCCCTCATAATGTCTTCATGAATTATGCAGACTCATCAGAGCTGGCGCATTATTAGGATGATTAACCCCCACTCCGCCACCCGTAGCCGGCTTGGCTTCCCTCATCTGTTTCCAACCCCATCCTCTGCCTTACCGTTCCCCAGCATGCCCTCCGCCCATAAATTCCCTTCCTGAGTGTTAACTTAACACTCTCAACTTTTTCCTTTGGCGTTTCGGTTTTTTTCGGCCTTTTGATACGACGAGGCGCACATAGGAGGTATCAAAAGCATTTTTTTTTTTTTTTTTTTTTTTTTTTTTTAGCGAATTTTCGAAGAAAATGTAGCTATCGTTCTCCGTCCAAAATTTTTAAAACTCGAATTTTCGAAAAATTTTCATACCAAAATCGTTTTCAGACCATCCTGAATCCACTGTCAAAAGACACCAAAAATTATATGTATAACCCCCCCCCCCCCCTCAAAGGCCCCAAACCACCCTCAGCTTTTCGATATTTCAACTCTAAAAGATATCGCATTCCGTCATCAGATTAGAGCAGACTAACCATGAAGAACTAACGTCTTCAAAGTACTAACGTTTGAGTACGAAATAAGATATCGCAATAAGATATCGGTTCTATTTAGGTATACCTTCAATTTATTAAAAAAAAAAAAAAAAACATATGATCATGGATATGTCGGTTAGCTATTATAGCTAACCTATAATAGGGGCCTCTCAGCTGATCCAGGGCATATTCTTTAAGGCGTAAGTCCTAAACAGGCTACATACTAAACGACAGCTTCATAGAGTGAATAGCATAGAAATTAGCTTTAGGAGCCACTCAGCTGATCTTGCGTCAAGTTTAAGTCCTAATTAGGCTACATGCTAAATTTCAAGTTCCCAACACCACGGAAAGTGCATCAAAAAACGTCACATTTTTTTGTATAACGCCAATTTCGGAACGACCGCCAGCCGTAAGACCTATCCATGTCTACACTATTTTATGCAATTTTATTCATTTTGGCGTTTCATTATCTTCATTACCTACCCTTAAAATTCAACGGAAGATCGATGAAAACCATCAGATTTTCAGAAAGTGAGATAGCAAATAATTATGCATTTGAAATGAGTACTAATATAACAATCGATTATTTACTTTTGATTAATCGAACATCGATCATTCAATACCGGTTAATTGGTCATTATTATTAGCTTACGATTAATTATTTGATGTTATAATCGATTATTTGGTTCCGATGTTGCATCCCTAATTGGTACCATCTACGTAAATACTGGTAGGTTAGGGTTGGAGTTTTTAACTAAAATTAAAGTTACTATTATGAAATGAAATATTGCTAGAAGTTCAGTTGCAATATAAAGTGGACTGCTACAGGTGGATTATGTTGACGGACACATACCGTATGAGGCAAAATGAAGGAATAGTATTGAGTATTTTGATCCCATGTAGTATAATCGTCGACGCAGACGGTCGGCGGACGGTCGAAATGTCCGCTTGCCCGACCATCCTCCGACTGACCTATTCCCGTCGTCGGGCCGACATTTGAAGTGGTCGGTCCGACGGCTGAAACACGACAGCCAATGTCGACTCGACGATGGAAATTAACGTTGACGTTAAAACACCTCCTACCTATTATACTAAACACCTCCACTATTATAGTGGATTATGTATAATACACAGGCAAAGAATCAATCGAAGTTCGCCCGTGTAGCATCTGCTTGTAATGAATTCATGATAATACGGTAATGGCCTTCCTTCCATGTACCTACCGGTCTGTATCGTTTCTACTGAAATATTAGAACTAGTTAGGTATGATAAAAATGAAAATCTGCAAGCATACTTATAGGTTAAGCTGCATTATAAAAATGAATAAGCTACCAAAAATTAAATTATTCACAACAAATTAATCAGGATTTTCAAAAGAAGAACGACGGACGGAGTACGGCTTACTGCGGGCGGACGAATTTTGTTTTATTCGATTTTTGGAATCTCCGTATCTTGAAACGTACCTAAACCCTCAAATTTGGGTGGGAGTATTTTTTTTTTTTTTTCTCTTCTTGGGCGACCCTCAAGTGATTGAGCCTGGTGACTCCTAAAATTGGACGTTGGGCCTTCGTCGTCAGTTTACTCATGAAAGTACGTTGCACAACAGGAGGCCCGACGTCGGCGAGTTCCCTTAACCCTTATTCTACTGAAGTATCACTGGTGATACCACAACTTTCAGGATTTGTGGCATAGATCGGCACCTGCCGTACGAAAAAGTATAGTAGCGCCGACGTCGGGTAACTGGCGGCTTTCAACTGACTATTACCCGACCATTCTGACCAAAGCCCGACGTCGGCCCGACGAAGTGTGCTACATGGGATGTAAACCTTCGGTGCGGTTCCTTTACAATAACACCGAAAATATTGCGGCCTGTGGTAACGGAAACAGAGTTGTAGGTGAAAGTTGGGTGGGAACAACTCGTCCACGCTTCTTTTTATAGCATAATTGATTGCTGCGGGGCAACATGTTTGTTTACGCTGTTCCGTAAGCAACCTCCGGTGGGAAGCGAACGGGATATTTTTAGCCTCAGGTGATAAAAACCGCGATCACAACAGCCTAACAATCGTTGAGCGGTCTCTCAAAGCCCTTTTCATCGGGTGGGAATGTTATTGCTCCGGTCGAGAGAGACGGCCAGTTCGGAGAGGGAAAAGCCTATAGATTTTTTTTTTCAATGAAGAGCATGTGGCTTGTTGCGGCACGCGACCTTCGGGCTCGGGAAAATAATTATCAAAGTGGTTTCGTATAAAAACCTCACCCTTTTCCGCCCAACGGGATCTAATCAGGCACCGCTCGCGGAGTTGATCTCTGAATTACAGCCTTCAAACACCACTTTTACGTTTCACACAGCGAAAAAAAAGAAACAATAAAAAAACCGCTTCTGGCTGTTGAGTGTTCAATCACCCCGTAACGTTTGACGAGAGCAGTTTTTTGAACATTGATGACTGTCTATCATCAGAATCAAAGTAATCAATCGCCCGTTATTCATCTGAGAGTTAACTGTTATAACGTCTTGGATATCGTTGGTGAAGTGGCAATTGTCATGTTAACATGACATAACTCATTTTTTGGTCAAATTATGTCAGGGGTGGTTCTATATAGCAAATTTCTTGCCACATCGATTGGCTAGTTTTAGCGTTTTCTCGCCATCAAACCAAAGGAAACGAGTTGGGGCAACACTGCCTATCTCATGTCAACATGTCATCTTAGCTGTTTCATACATTAAATTGCAAACTGCTGCAGCCTATCTTAAAAACGAGAAATCAGTTTTTTTCGTCTCCTGTAAAATGAGCGAAAATGAGTTGGGCCATGTTGCCACTTCACCCTCGATATGAAATATTTTAGGCGAACCGGACAAGTTCATTAATATTATTCAATATTGAAGTCAATATTGATTGAAGGTAAATTGAATTCATTGAACTATAAAATGATGACGAGAGGAGTTTATACCGCAAAATACTAGTGCTGTACTGCATATGAACCGCAAAATAAACGTTGTTTTTCTTGGGATACTCCAATGGTTTCCGTTTAGAGATACGTAGATTCAGAAAACAGAATTTTAAAAAAATCTGTCCGTACCTTAATCAGTAAGAAGGAGGAAAATTACTTTTGAAATTTTGAAAATCTCGAAAGTTTCACTGGAACTAGGTTTAAACGGCTACAAACTTGAATTGAGATTTGTTCAGAGCATTGTTTAAGACCATGAATGCATTCAGAGCGTTTTACAGGCGGAAAGTAATCTCCAACATGAGCGTTGTCATACTGGGGAACAGCTGATTCTTTGTAGCAGTTTTTCCCACTTCTAAAAACATTTTATAATATAAGTAATATTATTATTTACAAATTTGAAGTTTGACCCTACAATAAATTTAATTGTGTAGCATATTTTGATACGATGTAGGAGAGAACCTAATGGTCCAAATTGCATCACATTATTACGAAAATATATAAATCAATCTTTCGTCTCCAATTTGAATTTGTGAAGAGTTATTAGTAATAAAGCATTATTACTGATGAACGTATTGGAACGTATGTCTACTGTATGGTCTGAATGGCTTCTCTTTGAAATAAGCGACAATCGCTTATGTTTATATGCCTTTGAAAGCGATAACTTTCTCATTAGTCGCTCTGTATCGCTGTTTACGATTTTTTTTCAGAACCAGTAAGTAATTATTATTTTTGGTTTATTATCTTCAATAATGAACCATTGGAATTGCCCGAAGAAAAAATTTTTTTAACCCCCCCTCAAAATTTGTTGGTTTACGTTTCAAGATACGTAGATTCAGAAAATCGAAAAAAAAAAAAAAATCCGTCCGTCCGCCGTACGCCGTACGCCGTCCGCGCCACTTTGCCCAGTTAGCGTTGAGTTAAAATTACGAAATTTTTTTTATGGGTTTCGACCAACCCCACAATGGTCCTCGAAACTTTTCATAACCCTAGGTCAAGGGGAAGGGGTTCTAAACGAATTTTGGTACGACATGGTATGACTATGGTATGGTATATTATTGTATGTATGATTTAGTATAGTACAGTACGGTATGATAGGAAAGAAATGGTATGAGTACGGTGAGAATATGGTATGGTGCCGATTTGCAACACAGTCTGGTATAGACAGAAGGGTGATCTGCACAAGGAAGATAATAAACCTTAGGTACCTATTTACATATTTTTTTGACATTTTCATGTCTTTGCTTTGGCACATAAACTGAAACGGGAAAAATTTGTTCCCTTGATTCACCCTTTCCCTCAGATCACGTCAGAACACAAGCGACCGGCGGGCCATTACGTCAGAGCCTATGACGCACGAGCGTATGACGTAAGACGGCTGGCAGGAGGCTAACTAGTACGTCAGAGCCTATGACGCACGAGCGTATGACGTAAGACGGCTGGCAGGAGGCCAACAAGTACGTCAGAGCCTATGACGCACGAGCGTATGACGTAATACGGCTGGCAGGAGGCCAACTAGTGCGTCATACGACGAGACCTTTTATGTCTCTGCGCCCCTTCCACACCCACACCGCGTACCTCGTACTTCATTTTGGTTTATTATCTTCGATAATGAACCATTAGAATCGCCCAAAGAAAAAAAAAATTAACCCCCCCTCAAAATTTGTTGGTTTACGTTTCAAGATACGTAGATTCAGAAAATCGAATAAAAAAAAAATCCGTCCGTCCGCCGTACCCCAAACGCCGTCCGCCATACGCCGTCCGCGGCACTTTGCCCAGTTAGCGTTGAGTTAAAATTACGAAATTTTTTTATGGGTTTCGACCAACCCCACAATGGTCCTCGAAACTTTTCATAACCGTGGGTCAAGGGGAAGGGGTTCAAAACGAATTTTGGTACGACATGGTATGACTATGGTATGGTATATTATTGTATGTATGATTTAGTATAGTACAGTACGGTATGATAGGAAAGAAATGGTATGAGTACGGTGAGAATATGGTATGGTGCCGATTTGCAACACAGTCTGGTATAGACAGAAGGGTGATCTGCACAAGGAAGATAATAAACCGTTGTGTCAAGAATTTGCAGAGTTTTCATAACCCGAAGCAATTATTAGTGTTAGCGATTCCGATTCAGACTCTTTTGTTGTTAGAGGAAAACGCAGGAGACTTGTGATAGAAAGTGATTCTGATTCAGACAATTCCATGCCATCTACCGCTCGACGCATTACTGGACAAAAGGGAAATACCTACGGGTTCGTATCTGTCGAAAAAAAGGAGTTTTTTTTTTTTTTTTTTTTGAAGCTACTGATTTACTGTCAAGGAAGCTGCGTCAAAATCAGGCATCAAATTGAATTCGGCAAAAAGCATACTTTTAAAGTACAAAAGAGATAACTGTAAGTTTGTAAGGAACAAACCACGGGGGCACAAACCCAAACTGCTCACTCCCAAGTTGGGAGTCCCAACGTTCTTCACAAAATAGAGGCAGTACCTAGTTGAGAACGGGAGTTGAATAGAATTTGTAAAAGATTGAATTGAATTCGTAAAAGGTTGAATTAAATTCGTAAAAGGTTGAAATAAATCTGTAAAAGGTTGAATTAAATCTATATATAATTAAATAAAATTAGTTTAAAAAATACTTAACAAAAAAAGTATTATTAGATTATGCTATTAGATTTCCTACCGATTCTGGAAATTTGGTCATAATAATCGTCTAATGATGTTTAATGGGGCTCTCTTTCGATGTCGGTATCATCCCCCTCGTGGGATATCGGTGGTAAATGCCTATAAGCCCACCAACTGAAGGCTAAGAATGGTGAGGGTTTCACTTCGGGATGATCGGATATTAAATAAATACTCGGATCAACTCAATTTTACGGTAATGCAATTGTTAATTCGAGCGAGGGGACGAACGAGATCCCTCTGAGCGGCGGATGATCCTCCTCCGGAACCCTCCTCTTGGTGATTTCCCTTTTGACAAGTGGTGTCAGTTGCGAGGCGGCAGAACCGCCCCCGGAACGGCCCTAAAGCTTGATACGCGATTTGAAGCCCCTTCAAGCTTCGTATAAAACAGAGAACGAAAAAAAACCCTTCGTCTCAATTCAAATCAACTCGGCATCCGACTGTGGCTCTCGTACCATAACAATTATCATAAACCTTCCCTATGCAATATGATCTCGAACTTCATTCACCCTTTCAACTGCTGCCACTTCTCGAATTTACATGTCTGAAGGGTCCCGTTTAGTGCTCGTCAACTTACAAGCCCTGCACGTGTCCAGTGTTCAAATTGAATTGATGGGAAACACAAATACGAACAGTAATTTCTGAGTGCTTCCATTTCCGTTTGGTGATAATAACCACCAGTGACAAGTCCTGCGTTCTTCCAAGTATTTTGTCAACTGATTTTGTGAGTTAGAATCGAAATTAATATAGACGTAGCTCTGCATATTAGAAACACCCATCAAGTTTTCCAAGATGATCAATTTAAAAAAAAACCATAGTTATTTATAACTGAACGCAATTCGAAATAGTGACAAAAAGAAATGAAGAGAGCTTTTGCCACAACCCAATCTCCTCCACCACATCTAATATTGACAATGAATGACTTGATGTATGATTTGTACGTATATTGAATCATTTTATCGGCTTAATCGCTCATATTTTATTGTAATCCAACTAAACATTTCACATTTACCTTACGAAAATGTTATTTCTGACATATTTATCTGACTCATGGTCGTATTTATTTTTTCAGACTCGAATCCTAGAAGACGCTATGGCTTGCAATACAACCTGGTCCCAACGTCACAATGTATGTTCAAACACCCCGTAGATTGTGTTTCTATTGACCATATTTCCCCCCGTATTTCCTCAATCCTAAAATTGTATATTTTTGTACTGTTCGTGAGAGTGTATTTAGAAAGACGATTTTGTAAATCCATACTCTAGTGATGGCCATCGTTATCGAAATTGTCTCGTTGGTTTTCATTCTATGACATTATCTTGGATCTAATATTGTAATATAACGTAGACGAATGAATATTTTTTGGGATCTGCTCTGAGCAATTCCTACACCACCACACAATATATTCGTTGTGTCAAATATTGGACAGCCATACCATAGTAGTGTAGGGATTGCTCAAGGCAGATCCCACAAAATATTCATTCGTATACCTTGCTTTACAATATTTATAATTTCAATATTGTAATGTAACGTAGACGAATGAATGGTTAAATCGTTAAAATGGTTAATTTTGTATGACAACAATAATATTGTTGTCATACAAAATTAACCATACTTGAACTGTTCATCCTGCAAGCCCACACTTTTGAATAGTGAAGTCTGCATAGTGAAATTCGTTCTGTAGCTACCTTTCTGTTATAACTGATATCCCGTTTCAAGTCCACCTTTTGAAACCATTTAAGGAATCGGATGCAATATCGTCGCTCAAGCTTCAACAAAACAAAAGCGATTTTGCTTATTCTCAGGAGAGCCTAAACAAGAGTTTTCCATTGAACATTGAGATTAGGGGTGCTATAGCAATTAACCGGTTCCAAAAATTGATTAATTGGTTTTTTTAGTGTATCACCTTTTCTTAATAGTTTGTAATAAGTAATTAATATCAATTTCATCCGACCTGTAAGATCTCCGAAAATCTCCCTGGGAAGATAAAACACCCACTAAAAATATTGTAGCTTTGTGTCTACAGTCTACCAATGACCATGTCCTTATTACTCCAAAGTACTTTTTGTATGAGAAATAAGGGAGGTCCTACTTTGAGGGAGTTGGACAAAAAACGCAGCTACTTCGGGTGGAAAAACGCAACTACTTTGTGGGAAGAATCTGCGGTAGGAATGTGACCAGTTTGGGGGAATGGAGAAAAACTGTTGTTCCAAAAAATACGATTCAACGAACGTACAAAGAAAATTCAATCTGTGATATCCCGAGTTTTCGACAAACCAAAATCTGAGGGCGATATAATTTCCGAACGAGAGTAGATTCGCAATTTTTGACGTTGTGTCAAGTTCCCTTACCCTTCCTCTATGTTATGTTATTATTTTTGTATAATTGACGGCCGCAGCGAAACCACCGGCCGTATCTCAAAACTAGTTTCACCAATGGATCTGTCACAATTTTACTGAATGAAATATATCCAACTCAAAATTGCAGCGAAATCTGCGGCCGTATCTCAGGACTAGTTTCACCAATGGATCTGTCAAAATTTTACTGAATGAAATATATCCAACTCAAAATGTTGAAAACTTATATCATGTTGAAGTTTTATGTCCCGCAATTGGGAGTATTCTTCGTCGTGTTTTACCCTGAAATGCCTTTCTGTTAGATAAGACGCTAAAATTCTATAATACTGTGCAGGGAGATATCTTTGTAGCTTTGCTTGAAGTCCCTTATGCCAGACTTTGTCAAACGCCTGAGAGACGTCAAGGAACACTACTGAGCAGATTGCCTTCTCTTCGAAGCATTTCTCTATCACACTGGTGATGCGGTGTACCTGATCTATCGTTGAATGCTGCTCTCTGAATCCGAATTGGTGGTCAGGGATTAGATTTCTGTCCTCGATTATAGGTTTTAATCTCTTTAAGAGGAGTTTCTCAAAGAGCTTGGATATTATTGGTAGAAGGGAGATGGGGCGGTAGGACTTTTTGTCGTGAGTTGGTTTGCCTGGCTTGGCTATCATTATTACCTCTGCTACTTTCCACTGTAGTGGCACGTGATGCAGTCTAAATGACGCATTGATTAGGTGTAGGAGTTTTTTCAGACCGTTTTCTGGAAGTTCTTTCAAGACTTTTCCTGTTATAAGATCATAGCCCGGAGCTTTCTTTGGACTGAGGTTGAACTTAATCTCGTCTTTGAGCTCTTGGATGGTAATAGGCCGAATGTCCAATTCATCTGTCTTTTCTACCATTGTGGCATCCTCATCGGCAGTCTCCCTTGGAAACGGGGTGAATGTTTCCTCAAGGTAGTCTGCAAACAGATCCGCTTTTTCTTTTGCACTCCTTGCCCAATATCCGTCATCTCGTTTAATAGGAGGTATCGGTATTTTAGGACGTTTAAGGCCTTTAGTGGCTCTGTACAGAGAATATTCAGTCTCTTTTCCTGCAGTGAGGCTGTGCAAGTTAACAGCCAATGTTTCCTCTTCAATTTCTCGGTTCAGAGCTTTGAGCTCATTGCATAGTGCGCTCAGCTTTTTTTTGTTTTCTGTAGAGCGAACCCTTTGCCAGATTTTCCTAGCTTTTCTTTTGGCCTTTACCAGTTCCCTTACTTCGAGCGGGTAGTTGGAACGGTAAAGAGGTTTCTTATGGCTAATTGGGGTGCAGGACCAGCACGCCTCTTGGATGTTTTCAGTCAAACGTGCCACCTCTGGGCCATTACTCTATCTACTATACACGAGGGATCTCCCAAAACCAACAGAAGCTGTGACAGCGACGTTTGCAGATGACACAGCAATCCTGGCTGTTGGTCCCACAGTTGAAGAAGCCTCGAGTAAACTACAGGATTCCGTAAACAGTATCCATCAATGGACCAAAAGATGGAGAATAAAACTCAACGAAGCAAAGTCAACACACATTAACTTTACATACAGGAAAGTGAGACCAATACCTATAGAACTAAACTCCCGAATCGTCCCATATGCTGATACTGCTAAGTACCTTGGAATGACCCTGGACGCCAAGCTCCGCTGGAAGGAGCACGTAAAGAAGAAGAAGGAAGAAATCAACCTAAAATTCAAGAAGATGTACTGGCTCATTGGGAGAAAATCCCAACTGCCTATACATAACAAAATGCTACTGTACGAGCAAGTGATCAAGCCAATTTGGGCCTACGGCTGCCAGTTATGGGGCTGCACTAAGAGCAGCAACATGAAAATAATCCAAACAACGCAAAACAAAATTCTCAGGAGCATAGTTAATGCCCCCTGGTATGTTCGAACGAATGATCTCCATCGCGATCTTAAAGTCAAGACGGTGAACGAAGTTATTAAAAATCGAGCAACGGACCATGAAAACCGTCTCCACAAGCACAGGAATGTTGAAGTACTGAACCTTCTGGACAACAGTGGCGACGTACGAAGGCTGAAAAGGACCAAACCCCTGGACCTAGTTACATCTCACTAAAGTGATGTGATGAGTCGTAGTAGGTAGTGATCTATGAACCACAATACGTTAAAAATTAACTAACAGAGTGAAGTCACTAGATGTATAATATACAGTTGTAACAATAAAGATGATTTAAAAAAAAAAAAATGTTGAAGTTGACAAGTGACGATATGTATTTTTGTCTGCGCATGTTCTCGTGAAATGTATGCAGATCGTCGTAGTGCGCCAATGCTGCAGAATTCACGTGCGAAGATACACGTGGCACTACTCGTTTCGGGTTGCACGACTATTAAAAATTAGGGCTCTTGAACCGACCGGAAAGACCCCTAAAAAGCTAAGTGAATACCAAATGACATTTTAAAGGCGGAAAAAAAAACACTCCGAGCCTCTGAACACAAAAAATTTGCACTCCACCCCTTACTTAGTTTAGATCACCGGTGTAGATAAAAGTTGACGAATTCAGAAAGAGAAGTTGGCAAAAAGGAAAACGGCTGGGGTGAAGGATGGTGAGACTTTCGCTAGAAAAAGATTTATAAATAATTTAAACTCTGGTCGCACTCATGTTTTCAAAACTCCTCTCCCCCATACACCTCACCTCACAAGGAGTGGGGAAAAATAGGTTGATGGGCGGAGGCGAGACTTAACTCCATTTTTTTTCTGCCTTCAGGTGACGCCCAGACCTTATAAATTTTTTAAAATGTTGACTTTTTAAGATATTAACGAGGGAAACCTTTCGCCCAGCTGTATCCGTACATTCTCCGCCGTCTTTTTCGCCTTTCCCGCCGCTCGTTTTCTCGTCGTATTGCCACTTTCCTTGGTGCCTGAAGATTCGGGTGTTATGAGTCATTTTGCGGGATTTCTCGTTTAGTTCGGCGTATTCAAACGAATAGAGGACTGGGTACTCACGATGGTGGGTAGGTACTCACGACATAATTTGACTTTTGAATTTCGGAGTAATTAGATATGGGGGTTTTGGTTGTCATCCCAAATGAATTAAAATACCTACCGTTTTTTGCGTTTCGAGTTGATTTCAATACTAACAGATCTGATCATATTGGTAAATTTTCAATTCAAGCAGATCCACTCATTTGGAATGAAAGGACCTTCCACACGATCGACATTCAAATCGGAAAAGCAACAAACGACGATAACAATTTCAACAGACCTATTAATTTGGAATTAGACCTTCCACACCATCGAGATTCGACTCGAAAAATCCCAAAAACTATATTTTGATTCTTATAGAACTATTCATTTGGGATCGCGTTGACTTGGCACATGATCGAAATTTTACTCGAAAAAGGCGAAATAATCCGAAAATTTTGATTTCGACTCAAACAAAGCTGTTCATCTGGGATGAGAAAGACCTTCCAAACGCTCGAAATTCGATTCAAATCAACCAAAAAAATCCACAGACATGCAGCATGGCTATAATGTCGAATTTACGAAGAAATAACTGGTTTTATGTAAAATGACTCCATTTTACTGGTTTTAAAACAAATGTTGTCTCCTTTCGCCGAGTAACACCTCAGTTTATAGATTTTTCAACGCTGTACATGATGGTGAAGTCAGATTGGCGATATCTCATTCCGTTATCAGATTAGAGCAGATGAACCACGAAGAACATGTCAAGTAACAATGACGTTTCTTCATCTTCAATTCTGATTTCACCATCGTGTTGAGCGTAATAAAATGAGGTGTCACTTGGCGGGGGGATTTCTGGGGGATTTTCGAGCTTCGCTGGGGAAAAAACGTGGTTTTCTGAGAAAAAAAACCTTCAAAAAATCTCATCTCGGGAACAGATTGAGATAGAAAGGTGCCGTTGACGGCGTTCTACTCCATTTTCGGTCTAGTTTCACCCATTCCTTTCTTTTACAAGTGCCGAACACCCTGTATAATTATATAATTATGTATAATTTTTGGTGTCTTTTGGCAGTGGATTCAGGATCGTCCATAACGGATTTTGGTATGAAAATTTGTCGAAAATTCGAGTTTTAAAAATTTTGGACCGAGAACAATGGAGCTATTGTTCTCGGTCCAAAATTTTTAAAACTCGAATTTTCTACATTTTCTCTACATTTTCTCTACATTTTTTCTACATTTTCTCTACATTTTTTTCAAAAATTCGCTAAAAGGGATAATTTCTCATGAGTTTTAAGAACGAAAGGTCAATAATGTATGCAGAAATATGACTGTGAGGCGTTCTCTACAACAACGAAAATTTGGATTTTAGCCGAGTTGGTTTGTTAGGAACCAATTTTATCAAACATCCCTCCCGCTTATTGCATCGAGCGACGGTTCACAATAGGTATTGGCGTCAATGGTCGATTCTGAATATCATCCTCCTGTTGAATAGTACGGTCATAGAGTAACGTGTATTAGCAGCGATATTCATTCAAAAAATTCTGCAAATTCTTGACACAACGGTTCATTATCTTCTTTGTGCAGATCACCCTTCTGTCTGCATCAAATGGTAGATTATGAATAATCAATTATTAATACGCCTCCTGCTCCCTCCTCCCTCCTCCTCCTCCCTACTCGCCCCTCCTCCTCCCTACTCGCCCCTCCTCGCCATTCTCCCTGCTCCTGCTCATCCCTCCTTCTCCCTCCCCCTCCCTCCCCCACATTGACCACCATTGAGAACAGCTACGAAAGATCTTTGAGAGATCGCTAACTGACACTAGGTAGGTACGTATAATTAGTCGATTCATCAGTTATATCGATGGTCTCAAGGCAGAAAGGCGTAAGTGCAAAAGTAATTGCGTAAATGAATAGAACTACTACGCCCTTTGTTTTAACTGTATCTGGCAAAATCAGGCATTTACTACCTTTACGATAATAATAATAATAAACCTAAGATTTATTGCTTCCGTCCACGACACCTGTCAATAGTTGGACTTGAACCCTGCCCAAAAGGAAAAGAAAAAAAAAGTGTGGAAATAAAATGGTTTGTTTTATGAAGTGTTATATTTCAGTAGGTAACTTGAAGATGGAATATAACCAGCGAGAATTAAGTGTTTTATAGAGTAAAATATCAACCACGTTGATTAATAGGTATATACTTAATTTGTGATCAATATTGTGTCCAAAAATTGCTTTTATCAGTACCATAAATTTGGGGGATTTTCTGGATCACCCTGGGGGATTTTTCGGATTTTTTCGTGAATTTGCGGGATTTTTTTGTTTGCTGATAGGTAAGTTGGTCCAGTTTTTTCCTGGCAGTGCATGGGGTAGGTCATTCCCCTTTTTCCTGGTTATTCCCTTTTACACCGATTGTTCACTTGATGATTTGGGTCGTTTAGCTCAATTTTTTCGCCTGTTCTGGCTACCTCATCGGATCCCGCACCCTTCAAAACTTTGGAATCCATCGTTAACTCATGTTCGACCAAAAGTTGAGTTACCCGGGGGTTTCCTTTGAGCTCTTCAAGTAGAAACACGATATCAGCCTTTGATTTCGGGATTAATCCAAGCGGGATTGCATCTGCGAGGTCAATCAACTTATGAACGAACTTGTGTTACTGGAAATTGGCGTAACTCGATACGGACGAATCCCGTCCTTATTCTTCCTCCCACGTAATCGAAAGGGTTTCGATGATGAGAAGCGATGGCGATGGAGAGTGGGGAGGTTGTCACTCAGTCTCGTAATTCGCCTCTTCGCCGCTTATCTCTACTGGAGCGCCACCATCGTACGACCAGAAGTTGAGCTGGAAAGTGGTAGGTAGCGGGGAGGTAATCCCGAAAGGGTCCGTACATTTTACAGCCTCCTCCACCGCCTCCTGGTTCTGCTTCGAGGGCCGAAAGCCGTGATACAGGAGGCGGCGGGGGCGCCCCTTTGCGTTTTTCGAAAGAAGCGGTGAGTTAGTAAAAAAAAAAAAAAATTCTAAAAAAAAAGAAAAAGAAAAAATAAGGCCCACCCCCTAATTCCTGGATCGTCATCGCTGTTACGGCTGATCATTTATTCAGTGGCTCAGAGTAGCTGGCGGAAGAGCTCTGCGGAATGGAGCGGGAGGCCGAGGAGAAGGACGGCTTTTAATTCTAATTTCTCATACGCGAGGGGATCAAGTAAAAAGCTTTCGAGTATGACCCCCCCCCCCCCCACCACTCCACCACCATACCGCGCCCCACCATTTCGTCTAAGATTAAAATCCTGTTCCAATCTGAAAATATATTTTTTTTTTTCAAACCTGGAACATGATAGTTATTAGTAAGCAACCTCAGCTCACTTGAATCATCGATCTACTCGAAACCTGCGATGAGGTTTGTCGAACGTCTTCAGCCAGTAATTCCATTCCTGAGTAGCCGTAGAGCCCCTACGGTAGGGGAGTGTGGATCACCGTCGAACCTCTCCGGTTTCAGGAATTTATCCAGTGTGAATAATAAATCGAGGGTCTCACGGCAACTCCCCACAATGTCATTTTGGCGACTTTTCAGCAGAGCCAAAAAACCATCTGCCAATGATTTTCTCCTCTCTACCTACAATACCTTATTTCACAAACTAATTAGAATATTTTCTTAAACCATATATTTTTTCCAAGAAACATGATGTGGGGTGGTGATTATAGTGGGGTGGTGATCATGATGGGGTGGTGAGAGCGGGGACGATAGGGAGTCTTGATCCTTGAAATTTTGTCTGATCTGGAAGACTAATTCAGCAAAATAAATCGTGTTTAGTGTTACCTATTTTATACTTAGTTAGATCGATTCGCCGGGAGAAGACGCTTCAAATGGTATGCATAACTCATTTTGGCCAAAAGTGACAATGTGGGGAGTGGCCGTGACACCTTCGAAATTGTAACGAAAACCTTTGTGAACTAGGCTTTATTATTCACAATTAGACTCTACTAGAGAGCGTCGAACGCACACATGAAAGACTATTTACTGAAATTTAAAAAAGGAGGGAAGAATGTGATGATAACAGCCAGTTTCATAATTATGTATTACTTGGTCTCTTATCATGATCATAATATGATCATGATAAAAAATTAAAGTGATGAACATATTATGTTGTGTAGAACATATTAATTTCTGACATTGTTAATTCGGACAAAGCCTCGTTCACAAAGGTTTTCATTACAATATATTACATAATATATAATATAATATGTTATGATCATGGTAAGAGACCAAGTGGTAGGTAATACATAATAATTATCTTTAATACATATAATTAATATTATTTTAGAGCTAAAATTATATCGCACCCGGAACAACCCAGTCACGCCTGTAAACTCATTGTGATGATTAATATTATGATGATTAATAATTATTATTATGAAACTGGATGTACCTAATCTTCACAATGATTTTACAGGCGTGACTGGGTTGTTCCGGGTGCGATATAATTTTAGCTCTAAAGATGAACGTTAATTTTGTATTATCGGGCGTGATTCAACGTCAAACATGAAGCGGTTATCGATTCAATTCGTATTTGCACTTCATGGGAAACGGCGTCTCCCGCTCCGAGAAAAGTAAAACACAACAAGAGGCGGGAGAGAAGTTACCGACTACCGACTACTTATTCAAATTTGGTGTTATTACCTCCGGCAAAAGGCGAAGGGTCGGCCTCCTTCGACGAGCGAGAAACCGGTCGCTGATTGGTCGGTTGAACGAAGAAAATTACACTCTTCCCCTCTTTGGGCTGTTGAAAGTCTGACGACACCCCGAGAACTTATTGCCTCATCTTACGCCCTCAGCTTGGCGGACTTGACTTCTGCTTCAGTGTGATGTCAGACTTCTCGCGGAAATGATGGACCTGGTGCTGCCCCTACAGGTAACGCTTGGAACTTAATTTTCTAAGTGTCCGAAAAACGAAACAATAAACCGTCACTTCGTGGCAACCACTCAATAGTGGACGTTCATAAATAAATCATGATTCTGCGGGAGATAAATAAATAAAGCATCTCGCACCGGCCCCTTAAACGGTCTTTGTCAATAGTGGTTATTATTTAACAAGTTTCTCACAACATCAGTCATTCTCTCATATCGGACTCTTTTGCAGCTACATATTATATAATAAGACGCATGAGAGTTATACCCCCGAAAAACACGTCTGTGTATAAATCACCCCTCGCAAATCGTCGAGGAATCAGCAACACCACCAAGCTCGTTTTTCACAACTTTTCAGGAGAGAGAAAAAAACCGATTTTTTCGTCCATCAAGGCCTAATTGACTGACGTTTTTCTCGATATCTATGATGAATGATATCTAAAAACGAGCTTGGTGGTGTTGCTGATTCCTCGACGAAATATCATTCTACAGCGGCCGGAAAAAAGTAACTTTTTCCGATATATTTCTGTTATATAACTGTTATATCCACTTTCCCGCCCGCCTCACAGGGATTTCCTAACCACCGATTTCCTAGATTTCCTAAGCACCGTACCCTTTTCGAAATCTCCCCTGGGCGCTATGGCGAGACGTTTTCATTACTACACATCTACGTATTATTTTATTAGATGTTTGTTACAGTAACTCTTGTAAAAGTAAAGTCTTCCTAAAAATGTAGGTAGGGATTTTAGAGAAGCATCCCGCGTTTGAAAAACACCACGGGAGCGACTCGACCGTATGACAGTATTTTTTGAAATGCATATCGCTGGCAACACAAGTTACTCTACTGCCGATTTATACAACGGGAGGATGCTTTTTGGAATCGACAACTTCACGCTCTAGTCTTCCATTCACTCCTCGTCGTACATTCCATTTGAGAATGTACTACAAGTAGTACATTCTCAAATGGAATGTACGACGAGTTTACATTCTTGTCGTTAAAATTTCGCCAGGGCCCGCCAGATTTGATATCACACGGGTAAAACATTAACCCCCCAGCTCTGAGGTCGGATCTCAATGACCCGAATATTTATACAACTCTTCGTCTATGACAGTGATATAGTTTGATTCAGGATTTATTCCCTACTCTTCTTTGAACGCATCTGAACCAGCTTACGCTTGTTTGCTTTCAGTTTCGGACTCAACCTCACTGCTCGCGTTTCTGTTTCATACGTCTGGTTCAAAAAATTCCGCCAAAGAACTTTTCTCCTCGTTTGTCACTTTTTTAACGCTGTTATGGGTTTAAAACATTCACATACCCCATTATTTCCTTACATTTTACGAGTACTATAGGTAATTTTCCCGTCCATAATGCTGAAATATTCAAAAGATTCGTCGAAATGGGTGATAAATTTGTAAGACTAGGGTTTTTATAGTGTTAATTCTTACAGAGAAGATTTTGATTGTAAAAATGATCATTTTACCTTTCTTGTTCAAAAAAGTATTGCAAATAATAAATTCGGGTTTTGCTGACCCAACCTTAGTGATCAGTGCTGAATGGTGAACATCAAATGTAATAAAATCATCCTCAATCATCATGTAACTCAAATTTTGATCATTTCATCCATAAAATCAAGTCAATGATTGAAAAGTACAAGTTCTTTTTAGATACCTATATTTTCAATGACCTACCACCAATCGGTTTTCATAAACTAAAAGTACGATTGAATTGTCAATATAATTGTAATTTCTGCAATAAATAGTAAGTAGAGCAGAAGAACCATCCAATTAAGGAGTCTATTACTCACATCCAACAGAGAGAAATAGCATTCGCGCCGGTCTAGGGCACTGAACCGTGTTCGTTCCTCTGCCCGATATTTGTCACTGTGAGCTGCCCCTTTTGTGGTGTCATGACAGATCCCATTCATCATTAATTCGTCAGCAGCGCGTTGCAATAGTTATACTACCACACATGATGGTGTGAACCACTGAAACATTTTCTCGAGCCTGAGGTACAGCACCTATTACTCGTTACTGATTACTCGTACTTCACAAGGCCCAACTGAAGTAGGCCTAACGTTCTAAAACAAACAGCAGAACCTTCTCAAAGAAGTGAGGAGTTGATTTCACAAGAAACAGAGGCATTTCGTTGTGTTGCATCGTTTTCTTACGTATAGTCATCTTACGTATAGTCTTACGTATAGTCATCTTACGTATAGTACGAATACTTCCGCATACACTCAGCACAATAGTACAGACGATCTGAAATTGAGGTCTAGGACTGTTGTGAGCTGAGCCTACGGACCTTTAGCGGGGCCATTGATTGCGTTAGGGTCTCTCCCACCTATAGCCCAACAACATCAATAATTCCCCGTCCTAAAGGCGAATTCTCATCTCCTGACCTCCCTCCTGCCTACTGCGCTCGACACAAAAGTTAGTTAGGAGCAATCGAAGTTTCCATCGGACAATATTTACTCGCTTGATGCCTCCACCGTCAGGCCTTCGCTATATCCGAGAGATCCAAGAGCGTGCGGTTGCAGTCTCGAGCCGGATATTAGACCTGGAGCAGAGAAATCCGATTGAGAATAAGTTACCCTCACGGGAGTTGTACTTTTTTAGTACGATCGTTCGTATATCCGCTTTGATCCCAATCGAATTGTGGACAATCATTTCTAACTGTCGAAGTCGTATCAAGTCCAAAAGAAACCGGGACTTACTTATTGTTCAAAGACCTCATAACTCAGCATCGCGTTTTAAAATTAAAGCACAATCAATCGCATAAACTCTTCAAAATTAAAGTAAAAGGACCAAGGAAATTTCCACTGACTGCAATAGTCTCATTTACACCGCAAACAGTGGAAATCTGAGAGGTTGGTTGATCAGAAAGTCAATGGACTGGAAAATTCTAGCATCTCCGAATATTGGAATAGAAGTTATCTTGAATGTCTAGAAATAAGTTAAATATCGATGGCATCCGATGATAACCTCGTAACTCGGAAATGTTTAATTTTACTGGAGGTTGAAGTGGCTTAAAATACGAGGTTATCAAATCGATCCCAAAAAATAATAATATTCCTTGCAGATTCATTTTAAAGTTCTTCGATTATTTATCTATTAAAAACTTAATAGATACAAGGTATGCAGTGTATGATGTTTTGAACACTCAAGTACTTACTCAAGCCTTTGTGGGTCTACGGAGCTCAACTGTGGGGCTGTACGGTACTATCAAACAGACACAACGCTTTCAGAATATGGTACATTATGTATTACGGAGCACAACCAATGCGCAACGGTGTATATCCGCAACGACGCTCTACATCACGACCTTCAGATGAAAAGTATCGACCAAGTGATAAAGCAGCGCACTAACGCTCATCTTGAGAGACTTAAAAAGTATGTTCATGATGAACTTGTCCAGCTTCTCGAAGTAGGTACATGAGTTGGCGCCGCCACATGAGCTTATGTAGGAAGTGTGTGCAACAAATTATGTATGGTTAGCCCTAAATGTTAAGGTCAGACGAATATTGTTAATGAGATCTATATCTTGGAGCAGTAATAAAATATAAACGAGAAACAAAAATTGCCTATACATAGCATAATATATTATAGAATATTGTTCTACAGTTTGGCGTCAGGTTTGGGTCCACCAAGCCACTAAAAGTATTTACTCGCTTATAGTTATTTCTGATCATAATTCGTCCAATTACCCCAATTCCCTCTCCGCTATTGTCCAAACCGTAAATAATTCCGTCAGAGTTTCAATGGGGTGGGAGAACTCCGTCCTCCGTCCAACATGCATTTTTAAACTCCTTTTACCCCTCCAATTACGGGTAAGTAGTTGAAGCAAAGTTTGAAGTTTTAGTTCGAAAAAGCTGTTCCCGATGTTCCGTTTCGAATTCAACGGTAATAATGGGCTTCCAGGATCTGGGGGATGTGTTTGGAAATAACTTTTCGATGCTCCGGACGTTGTATTCGCAGCAATTTGTTGCACAGACATACTGTGTCAATTCAAGACGAAACTTTTCATTGTTTTAGGTTTGTTTGTGAACTGTTTGTCTGCTTCCCACCCCAAGTAATATCGATTTTCCTTATATTTGGCGACCAATATTGAATTTTCTAGTTCGACTGAATTAAACATGAGTCAACCATTAATGCAGCAAAGTGCTTATCAGTATGAAACAAATTATGTTTTCTGCACCCAATCTGTTGGATAGTTCAGATAAGAGCAGACTAACCATGAAGAACATGGCAAGTATCAACCACGTTTCTTCATGTTCAAAGTGCTCCAGTTTGAGAACGGAATAATATTTCGAAATTCTGATTTCACCATCGTGTTCAGCGTTGAAAAAACCTTCAAAATGAGGTGTCACTTGTCAGAAAGTTGAATTTTGGGAGTTTATGGGTAATTTGTTCCCCTTAAAACTCCCCCCCCCCCACCAAGAGTGGACCGATTCTGTCCATCTACGAACTTAGCCTTTCGATTGCCAAGACAGATTGTTTTGTGCAAATTTGGACTTTTGATTACAAGTTTTCGGAAATTCGAGTTTTAAAAAGTTTGGACCGAGGACAATAGCTTCCTTTTCTTCGAAAATTCGCTAAAACGAAAGCAACTCGATTGCTGGTAGATGTTTGGATGGCGAACTTTGATGGTGCAGTCAAAACAAGAGAAAGTTTAGAAGGCTCCAAACCGCCTATGAAGAATATTATGCATACAGGAGAAAAACGAGCACTACACTGTACATTTACACAGAGAGATTGAAGACACTTGTGATTTTATATTTTATTTTATTTTGTTTTTCGCTAGTGGGTTGTGTGAAGACTAAGCTCATACGAGTATGTTAACTCTTCTGGTATTCTCATAACATAATATAATAATCTTGTATAGATATATTATAATATGTGTTGATGGGATTGACTAGTGTGAAGCAGGTTGTATTAAAATGACCAAGCTAGTCTTTTTTTCGTGTTTATTTTCTCACGACGTTTCGGCAATGGAACAAAGCCCTATTCATGTGAGGTTACATGTAGAAGTGAAAAGTTTTTACATTAACTTGAAGAACTGTGTTCCATGTTTCATGTTTCTGTGTGTGTGTTTCACAGTTCTTCAAGTTAATGTAAAAACTTTTCACTTCTACATGTAACCTCACATGAATAGGGCTCTGTTCCATTGCCGAAACGTCGTGAGAAAATAAACACGAAAAAAAAGACTAGCTTGGTCATTTTAATACAATATATTATAATATATATATTGTAATATAATATATTTTGAAATCTTATATTATAAGATTTCAAACGCCCCTTATGAAAACAAGATTTTCATTCACGTTAACCTCCAGCTCATTCATTCTACAAACGTCCGATAGAATATTTATTTTCAACTTTGCACATCTCGGACACTCCCAAAATTGTGTCTGTTTATCCGATAACTCAAGAAATTAGGCCAAAAAACCAAAAATTGCCCTTTTCGTGCAGGAACCAATTTTTAAAATTTCTTCCTCGTTTCATGATCGCTTGTACATTGCTAGTAATGAGGTGGAATTTATTTCGCTTAGTTGCCAAGGGAAGACTTGTTCAGTTAGTTGGAAACTCCGAATTAACAACTGTCATAAAAAATAATGGTTCATAAACATTTACTTGATTTTGGATGTTTACGATGTCAAACTTCCCGGTAGCTTGATAATAAAATGGTAGCTTTATAAAGTGTTCACTGGTTTTCAGGAAGTTTAATTTGCCGGGGGAAAGGGTTCACTCTGGAGTATTGAAGTTACTGTTCTCAGATGTGGTTAAGGGCTGTACATTTATTTTCTAAACTTTGGCGAACTTTTATGGGGAAAGAGTATTTTTCGGTTTAAAAGTGAGAAGTGGGTGTGTTTTAGTTGCGGGCAAGTGGGAGGGGGCAGTAAAAACTTAGTGTAATGAGCTGGAAGGCGTTGGAGGTAATTAACGCTCTGGGAAAGGCCATAGAAAGAGGTTATAGGTATCACTGGTTATCACCATAACCAAGGGCTAAGGTAAGGTTAAGGCTTGACTAGTCCTAATTACAAGGGATCCAACGTAACGACGAGCTTAGCACGGGCTATATACACCCGACTCGCGGTAGCCCCATCTACATTATCACCGCCCTAACTTCCAGTAACTACCTTACCATCAGTTCGAGAGAGGGCGCTTTCGGCTGAAGTTAATTAGCAACATAAAGTGAGGGTGGGGGCACCGCGTTGAGACATATTTTGCCTCGGTACCTTCAAGTTTCTCTTCCTTCCGAGATGGAGTTTCCTTCCTCCACGCCCTTCCGGAGGTCGTTATTGTAAACTTGGATTAATTTCTCCCTCCCCCATCACCACCGGCGGCCGTTTTCGTTGCGGATGGCGGGAGCCCCAATTCGCACGAGGGAGGTTGCAGGGTTAAACTCCCGCAGCGCCCCTAAGTTATTCATTTATTCAACAGCGTTTTGGGAGGGCAACGCGAAGATGCGTAATACATTGCAGCAATGAAACGCCGGAGTGTGAAATTAAAAAGCCCCAATTGGTTTTTACGAGAATTCAACCGAATTGAAGAAATGCGGTAAACAGACGTGATGAATTATCAGCAACAGCTCATTTAACAAGAACTTCATCTTCAGTCAAAGCATCTTTGGAACATAATCAAACTCAAGGCACTTATCGATTTTACTCCAATCAACGTCTTCAAAACATCTTGGTTGGGTCACCTGTAACAGTAGAATTATTGATGAAAAGAACTTAGTAGTACCTTGGGCTGTCAAACAGCTATAGGTGGATGTGGTCAACTGCAATTCGGAAATCAGCTCTGAAGGTCAGAAACAGCCACATTTGCAGGGTGGAAGGAGTCGTAACAAGTGAATACAATAATTGTATTCCCAATACGACGAACTCGTCACGATTTTCGTGACGAGTTCGTCGTATTGGGAATCTTCCAGGTTTCTTCCAGCAGTCGTTGATGAGCTTTGATAAGCTCACGAAATCACGCAAATCCACAGAGATTTTCATATTTCATCGGATGCGTGTGGAAATCAAACTAGCTTAGCACACCGCATATCGATCACTGACGCCTCAAAGCGCCTTGCTGGTATGGACTCATCCAACTCCAGGCGTTGGTAAACGAGAGCCCGAAGGCCATTTGGACTGGTCGGCTCTGGGTGCAGGCAGGACCTGGGCATCGAGTCAGGAAGAATACGCCTTTCACACTCATATTTGCTTAGGCGAATGTTTATGTCTGTTGTGCCAGCGAATTTTTGGTATGTTGTTAGGACATGTTTGAGTACTTTTACACCAAGGTTGCAGCTTCGAAATCCCTATGGAAACGTTTTGAGAGCCAAAAACCTTTCAGGTGGCTCGCTGACCATATTTTCGTCTGTGGTGACTGACCTATGTCTATCGTTCTCAATGGCGATTCCACCTTATTTTTACACTCGACTACCACCTCAGTCGCTAATATTCACCTCCTACGTGGTGATGGCCTCAGAAATCAATTCTGCATCATTTTCGCATGCGTACCAAGGTATTTTATTTTTTGAACGCATGGATTCATATTCACTCGTAACCAAAAACGCTGCAAATTCTTGGACACTTCAGATCACCCTTCTGTCTAGTTCACTGTTCTGTTTTAACAGAAAGTACCTACCACCAAATATTCGAAATTACCTTGTTTCCGTAGACACTGTTGTGAACAAAGCTCCGAATGGTCTTGAAAAATTCTCTGAATTGAATTCTATTTCAATTAAACTTTTTCGAGATATGGCGTTTTCAACATTTTAAAATTTGTTTTTAACCTATTGGGTATTAACTAGGGGTATGGAACGTTACAAGGATAATCGTGGGGGGTTGTCAAACCAGGGACCAAAACTTCAAAATTTTAGGATAACGCTAACTGGGAAAGTGACACGGGCTATTGATTATTTTATTTGGTTTATTATCTTCAATAATGAAACATCGGAATCGACCAAGGAATCGGCTCCATGATCACATGAATCCGGGAGTTCTTCGTCTCCTGGACAACAGCAACGTCATCCGGCGGCTTGATAGATAATATTATTTATATAAAAACTATCAAGCCGACCGACCACTTTGCTGTTATCCACTCGTAGGAACTTTCGGATTCATGTGATCATGGAGCCGCTGTTTGTGTTTTACAGCATGTTGATTTGCTACTTCGCTGACAGATTCCATCTTGAGGTCTCGATGGAGGTCATCATTTCTGATTACCAAGGGGCGTTGACAATACTCCTAAGCACCTTGTTCTGGAAAGTTTGAATAATCCTACTGTGCAGCCCCAGAGCTGGATACCATAAGTCCTCACAGGATTTAGGATTTGCTTGTAGATGAGCAATTTGTTGTACACTGATAGTTCAGAATACCTCCCAAGCAGCCAGTACAATTTTTTGAATTTTATATTTAGTTGTTCTTTTTTTTAATAACATGTTCCTTCCATCTTAATTTGACACCAAGAGTCATCACTAAATACTTTGCAGTATTAGAGTTGGGAATATTTTGTTCGTTCATGATGACTGGTATCGTTGTTATTTTCTTGTTCGTGGGTAGATTTGGTTGGTATGGGGTAGATTTCCGTTCATTAAGCTTGAGGCGCCATTTTTTCGTCCTGGAGCTTACATCGTCAACAGAATGCTGTAGTTTCCTTGTCGCTTCCTCTACTTAGTCACCAACCGCTAGTATGGCCGTATCATCGGCAAAGGTTGCCATAGTCGAGTTCTCGTTGCTTGGTACGTCACGTGTATACAGAAGGTATAATAAGGGCCCGAGCACGCTTCCTTGGGGGACACCTGCCCTTACTTTTTACTCTAAAATACCTATCAGTGAGGTAAGATTAACTGAACACTCGTGTACATATTTATGTTGAACATGTGCCAAGAATGGGTAAACCTGGTATTGTTCACCTATTCGTCTAGATTAGATAAATAATTGCAGATAATTCGGATCGGAGAATGATAGATTTTTTTGTTCTCTGCGCCGACGTCTAATCAATAACATCAAAGCCGACTCAACCGACCTGTGTATTTGTTCAGACACGAAAATGTACGTTCAATGATAAAGACCGACAGAAGAGAGAGAGAAAGAGAGACAAATGAGAGAAAAAAGTAGACAAAAAACACAAGTTTTCTGTCGTGGGAAGGGGAACAAAGGAAAACTTGACATGAAGCGGCCAAGTCGAGAGAAAAAAAAGCCCCGCGTAGATACAAATTATCGGGAAGACCTTTTTGAAATCGACGGACGTTGCGTTTGGATGTCGTGCACGAAACCGACAGAAGAGGTTGGACGGGGGCGTTCTCTGCAAGACCAGCTATCGAGTATTGCGATTGGTCTAATCCTTCTTGGGAAATCGATCGATATTGGCTCAATACGCGGAACATACCACTTTTTTGCATTCTGTATTCCTTAGACTATTTCGTACAATTTAGCTGGAAAAATATATGAATATGTATTTCTTCGACCTCACTTCTAATTTCTCCGACCATGAATTTATCGAATTTTCAAACATTTGTTGTTCTTTTTTTCTGAATTTCTGTGAAATTATTCAACAGTAAACAATATTTAACTGTTAATATTTATGAATACAGAGAGACACCTCCTTACGACAAGCAGTCGCTAATGCATTCTGGTCCATCTACAACGGTCTGTTGTTGAAACTGAATCACTCGCGACGAAATCTTGGAAACCCATGTTAAGAAAACAAGTTGTCGCCGTTGCTTGCGGATATTTAAATGGATTTTATTGAGAAACCAATTTTACAAAAATGTGAAGCAGATAATTCCCTTTATTGGTATAGATACGTAGATGACATCCTCATTTTGTGGAAGGGACTGAAAGGCAACTGAACTAATATCATGCTAAAATTAACAATGTAAATCCATTCATTAACTTCACTTTGGAATATGAATGTAGGCAGCTACATTTTCAGGAGGATCTTTCCATTTCATTTATTATGTACTGGAAAACATAAGTCCTCCATTCATAGGAAAGATACTTATAGCGACATTACCATTCATAATACTTCAGATCATCCAGTAGTTCACAAACATGCCGCTTTCTATAGTATGATTAACAGGGCTCTGTCTATACCAATGGATGTAGAAAGTCTGGCCAAAGAAAAATCAGTTATCAAAAGCATAGCTGCGAGTAGTGGGTATGACGGAGATCATATTGATTAAATATGGAATAGGGTTCTTAAGAAAAAGAGTAGAGAAGGAATTTCAAATTTAGTGGGGGAAGTTTCAGCTGAAGAAACGTTTTGGATTAGCATACCGTATTATGGAAAAATTTCAGATAGAATTGGTAAAATATTAACTTCTAAAGTGTTTATAGTAGGGTATAAAACTAAAAATAATCTCAAATTCGTATTAGGTTCAGTTAAGGGTAAGATCAATGTGCAGGATAGAAGTGGGGTGTAGGTAAATTAAAATGTTCGTGTGGACTCGAGTATTGTGGGTAGGGAGTTTAGAGAAAGGATTGAGGAACACGAAAAAGATTTTTAGGGGTAGTAAGGGGGAATCAGCTTTTGACCAAGTGGATATCATTATCGAAACCAGTGCTGATGGTGTTCCGTCTGGAAGACACAAGTGGCAGACATTTTGAAAAATAAGGACATTTCATGAAATCGCTGTCGCCGACTAAATGTCCAGCTTCCAGGACGGAAGCAAAAATAGTAGCATAATAGATTGAGTCATAGTATAGGAGCAAGAAAGTCTCTATCTCATAATTACCTGTGCCTGTAAATAACTATTGATTGATACAATATTGATCGAATGTACAGGTGCATATTGCTTGTTGAGTTGGATTATTCATGTACATACTTTGGTTTTTCGTACAGCCCTTCATGAAGGACATTTTGATTGGTCCCAACCGTGTCCTTTGGGGCGTATAAATAAATTAAATAATAAGAATAAATAGTCATAGTAATTATACGTAAATGTATAATTCAACCAATTAAACACGTAGCTCATCTTTGCTCAGTGTGACTGCCTTCTGCAAATAACGGTAACTCTTGTTCCAACGTTATTCAGATGGACTGGAGATGGGGTATTTTGTCAACCGCCCATATTTAGTACATCCAGGAGTTCCACATCGTCAAACCATAGCAACCGGGTTGGGTAAACAGACCTTTATAAAAACCTCTAAAGGCATTTTTGTTGCCTTTTTTTTTTTTTTTTTTTTTCTCCCTCTTCTCAGGAGTAAAAACCATAACGTTGGGAATATCTTCTGAATGGACGAACCTTCATCCCCCGCGCTCTACCCATCACGAGGCTTCAAGGATGCCGGGGACGTTCCATTAGAGCACAAAGCCTCCGCTATGGAGCGCTACCCGCGTTTTAATCCTTGAGCCGGCTCCAAAAGGGGGTGCATTAGGACAAGAAGGGACGCCTTCATAAATTATTAACCTGAGGGTTTCCTTTTCCTTCTCCGCGTATCTCCTGTCTCTCAGTCCCATAATCCCTTCGCCATGGCTAGACAGCGGTTAAGAGGGACGTGGGTATAGGACTAAAGGCGTCTTCAGAGGTCTATTTCGCCGAGCCTACAATGGATCTCGCTATAGCGTAAGGTAGCCTCAAGGTCACATTTGCTTCGACGAACCGTCATCCCACGTTATATTTGAGCTAGTTCCCTACTACCTTCCAAACATTATTTTGGCTCATTCAGGACACGTTTTCGACATACATTGTATACTACCACCTACCTACATAATCCAAGATTTTAGGTGTAATGTTGGCTCTACCCACACCTAATTTTTCAATTTTAGCTCATTGCAGCTCAGTGTAGTGGCGTGAGGTTTTTAAGGAAAACTCCTTTGTACATGCGTTATCGAAACCTGAAGTTGGATTATGGTGGTTACTGCGTATGACATTTTTGGACGATGTGTGCAGAAGATTCTGCGGTAGGGGAGGTCAAGAACTTATCTTTTTGAGGATCAGATCATATGTCTCAGGGTTATATTTTCTTGTTTTAAAGACCGCACCCTCAGGGAGGTTTACGACGAAGGTTTTTTTCTGCCCATGTTTGAACGAGAACGTATTGAAAAGGCCTCCCTGAATGGAAGGGTGTTGACACTGTATAAGTCTGAAATAACCTATTGAGGTATGACGCGAAAAACCTCGGAGGAAGAAAGGAGGGAGAGGAATATGTCAAGACGCCAAGGTGAAAAACTTAGAGCAATCTAAGAAATGGGAGACACTCTAGATACCACTCCCTCCATTATGGTCTGGGCCCAGGGACGTTAGGTTACCGCAACAAGTCCTTTTCAACGTGGGACAATAAAGGCGAAAAGTAAAGTGTGAAGGGCAAGGCGAAGCATTAACTTTTCCCTTTGGGACGGTAACTTAAGGAGGCGAGTTAACACTGTGTTGGGGTGGTGAGATCCGGCAGCGATAAGATGTCAACTCATCATGTCACCGTAAGAACCTGAGTTAACTTTATGAGGCCTTGCACATTCTGCAGGATTCTTCACCGTCGCTCATACTGATGGGTCAAGTCGAATTCGGACATACTGTAACGCGCTTTTACAACTTCTGCCAGTACAAGTGACCTGCACCTACTCTAACGATTCAATTACCACACCCCATCCCCATGATTCCCCAAAATCAATTATTTGAAGAAAATAAACTTTTGAATGAATTTCTAATGTTACCCAAGCGATCGGCCTTTTTTAATTCCTATCAAGTACTGATACATGAAGAACATGAACCCGAAGGAGGACACCTAACAAAGCGTAGATCAGCATCGACATCACGGAGTTTTCTCGAATCGAAACCCTGCAACTTATTCCAATTATGTATATCGAACAAAATTAGAGTAAATGTTTCACGGGTATTGTCTACAATTTCCCATTTCCTGAATAATAATAATAGCAGATAAGCAAAGGCTTTTTCCAGGATTATAAAGCAAAATACCTACGTCGCTCTGTTCAAGACAAAAAGCATCTATCAGCAGCGGATTAACAAAATTTGTCTCATTTAATGAGACAGTCCAAATAACTGCAAATGTTCAAAAATATCCAAATCACCGCAGAACTGAATCCAGCTCGGTCGATTCAGAAACATACCTTGTAAGTATAGTTAAATGCACAAATACGAGAATTTTTTTCGTTGGATTCCAAAGTAAACCCAGTCGTTACAGGACGAAAGATGATTAAGTAATGTATAGGATGGGCCTTGCTGAACTCTCATTAAGCTAGACGAAGTTGAAAATGACGGCCGCTTCTTTTTCAAGTATTCAAATATTTTCATTGCGAAGATTGTCCCGTTTTGTCACTGGTTCAACCAGCTCGTTAAGATTTCTTCGGTCATGGCGTCAGCTCACAGTAGGTACCGTAATTCGATTTCTTCCCAGCAGAGGCCTCTAAAATATAGGTAGGAACCTTATCTGACGTTTATAATGCCATCCAGATGGAATATCATCGTAATTCAAAGGCAGCGCAGATTTTTGTGAAAGCGAAATTGACTATTATGCTGAAAAATCTAAAAGAAATCAAGTAACATCCTGAGACATCATGGAACAAGACCTGAAAGATTCAGTGTTTTAGCGTAATTGGAAATCATAGCGATACTGAAAGGGATAACCCTTTCAGCACCGCTATGATTTCCAATTGTCCTAAAATTTTGAATCGTTTGTTATTCATACATTCGAATTAGCGTTATGTTGCTGAAATACTTCAACATTTCTATCAATTTGAAGAACAACACTGTCTTAGGTCAAGATTGTCTGTTTTCGTAGTGTAGAACAGGACTCAATCGTTTATGTAATATCAGATATTACATGTAGATTCTACATTACCCACAAAGAGAGTAAGTAAGTGCCTTCTTGCAAGACGCATGAATGAAATGAAATTTTCTTTAAGAAATCTTTTTTCAAAAATAGGACAGGTGAAGTAGGTACAAAGTGCAGTGGGGTCACGAAAATCGACTTTTAACCGGTTTAACCGGAACAATTGTCGCATTGTGGGATTTTAACCCTTGATAATCGTTAAAAGCGTACTAATACTCGTACCCACCGCCGACAGCATAGCGACGTGCAGTAGATAAACCACGAAGGGATTGTTCGTTCCGACTGGAACAACTTGTGCAAATATACCGTTCCAGTCGGAACACTTGTGTTGGTTCACTCACAGATTTTTTTCTCAGATTTCAACTGTAAGGAATTTTTCAGTCACCTAAACTGAAAGAATTCATAAGGTGGTAGGTACTTACCTACCACAGGAAAACGTCAAGAAAGACGAAACCGCCATGCACAGAAAACAGAACCTTCGCTCATGACGAGAATATTTTACAAGTCGAAGTGAATCATGTACTTAATGGAAGTAGGTCAGGAAGAACCAGCCAAAAATAGCTCCTGACGCCAGACCCTGGCTCTTTCTGCTGGAACGCTTTGTGAACAGCTGACTATTCTTCTATGACTTCTGTGCGTGAACAGCTCCGATTCTGTTCTGTCATGGATAGTGGACCTGTTTGCAGAACCGGTGTCAGCGGACAAATGTACCCACCTACCCAGGGTAGTTCTGTCCTAGGACAAATGTACCCACCTAAAATGGGGTAGGGTACTTCTGGCCTAGGACAAAAGTACCCCCCTACACTGGGTAGTTCTGTCCTAGGACAAATGTACCCACCCAAAACGGGGTAGGGTACTTCTGTCCTAGGACAAATGTACCCACCTAAAATGGGGTAGGGTACTTCTGGCCTAGGACAAAAGTACCCCCCTACACTGGGTAGTTCTGTCCTAGGACAAATGTACCCACCCAAAACGGGGTAGGGTACTTCTGTCCTAGGAGAAAAGTACCCACCTACACTGGGTAGTTCTGTCCTAGGACAAATGTACCCACCTAAAATGGGGTAGGGTACTTCTGGCCTAGGACAAAAGTACCCCCCTACACTGGGTAGTTCTGTCCTAGGACAAATGTACCCACCCAAAACGGGGTAGGGTACTTCTGTCCTAGGACAAAAGTACCCACCTACACTGGGTAGTTCTGTCCTAGGACAGAAGTACCCTACCCCGTTTTGGGTGGGTACATTTGTCCTAGGACAGAACTACCCAGTGTAGGGGGGTACTTTTGTCCTAGGCCAGAAGTACCCTACCCCATTTTAGGTGGGTACATTTGTCCTAGGACAGAAGTACCCTACCCCGTTTTGGGTGGGTACATTTGTCCTAGGACAGAACTACCCAGTGTAGGGGGGTACTTTTGTCCTAGGTAATATCTATCTGGAACGTGTAATATCTATCTGGAACGTGTGCGAAAAATTGCTTAAATAATGTTCAGGTTTGGGGTACCTACAAACCAATTTCTTGGGTGAGCTCCAGACAGTTTATTACAGAATTACAATAGTTAGGTAGGTACCTTCTCTCCATTAATACAACAACGTTTTTACTTGATTTCTCGAACATTCAGTTGGTGTGTGATAAGTCGTGATAACTCTATCCGCCAGAATGTAACATGTATGTGGTTTGAAAGTTAGAAATTCAACTTTTGCCGTTCAGGAACAACGTTTTATGTCCAACCCAGTTCCCAAGGCGACATATCACGAAACGCTTTTGTCTAGAGGGGAAGGAACAGGCTTGCATGTCCTATTATTTCCCACAGCGTCGTCTTGACCCCAGCCGTGGGTAAAAACTCCGAACAAACCACCCCCGCTCCGGTACGAACTCATCATTTATTGACCAGTCGCATAGCTAATAAGAGTCTCCTACCAACCCAGAGCTATTAGGTAGACTCTTTGGGTTGTTATTTGTCTTTATCCGACGTCCGTTTTTTACCCTCCCCTTCCGCACCAGGTAGTTATTCCCAAATTGGCTTGATGTCGGCGGAATATCCCTCCGTACCTTCGGCGGGCAGTATCGAATTATAGTGAAAACGCAAAGTGTAAGTATTTCGGCCTCATTACACTTCGCAATTGTTCTGGTTTGAGAGGATTGTCAGGTAAACATAAAACATGCCAACAACCCATTCAACAACACAATATCCTGAATCCAAAAAAAAAAAATCATCAAAACGAACCTTCCAAGGCTGAAAATATATCGATTTATCCCGTATTCATGTATTCATTTATCCCGTACTCGCAATCTCTATTCGAACGATCGAATCTGGTTTGAACCTTTAGCGTTTAAATTCCTCAAAAACTGAACTCAAAATCATTTTGAATGTAGTAAGCGACCATTTATCTACTTTGGTCGGGGGCTATCTCCTCCTAATGAATATGAATATGATGAATAATGAATGCTGTGGTGAATAAAATTATAGTAAAACGCTATTAGCTCAAAATGAAGATTTTCACGATTTGAACCACGAATCTTGAGAACCATCCTCCGCCGAAAGATGATCCTGAAGATTCGTGGTTTTAGCGGAGCAGCGACGAAATGTCAAGTTTTTAGCGTAAAGTGTGGCCATTTTCACTAAGAAGCACACTACGCTAAAACTTTGTCATTTGTCAATTTGCACATCGTTGGTAGTCCTTCGCATTTCATATTCACTACGAGACATCGTTGAAAAGAAGTAATGAGCTCGGTTCGTAGCTGGACCAGAGTCTATGACCAACTTCTCACTTGTAGTGAATTTGTAGTGAGTTTGCTAAATAATCCCTTTAACCTGCTGTTACGCCTATCATAAGAGATACCTAATTTGCGTTCACAGAGCCGTTTTCTATGCCCACAGTCATGGAATCAAAAACACGAGAAGGAAACAACTTAGCAAACCATTATGCGTACTGGCATGAGTATTTTACGGGAATTGATCAACTTTTCATATAAGAGGTCTGATAGTAAATTCAACCAGCTTTAAGACGAAAAAATCGTATTGAATGAAGAAGTTTTCCTGAGATTTGCCAGTTTCCAGGACTTTTTTGGAAGAGTAGTAACGTTCTAAAGATTATCAGAATTTTTATTTTTTCAAATTCATCTAATAGAATCAGATTCTGATGCTGCTATTCGAGCTGCTCCTATGGTCATTAGAATCTATGGTCATTAATTAGTATCATCTGATGATACTTCTCAAGAATCAAAGTACAATAATCTTATAGCAAATTTTACGTTGATTCCAAAAATTTAAATTGAATGGAGTAAAGTAGAGAAATTTTAGTTTAAAAGAGAAAAACGTGGTGTTTCTGAAAAAACCTTTAAAATATTAGGTACATCTCGAGAATGGATTGAGATAAAAATATGCAGTCGGCGGCGGTCTGTTAATTTGTTATCGCGGAGTTGAGAAAGAAGGTTTGTGCCATTCTCTACACGTAGAGGAAGACGAGAGAGGGATAGTCGATTTTAATGGCGATCAATCGACAGACTTACAACACATCGACCTGCTCGGGTCTATAAATTAATAAATAGTCATAAGTAATAAGTAAGTCATGAAAATCTTGGAAACGGTGAATAAGAATCGGTTTGTAATGACATTTTTTCTCGGTTCTCAGGGTGATCTGTTCGGCGGGCTGAACGATGGTCTGTTGTCGCGAGCGGAGGCCCTTGCGGCCGTCGACATCGGGAAACACCAGAGCAGCAACTCGAGCGGTCCTGGTGGCGGGTTGCCGCAACTCAAACACGACATGATGTACCACCATCACGGAATGGGAGGTCCACCACCGCCTAACACGAGACCTCATCAGGTGAGATTTCAAAGAAACCTGTCAGTGCGTACTGGGACGTACGAGGGTGGTTCCAACAGTAAGTTCCAATGTGCTAGAAAATTGAAAAAAAAAAAAAATCCATAGTCATGGACCATGGCTATAAGAGCGAATTTTCGAAGAAATAACATGATGTCTATGAAGAGCATCTGAAGTATCAACCACGTTTCTTCATCTTCAAAGTGCTCCAGTTTGACAACGGAATAAGATATCGCAATTCTGACTTCACCATCTTATTCAGCGTAAAAGCAACCTTTAAAATGAGGTGTCACTTGTTGGACTGTTTCATTTAGCGACTCCCAAGCCCGGGTTGCGAAAGGGCGAGGGAAAATGAATCACATGGCCCTAACAAGATAATTTAGATACCTACCCACCTGCCAAAAAACTCATCTAAGGAAAACTAAAATTATCAAGAGTCAGGATAAAGTGATTTTTCTTTAAAACGACCATGTTTCAGGCTGTAATCCCGGTTTAATCAAGTCCAATAAAAAAACAAAAAAATACAGGACGTTACTTCGTTGAGTTTTTCGCTATCTCTCGATTTGGGAATTTATGGGGAATCCCCCCCCCCCCTAAAACACACTAAAATCCTCCTTGGCTTATAGATTTGTCAACGCTGAACACGATTGTGAAGTCAGAATTGCGATATCTCATCCCGTTATCAGATTATTGCGATATCTTCATCCTCAGTGCTCCGATTTTGAAACGGAATAAAATGTAGCAATACAGATTTCACTATCGATTTCTGCGTAAAAACCTTTAAAATGAGGTGTCACTTGTGGGACTATTTCATTTTGAGAATTTATGGGTAATTTTGGGAATTTATGGGTAGTCCCCCCTATAAACATATAAGCTGAGTGGGGTTTGGGGAGTTTTAGGGGGGGGGATTACCCATAAATTCCCAAAATGGAACAATCCCACAAGTGAAGCCTCATTATAAAGTCAGAATTGCGGTATCTTATTCCGTTCTCAAACAGGAGTACTTTGAAGATGCAGAAACGTGGTTGATACTTGAGATGTTCTTCATGGACATCATGATCTATAAAGGAGACATTTTATAAAACGAGTTACTTCTTCGAAAATTCGCTCTTATAGCCATGCTACATGTCTGGATTTTTTTTTTTTTTTTTTTTTTTTTCAATTTTTCCTAGCATGTCAGAACGTACTTTTGGAACCAACCTCGTAGTAATGAAAGGAATCTCGTATGAAGTTTGACCCAAGTTACTGATTGTACCAGCGACCACACTGAAAATATCACTAAGTCGCCAGTGACTGATGTTATACGAGAATCTCCGTTAAGATTTCAGTAGAACAATTTAGTATCTACAAAGTCATCTACAGCACTGACTACCAAGTTGGTTCGAAGTTATATTTTCAATCACGTTCATAATCCCCATCCATTCATATTCACAATAAAGTCAATTTTAAAACCATCCATTTAACCCTCTAAGATACTATACGTCTCACGCGTTTAACAGGCGCAGAAAGGAGCAAACGTGAAAGCAGAACGAAACTAGGGAATAAATTTCTAATGGAGTTGGAGAGCTCATAAATTTTTCAGAAGGGGAATCACATGAATAACCACAAACCCGTCTAAATGTTGTTGGTCCCGGGTTTTTTCAGAGTATATTCCACCGAAGGGTTTTCTCGAAGAGTAAGAAGATGTTGATGGGTAGAAAGAAAGTTGGAAACATGTGAAGCCAGGTGACTGAAACAGACGAACTGGATCGAATAACACTTTATAACCATCGTTAGAATACGGGACTTTCGTAATAGTCGAAAGGAATGAAGTTCATTCAATGAACACCATTGATGGGAGTCTCAACTGGAAACACTCAAATTTTTGACAAAAATTGTTCAATTGTCAGCCGCCCATAATCATCGATAATCTAAACACGATCAAAACTTTTCAAGATGATAATGTTGGTAATCCTGAATAATAATAAAACATGCATTATATTATGTGGCCGTCCACAGGGAAACGTACTCGTACCTTAGCTTCTGGAAGCAAATTTTTCAGCAGAACGAAAAAAAGATGTCAGGGTCGAAAAATCGACATTTTGGGTTATTATCGATTCGTATAGGAAATCTAACGTAGTTAGATATTTGAACAAAATCAATAAGAGATTTCGACGTTTCGTTATGATTGTTCACCAGAGCCCAGACGAAGCAAATACATTAAAATAATTATTCATTTGTGTTTAGGGCCTGTACTGAGGGTAATGAGGGATTGTGACTACTTCCTTGGATTCTTGGGTCGCACGAATTGAAATATTGTAATACCAGCTAACAAAGCATGTTCACATTCATTCACAGTAGATAGCTCAATCAATCCTCTACCATGTCGCTCTTATTGACAAAGTTGTTGACAAAGGGTGTCCCTAGTACCCGACATGAAAAGTCTAAAACGAAAGAGGATAAGGACGAGAGGCTCTGAACTCCCATAGGACCTCCGTAGGTACATCGCGAAGGGATTCGGTCGGGCTTCTATGTCTTCCGAGTGTTTACTCCACCCCTGCTCAGTCATCTCCCTCAAAGATGAGGAGGGACTTGGGCAAAGCTTCTAATGAAATGCTCACAAACCCTCCCCCCGCGCCAGCTCAAACGTTCTTCCTAATACATTATGTAGCCTTCCACGATCAAAAGATGAGGGTTTCCCTCCGTAAATGACTTTGGGATAAGAGCGCTCCCTAGCCTGGGGTTGTCGAGGCGTCAGGAAATGCGGTCAGAACAATTTTATGGGCTTAGAACTAGGAAAAAAGGACGATCCTGGGAGATCTAAGGAAATCTCATAGAAGGAAGCAAATCGCGTTAAATCTACGAGAAGAATTCACCCAACTCAAACTGGAACAGACAACATAATGGAATCACTTGGAATGATTCAAGATGAGGGCAAAATATTGGGGAGGAGGGGAGAGAGAGAGATAAATATCTATAAAGTATCCATTTGAGAAATTCAACAAGTGGGTACCTACATCTACCTTCGATTTTGAATAGTGGCGCCATGTCTTCTTTGTGTTTTGGTCGGCATTCAGTCAAAATGGTACACATACAGCAAAACGTAGAGAGTTTTTACGATAAACCGTGACGTAAAAACCTGTACGCAGGGGGAGATCCAGACTTTGATTTCCTAAACAAAGTTTTTTAGCGATTTAATTCTTTCTACTGCATATAGGGCGTCTAGGGAATCACTGACAATAACGGAATTTTCTTAATTTTCTTTCTTTGATAACAACACACACATTTCAAACACATTCACACACAGACACATTCATTTTTCACTCATTTTGCATAGGTAGTCCAGATAATATCTGGACTAGGTATACCTATATTATATTCACAAGTAAATTAAGTATGAATCCAACGTTCTTTTGGTAATACATTTCAGTTTATATTTCTTAAATATCCTCCTTTTAATTAACTAAAATATAGTACACTTTAACCTAAACATAGCATACTTAATGTCTAACGTCGGTCGTTTTGGTAGTAGATTTCTGTTATATTCAAAATCTCAATTTAAGGATGATGGATTAAGCATTTATTTGATTCATCAAGTGTTGAAACTTTAACTTTTTGAATACAGCTACAGATTATTTTAGTTGCTTTAATTGCTGATGGCTAATTTTCGAAAACCGAGGGGGCTGGCCAAGGCAACTGATATGTGCATACGTCCCTCGGCTTATTCAATTAGGTACCTATAATATTTATATGACTCCTCTGTTGTAGTTACTGTTGTAGTTTATATTATTAATTGTAGTTACGAGTATATAAATAGTGACGTGGACAATAACATTGTTGTATCTCCTTAGCGATTTGATCAATTTATAGATGAAGTAGGCCCTTGGCGCCTGTCGCATCTTCTTCATAATATGACCATATTATGGTGATTCGATTAAGTATAGATTTCCACTTTCGTTCAATTGAAACTAGTTAACCGTTTACCGGACAAAGGATTGTTTAACAATCCTTTCGACTAGGTATCGGGTTTTCTACCCACGTGTTACCCGCGAGGTGGCTAAGAAGCTTCCTTCAACCAGGCGGTTTTGATGTATAAATAAAAGTGTTCGGGGTTCTATTCTTCGATTCCGCCCCTGAATATTTCAACATTTGGTTTCCGCCGGGTTTATGATCAAATATTGAGCCAAAAGAGCTTTCGAGAGGCAACAAAGGGTACCGGCTAATCGTGTCTCCAAGGGAATCGAATTAAACCGTCACTTGTTGTGGACAGAGCCGATTCAATTTTTCAGATCGCGAAACTCAGTGATTTAAGGATTCTTTTCGTGTCTTTGACGAAAGGGTTGATTTCAGTGACGGTGTTACTCTGCCTGTTCTTAGTAATAATTCAAGTAAAGCTGTTGGACCACCATTACGTAGGACATGCAAGTGAATCATAGAGGATATTATCGTAGGAAAATTGCTATTTTTAAAATATTTTGCCAATATGTTGTTTTAGAGCAACATTGGGCGGGCTGCGCTCACAGAGTGTTGCTCTAGAGCAACATCGGGTTGAGTCAGCTCAAAGCTCTTCAACCAGTGTAGCCTACATGCAACATTGGGTCAACTTGGGTCATTTCTACCCTTCTCCACTCAGGATAGTGGTCCAAGTGGACTAATATAGAAATTATTTTTCCTTTAAAATGACTTCCAAAATGTAAACCATTCAATAAAGCAGGGGATGGGGTTAGAAACAAGGTTATTTAGTAATATAAACTTGTATTATTGTGCGTACCTACTTATACATTTTTTCTTCTTTTTTCTTCTTTTGTGATGTTTTGCTTAGTTCTACCTTCACCAAAAGATGTCTAAGACTATAATGAACGAAGTCCAATAGCTTCAGATAGAATTGGTAAAATATTATATTCTAAAGGGTTAACCCTTTACTATAAACTTATAGTAGGGTATAAAACTAAAAATTATCTCAAATCTTTATTAGGATAAGATTAATGTGCAGGATAGTAGTGGGGTACATAAATTAAAATGCTCGTGTGGACTCGAGTATTGTGTGCAAACTGGTAGAAAGTTTAGGGAAAGGATTAAGGAGCACGACAAAGATTTTAGGTATAGTAAGGGAGAATCAGCTTTTGCATGTCACTTGAATGAATTAAATCATAGCTTCAGTTTTGATCTTGCAGGCAGGCAATTTATCGAATTCCCCATTTGTGCCAGAAAGAAAGCATGTTGGATGTACTTGAAAATTTCGAAATTATTAGGAGTGATAGGTTAGGCAAATGTTTGAATGATGTAATTTTTCAATGTTTTCAAGTTTTCTCCAATGTTGCGTCCATTTTTATAATTTTCTATAATAGCTTGACTCATATTGACCCCCAGAAGTTGTTTACTTTCACTTGGTGGCAACCAATCCCAATAGTCCTTTCACTTTGTCCTTCACAATAATAATCCTTCCCAATAATCCTTTCACAACTCCCCTTCACCTCGGGAGCCAGTAGCAATATGTTTTCTCCTTTCACTTTGATCAACCAATCCTATTCGACCTTTCACTTTTGGGGTCCCTGTATAAGTTCACATCTCTGTAATGCACCTTCAGTATTGTTTTGTTACTGATGATGGTTTAATCACCGAAACCGGTCTACAGTGTACTCATATTTCAGTGGAAATAGTCGGTTATCTCAAATACTCGTGTTTTCTTAAGCTCTCGTGCTTAGTTCATATTTTAACCACAGGCAACTAAACATGAGGTGTCGAAACGGTCTAGTTGTGAAGTACACCCGCTCAAACCACTTAAACTTAACTCAATAGCTTTTTCCCTATGCGTGACGGGATGGAGGGAAACCTTGAGAAGCCATAAATATACCTCACAACTGCAGGATACGAGATTAGTTAAGCTATTAATGTCTTGAGCCCACCCTTTCGACCTCTCTCTCTCCCATAAATTTTCCACAAACTCCCCACGAAACGTTGGTTAGGTTACCGAGGGGTTAACTGACCCGCGGTTAAAGTCAGGTTGATTAGGTAGCAACAGTTAGCCAATAAATCTCGAGACCCCTACGCGGAGTTGAACCCTTTTCGAAAGCCGTTTACCGAACGTATCCCTTTTCTTGTTATAAAACCGATGAATAATTGAATAACAAGATCATATGTATAACAGTTGTGTAGGGTTCTAGTTGTTTGGGTTTCGGAGGAAGGTTTGGGTGATTCAGGATGGGTTGGGTTCCTCGAGGGGCTCACATTTCATCATTACCGCCCTTCGCCGCCCTTTCCCTCGTGTGCGAGCAAGAAACATTGACATCCTGTAAAGTGGTCATTGGGTATCGGGAAGGAAAGAAGGAACAATTGGGAAGGAACTCTTGTGTTTTCTCCTAGAGCTCCCCAGAGTGCTGTTTCCTCCCTCCCTATCTATTCCCTTCCTTTTCAAGACTTATGCCCGGTATTCGTTAGAGTCACGGAACCCAACAAGGCCTCATAAGTCTTACGGTCGGTTTCATGAGAGAAAACTGAGCCGAGCAGGTTTTCTCCCTTTCTCTCCGGAGTTTTTCTCTCAACCCCCGGAGTTTCCTTTTGTTGAAAACGAGGGCAATTTTCCGCTTCCTTCCGTATAAAACAAATAACCCTAATTTAGCGAACAGCTCGTTAGCGTTTTCCTCTTGTGAACCCTCACAGCAAGAACTCCTCCACCACCTCTATAAATACTCACTTCAGTCTCATGTTTTTCTGAGTTCCACCGAAAACTCAATTCTAAAACAATATCTCGGATCAACCACAAAACCATAATCCAAGATTTTGATGCAGAAGGATATCATTTCTACCAAATTACGAGTAAAAATCCACAGTCATACGGCGTGGCTATGAGACCAAATTTTCGAAGAGATTTGGTTTCACATAAAATGTGTCCATTTTACTGGTTTTACAAAAAATTGTGTCTCAGTTTATAGATTTTCCAACGCTGAACACGGAGGTGAAGTAAGAATAATTCTTGCGATATTATTCTCAATTATTGCGATATCTCATTCCGTTATCAGATTTGAACGAACTTCAACTTTTGATTGCCATGGTAGTTTTTCGTGCAAATTTGATCTTTTTATCTCTATTCAATCGAGATTTATCGTCTGGATTGACACATTCATACATATTTAAATACATAAACATACCTATACAGGGGGTTTCATTTCGTGACGGTCACAGAATAAGAATCGATTCCTAGAGCTAACTGCTGGTCGAAAATGTCTTGTAGCAATTTTTTGTTTACTCAATTGAAAAATGTAGTTTTTTTCAATTTTAAGTTTTTTTTTCGTGTTTTTGACTTTATCACACCAAAATGACTATAATTCCCTTAATTCACATGAAAATTCAAATCTGATTACACCGTTGGAAAGAACACAAAATTCCATATCCCTCTAATGAAAAACACACTTTTTTTCAATCGCCAAGGTGAAAAATGAACTTGAAAAGGAAGAAAACGGTTTGTGGCACCATCAGCTGATACTTGATAGAGCTAATAATATTAACATGAATAATGTTTTTGCGGTGGCCTACCAGAGTTGAAAAGCGTAACGAAGTTTAAGTCACGAAATTATGTCACGAAGGTTTTTAATGATTTTCACGTACAACCGAGCCGTTTCTAGGGAAATGAAACTTCTTTAGTTTTCAACGGACAAAAATCGTTCTCCATTCGTTGGAAAGTCTTTAATTTATACATAAATTATATACTGCCAAAACCGCTGTAAATATCGAAGAAGCTGAGATACAGCCCTGAGTAAATAAAACTGTAAACAACATTCTAATAAATTTTCCGCACATTTCTTAATATTTTCCATACAGACAAAGAAAAGGGATAAGGAAAAGGGGAAACGGGACGCAAAAACATTATTCATGTTTTGCATAGCAAATACCTCGTTCTATACAAAGTATAGAAGAGAAAAGATCCGGGGGGCGAAGCGCCGAGTTATTATCACAGAACACACGTCGCGCACAATCACAAAAATCGGAAAATAATATTTCATAATTTCATACATTGACGAGAGTTAATTTTCTAATATGAACATGATACAAGTATACATAGAAAAACTCTGCAAACTCTTGACACAACGGTTTATTTTCTTCTTTGTACAGATCACCCTTCTGTCTCGATTACTGAATGATAGATTAATTATTATTATGAATTATCATTTACTATTAATAATTATTATTAAGTAGTGTAAATTACTAATATTTATTGTTGGTTATTAATTATTTTTATGCTGCATTATTAATGATTATTATTAAATATTATTTATTAACTCGAAATTTGAAAACCATGTGTTGTTTGAATCAGCTGAGCCGGTTTAAAAATTGACCCGACAGGCTGCCTCACGGTTCACTCGCATATTGACGATTTTCGACCTGCTCCAACTTTGGCCCGTCATTGTGAACAAACGGCTTGTCGTACAAAACTGCAGATGGTCTTCAAAAATCCTAAAAAATAAACTCTAACTAAATATGAACAGTTCATATTTAGTTAGAGTTTATGTTTTAGAATGGAACTATTTGAATTTTTCGAGTTTGATATTTTCAATTCAAAATTTCGATCTTCTGAATCTACGTATAATCTAACTAACAATAATTAATAATAATTTACACTTCTTGGTACAAAATGGCGCCGAGCTGTTTCGGTGAAATATTTGAATTACAAAAATATTAATAAAAAATAAAATTTCGACATTACACACTTGGTTTTATTAATTTGGAAAAAAACTTGAAATTTTCATTGTACACGACCGATATGTTTTGAAGTCCATGAAATTTTAATACATAAAACTAAGCCCCTCGAGCAGGGGCTAGGGAGTAGTCAGCACCTATGCAGAAGATGGTACAAGTACCTATGTTATAGCCCCACCAATATCGATTGTATCGATTATCTCATATACATCGATCCTTGTGGTATCGATGACGGCTCAATATGGCGCCCGGCGGATCTCGGGGGCTCCCGTTATCATTCGAGTTCTATTTCTATCGTCTTGTGCAGCACAAGTTGTGCTTGTCATTTCACAGTGATTATTGTCTTCAGTACGGTGTTTGGAAGGACGGTTTTTCATTCGGTATGGAGTTTCCATCAGTGACTTTTAAAAAACTCGTCAGGGAAGTGGTTGACGAGAAGAGTGCGGTCAAGTTTTTTCAACAACACGGCGTTATTCCTTCTGACAAACTGTGCCCTAACGGCCACGCGATGAGCTTGTCTCTCGGGACGAAAATTCGGTGGAGGTGTAATGTGCGTCCTTGCAGGACTGAATGTGGTGTCCGCGTAGATAACTGACTGAAAGGATCGAAACTTCCTTTGGAAACTATTACTCATTTCTTGTACTGCTGGTCACAAGACGTCTGGTAGGTTTTGAGATAAAGAGCTTAACATGAGTCATACCACCTCCATTGATTTCTCGAATTATATGAGAGAAAGCTGTGACATCGGTGGGCCAGGGTTGATTGTCGAAATCGACGAGTCTTCGTTCACCAAGAGATCCTTTCAGCCAGTAATGCAAAAAGTTATAAACAGTTGTACTAGATTGAATCTTGGGGTTTGAATATTCACACGAGTGAAGCAGAAGGGAGCAAACCAACGAGAATCAACTACCTTTTTTCTTCGTCGAGGGGTCCTAACATTCTTGGAAATTCAATCATGAACAACAAAACGAAGATGGCAGACAGGGGACAAGGAGTAAACACGACTAGTTTTGGTTTCTTGGAAACTTAGGTAAATAAAATCACACCATACGAAAGCTGGTCACTCATTGGCTGGTCGCCACCCTTTCCCTTCCCTTTATTGAATACCCACAACCGTTTTCAGTTGGAGTCCGAATCTCGAAGACGGTGGTGAGTCGTGTAGTGGGAAAGTCGAACGTTCTGTAGATTCCAGTGCTATTCGGATATGTAGAACAAAACCACCAAAGTCGTGAGTATTCAAGTATGTTCTACATCAACGGGATGAAATTTGACAATTTGGTCTGATTGCTGTTAGGTACTCTTTCAAGGTTAGGTTAGGTATCGGTTAGGTATAGGTATAGGTAGGTTAGGTATAAGTTAGGTACTCTTTCAAGATAGGTTAGGTAGGTACTCTTTCAAGCACATTTCGTCGGGGAATCAGCAACACCACCAAGCTCGTTTTTCACAACTTTTCAGGAGAGAGAAAACTCGGCGCTTCGCGCCTCGCCAGGGGGGCAAGCCCCCCTGGACCCCCCGGATCTTTTCTCTTCCATACTTTGTATAGAACGGGGTATTTGCTATGCAAAACATGAATGATGTTTTTGCGTCCCGTTTCCCCTTTTCCTTATCCCTTTCTTTGTCTGTATGGAAAATATTAAGAAATGTGCGGAAAATTTATTAGTTTTTTTTTATTTACTCAGGGCTGTATCTCAGCTTCTTCGATATTTACAGCGGTTTTGGCAGTATATAATTTATGCATAAATTAAAGGCTTAAAGGGAATGGAGAACGATTTTTGTCCGTTGAAAACTAAAGAAGTTCCATTTCCCTAGAAACGGCTCGGTTGTACGTGAAAATCATTAAAAATCTTCGTGACATAATTTCGTGACTTAAACTTCGTTACGCTTTTCAACTCTGGTAGGCCACCGCAAAAACATTATTCATGTTAAAACCGATTTTTTCGTCCATCAAGGCCTAATTGACTGAAGTTGTATCTCGATATCCATGATGAATAGATATCATTCATCATAGATATCGAGATACAACGTCAGTCAATTAGGCCTTGATGGACGAAAAAATCGGTTTTTTCTCTCTCCTGAAAAGTTGTGAAAAACGAGCTCGGTGGTGTTGCTGATTCCTCGACAATTTGCTAAGTGCCAGAATTCGAATTTCCGTAGGTACTTATCTGAAATGAGCGTTTATGGTCATATTTGTAAACAATCAGGCACAAAAATAAAATCCAAAGTCATGCAGCATGGCTATAAGACCAAATTTTCGAAAAAATAATTGGTTTTATGTAAAATTTTACTGGTGGTATAACAAATTTTATTTTCGAGTTATGACGTTTTCAATATTTCCAGATTCGTTTTGAACCCCTTCCCATTAAACTAGGGTTATGAAAAGTTTCAAGGGTAATTTTGCAATTGAATTGGTCAGTTGAAAAATGTACATATTCCAAAAACCCAAACTTTTAGGAAATTGAAAAAACTGTTTTACGTGAGAACCATTTTTTTCACAACAAATATTTCTATCTACGAGGGTCCTTTCCTCTTTTTTCAAACGCTCATAGACCCCTATAATCCGGCACGAGAATTTTAGCCTGTAGGCCTAAAAGTTGGGCCCAAATATCAGCTTTCTAATGGTATACGCTAAAACATTTTGCAATGCAATTTTGAGGGAGACAATCACGTTTGAATAAAGAAAAACGTGGGTTTTCAGAGGAAAGTCCGGGTTTTGACTCTTCAGGTAAAAAAAACTCTGCAAATTCTTGACACAACGGTTTATTATCTTCTTCGTGCAGATTACCCTTCGGTCTAGATCACTGAATGATGTAATTCTAGATGTAATCTAGACATAATTCTGGGGTTTTTAATTCCCCCTACCTACGTCGGCAATCATTTTTCTATAAAAGAAGTACCTACCAACAAACATTCGAAATTACGTTCGTTCCGTAGCACGAAAAATGCCTCAGAACAAAGACATCTACATCCCAAAAACCATGTGATGTTCTAAACCGGTGTTCCTTAGTATTCCTGTATTTCAACCTTTTGATTCACGATTGTGTTGAGAGGTTCATATCTCAAGAAATTCTAAACAATAAACTCTATGTAAATGTTAACTAAAAACTATATCGTTCCTTACGAATTTTTCGGGATATGAAATTTTTTAATTTTCAAAATTCGTTTTGAACCTTCTTCCTTTGATCTAGGGTTATGAAAAGCTTCGAGGACCATTGTGGGGTTGGTCCGAACCCTTAAACCAAATTTCGTAATTTTAGCACAACGCTAACTGGGCAAAAAAAATTATCAAAGATAAACCAAAATGAATTTGGAAATCCGAGTTTTAAAAATTTTGGACTGAGAACAATAGCTTCCTTTTTTTCTAAAATTCGCTAAACACAGTTGGGATTCTGAACGAGGGAAAACTATAAAAATCACCTATGAATTCCGACGGTATGTGTTGTTTCTGAAGATTCAAACAGGGTCAAGCAAACGACTGAAATTCAACACGCGCCACGTTGTCTTGTAATTTCAATTTGTACGTAAAATGATGTAATTTTGAGTAATTTGTTCCAGTTTATAGCAGACGAAAACACAAAACAGTTTCGAAAGCTGTTTAAGTTATTCTTGATATTTAAAGAGTTTTTTTTTCCACTTTGTATATTGAATTTATAATTTATGACATCTCATGGGGCGTGTCTTACGCCGTAAAATCGTACCGCTTTTACCGAAATTGTAAACTCAAAACCCCAAGCAATCAAAACTATTACGACGAAAAAAAAAAAAAAAAAAAAAAACATTTTCATGGTAACACACGGTATATTTCGGTAGGAAACACGAAATTATGAGGGCGCGTCAAAGGAGGGACCGAGGGGGCTGATCTGTGAGTCCCCAGGGACGTGCCAAATGTCCCAAGCAACGAAAACTACCCTCTCTAACCCCCCACGTTCTTCACCCTAGTCACCCCCCTTCTTCACCGTAGTCACCCCCCTTCTTCACCGTAGCTGAAGTAATAAAAAAATACTTACAACCTCCCCCCCCTTCCACCTCGTACGGCCCCTCGCACCGCACCATCACCCCCTCGGGGCTGTAATGCCCCCCTCTATTATCAAATTAACTGCACCCCCGACTTGTACAAATATTGACTACCAGTAAGTGGGAGAAGGCGGATCAATTAATGACGTCATGCACAGCCTGGAAATCTGTTGCAGCTAATGCATAAATGAGTATCCGGTTATCTCAGTTCGCTGATCCTTCTGTGTTTCGACAAATGAATAACAACCCCCAAAAACAACTCCGTTGTAAAAACTGGCCCGCCAAAAAACCTCAGCCGCAAAAAGGAATGATATCCATTTTGCCCGCCAGCCACATATATAGGATGCTCAGTGCTTCGCACCTCGCTGTTGAGTGTGCATATAGAAACCTGATCCTCCTACCCCTAACCTCCACCGTCAATGTTTTCCTGTTCCCTGTCACCTTCCCACAACCCCCTCTCACCCTTAGTCACCCTCGGTTTCACCTAATATGTTTCCTCTGTTACACCAGCAGGGAGCTTTACGCTTCTTTCAATGCTGTTGGCGGGAGCTTTTTGCCAGATGAACAAGCTAACATAAGTATTACTGGTGGTCACGAGTAATCAGCGGTGGTACAACTGTAATGAAGTAATGCTTCAATTCAGGCTTGTTCATCTGGCAAAAAGCTCCCGCCAACAGCATTGAAAGAAGCGTAAAGCTCCCTGCTGGTGTAACAGAGGAAACATATTAGGTGAAACCGAGGGTGACTAAGGGTGAGAGGGGGTTGTGGGAAGGTGACAGGGAACAGGAAAACATTGACGGTGGAGGTTAGGGGTAGGAGGATCAGGTTTCTATATGCACACTCAACAGCGAGGTGCGAAGCACTGAGCATCCTATATATGTGGCTGGCGGGCAAAATGGATATCATTCCTTTTTGCGGCTGAGGTTTTTTGGCGGGCCAGTTTTTACAACGGAGTTGTTTTTGGGGGGATATCACATCTTTTTGCATGGCTAGTTTTCGAGTGGTACTTATACAATACGGTTCAACAACTTATACAATACAAAAGTACCTACGAGGTAACTAGTAAATGTTTTCCTAAATGAAGTGTTATCCTAGTCAAAATTTAGTAAAACTCGGCGCTTCGCGCCTCGCCAGGGGGGCAAGCTCCCCTGGACCCCCCTGATTTTTCTCTTCTATACTTTGTATAGAACGAGGTATTTGCTATGCAAAACATGAATAATGTTTTTGCGTCCCGTTTCCCCTTTTCCTTATCCCTTTTCTTTGTCTGTATGGAAAATATTAAGAGATGTGCGGAAAATTTATTAGTTTTTTTATTTACTCAGGGCTGTATCTCAGCTTCTTCGATATTTACAGTGGTTTTGGCAGTATATAATTTATGCATAAATTAAAGGCTTTCCAACGAATGGAGAACGATTTTTGTCCGTTGAAAACTAAAGAAGTTTCATTTCCCTAGAAACGGCTCGGTTGTACGTGAAAATCATTAAAAATCTTCGTGACATAATTTCGTGACTTAAACTTCGTTACGCTTTTCAACTCTGGTAGGCCACCGCAAAAACATTATTCATGTTAAAATTAGTACGCCTACTAATTTGCCTTTTTGTTTCTTGTTTTTGTGACAAGAATGATTATTTTTTGGAAATTATTGTTTGTTATCTGAAATGTGTTTGAAAAATAAGTAGTTTTAAAATTTTTGCGAATTGGTTAAATATTAGTTTTAAAATTTTCGATTAATTAAAACAATCAACAATTTAAAAACAATTATTAAAATTTAATACAATTATTCTTATTATTAAATTTAAAAAAATAGAAAGAATTAGAAATTTGAATAAATTTGAATTAGAAATTTTTTGAAAATTGGTTGCATTTTTTCTTGGGGATTGTGCAAATTTTTGTTGTTGAGAATCATTACAATAATTGTAATTATTGGTGTCGAAGAGAAAGAGGAAAGAGAAAGTTTGCAACTGGTAAAACGCACGTTTTTATACCAAAAATCGCGAATAACTCGAGAACCGTTGGGAAAAGTGCCAAAGTGCGCTACCCTCATTCGAAAGCCCATTAAATTTCCTATCAATCCTTAAACAGGCGCCACTCTACGACAATTTTTCTGACCACCGTTCAACTTTGATGTTTTCGGAAATTAGCCAAATCAGTAGATGTGGAATTTATTCACGTATTTTTGGCTGTGGATTAGTCAAATCGATTGAGATTTAGTTCAAAATTATTGAGCATATTCTAGACAACCTAGCGGACATTTTAAGACCAACCGCACCAATTTTCATCAATATTTGCGGCAGTTGTTGTTGAAAATAGAAAAATCACCATAACTCCTTTATTTTTCCTTTTAGGAAGCATTTTTTGATCTCAAATTAAACAGTTTGAAAAGCTGAACACAACTAAAAAAGAAAATCTGAAAAAGCTTCAATTTTGAAGGAGTTATGACCATTTGAAATTCCTAAAAAACACTATTTCCCCCCTAATTTGGGGTGAAATGGGGGGAGAGAGAAAAAATGGTCAAAAGGCACTCCCTTGGAGCATAACAAACGTGTGTGCAAAATTTCAGCTCGATCCGATTTGTCTGCTGGGCTGTAGCCCCGTCAATGAACAACAACAACAACAACAACGAGAAGAAGAAGAACACGAAAAACGTGAAAAATAGTGGTTTTAAAATTGTTATACCCCCGACACCTGATGTTCCCGAGAGCTGAATTTTGGTTTACGTCCTCACGTGCCCCTGGAGAGTTGGTGTACAAAAAATCAACTCTCGAGACACTCAGGGGACCGAGCTATGGTAGGGTGAAAACCCCAACTAGTTCCGTCGCGTAATCAGTGTCTCAGTCGCTTCGGTTTTCAGGGCTTCGGTTTTCTTGGCGGGCGGGACGCTCCCGCGTCCCTAGATATTCACTCCGCCAAACTTCACATTGCAATACTGACCTGTTAACGCCTCAAATCAAAATTCAAAACATTGCAGAAATTCGCCTCAAACTTTTTCACAGAAACCTTTGATGGAAGTTGACTGCAACTCATCATAAAATCGCCATTTTTTGATGAGATATCGATATCGATACCCTCTTTCGAATACCACGAAAATATCCAACTTTTCAGGAGAGCCAAAAAACTGGCTATTTCTCCCATTATGGGAGTCCCATAAGCAATTTTTCTAGAGACTTGGTGACAGCACCATTCGATCGGGCGTTGCAAATTACTATAGGGTCTATTAAACATAGAATTGGCCCAAAATTGATGATAAGTACGTGGTATTAGAATGAGGGTATCGATATGACTTCAACCGAATCAACGGTTAAAAAAAACTCGCAAATTAATCTATTTATATTCGATTAATTGCAATTAAGGCGATTTTAACATTTCCAGCTTCCGTTTTGGGATTGTTTGTTTTGGTAACTTGCTCGTGAGGCAGTCGCCTTAACTCAATCAAACGGATGTTTTGTTAGGAAAGCGCCCAAAATAGTGTAAATTTCTGTAGATAAAACGCCTCATCTCAATGTTTTGGTGAGTTGAGGCGTTCTCCACTACACTCTGCAACGTTCGTTCTTCTCAACTTGTTTGCTTGGCGGGGCGGAACGCGCTCTTAGATACCTTGCGCATACAAACTGAAGTGAACCTTAAAGAATCAAAGGGATAACTTTCTGATGTATGAAGTTGGCCCACAAGTACCACTTATGATCTGAAGAATCTTCATAAATGATTTACACACTTAATCGAAATGTATGAAAACTTACTGGTGAAAATGTATCGTTGGACCTGATAGTTGTAATAATTTATTTTTTGTTTTTTTTTTCAGACGTGGAACATGGAAGTAACGGATAACCTGATAAAAAAAGAGGTGATTTGAGTTTATTTACTCGTAAAATTAATTATGAATTGAAATTGAAGTTTTAAAGATTTTAATTGAAGTTTTTTCATGAATAATTACAATTAACAAATCTGAAGGATACCTAATAGTTATCAACTGGAGTATTTGCTCAAAGTTTTGAGATAATGGATTTTCTGTAGGGGATTCAAATGTGAAGAAAGTGTACTTGAAAATGTGGATATAATTTAATTTTCGTTTCAGATGGGACATCACCACGGTATGGAAGGTCTAGAGATGCTGGATCCAATATCGACGTCGGCCATGACGACGCTGACGCCCATGGGCGACGGCTCCACTGGCGGTCACCAGCTTCACGGCCCGTACGGCCCCACGATGAATTCCATGATGTCCGGACATCATCATCATCACCACCACCACCACAGCTCGCCGCTGTCCGGACACGGGCCGCCCGGACACCACGCGATGGCCGCCGGTCTTCAACATCCGGACTCCGACACTGATCCGAGGGAGCTCGAAGCCTTCGCTGAGCGGTTCAAACAGCGACGGATCAAACTCGGCGTGACGCAGGCGGACGTCGGGAAAGCTCTGGCGAACCTCAAACTACCCGGAGTCGGCGCCCTGAGTCAAAGCACTATCTGCAGGTACAAACCTTATTGGAGTATGATATTGTACTAATGTTTGGGGTAAGAGAAATAACTAGACTCAACCAATATCAAACCCACTGTAACCACGTGGTACCCGATACTGTAGCTTTTCCCAATCTAATTCAACAGTTCACCAATCAAATTCAACATTATTCTCTAGATCCACAAGAGAAAAAAAAACATGGGAAAGAATGAATAGATAGTTGAGAAAAATGAAAAACAGCGAGAATATCGTGGGGTTAGTGCGAAAACTACTACCCAAGTCCAATTTTTTGTTTAAATTACATAATAGTACCCAGGGAACACTGCTCTGACGCCTCGACTCAAAATTCAAAATATTGCAAAAATTCCCCTCAAAGTTTTTCACTGAAACCTTTGATGTAAGTTGACTGTAACTCATTCTAAAACCCCCATTTTTTGGTTAGATATCGATATGACTTCAACCAATTCAACGGTGGAAAAAAAAAAAAAAGAACTTGCAAATTAATCGATTTATAATCGATTACTTGCCGTTAAGGCGACATTAAAATTGCGAGCTTCCGTTTTGGGATTGTTTGTTTAGGTAAAATGCCTCAACTTGCTCGTGAGGCAGTTACCTTAACGTAAACATCCCAATCAAACGGATGTTTTGTTAGGACAATGTTTTTGTAGGTAAAATCTCAATATTGTGGTGAGTTGAGGCGTTTTACCTTAATACTAGCGTGAAAATAAATAAGTTTAGAGGCATCTGCATCCGAGAGTTGAGTCGTTTTACCCTAACATTGACCAATTATCGTATGTTTATCATCAGAATTTCCCCCACTTCTGGTTCGAATTTTGAAATTTGGACTTCACCATCGATAAGGCCAGGGCCAAAATAGGGGGGTTCTGTAAAAACCCCTTTTTCGTAAACGTTGGACTTAAGGGGTTTTTATTTAACAGGGCACAACTGTTTTCTACATATTATTCACTGGAAACAACCCCACGTCCCCCTCCAAGCGATTCTACCGCTACTTGAAAAAAATTGGTCCACTGGGTAAAAACTGGTTTACAGCGTTGCTAAGAGCAAGAAACACCTATGTCCATCAGGTCGGGTAGTTTTTCTTTTTGTAATTTCCACAGAGATGGTAACTAAGTGGGATTTGGGTATTTTTGTTCAGCTGGGTGATTTAGGTTATTCTCATCATTTTTTCCGTGGTGTCTAAGTGATTTTCAAGAATTTTTATTTATTTTTTTTAATTTTATTCATACAAAAGAAATCATACAGGATTCATTTAACACCCGATCATATTTTAGATTTCTTTGTTATTATTCTGTGTATTATAAACCCAGTGCATGAACACCAGTAGATGAACACCCGTTCATCTTCTAGATTTCATTGTTATTATAAACCCAGTGCATGAACACTATATCATCTTGCTCTCATCCAATATTTATTTTGTTGAAACGTTGATCCTAGAAGATCCATATAAGTGAGGAAAAAAAAAAGGTTTGGCGTACTTTGGAGACCCAAAAAACATCAATTTTTGACAGGAGACAGATAAACCAATAACCTATATGTTTCCGTTTTGTGATGCTGGAATGTACTCGATTTTTCTACGACGATCATATTTTCAAGTGAATCCCTAACCATGATTTCGTTTTTGTGATCGTAGGTTCGAATCGCTCACCCTCTCGCACAACAACATGATCGCCCTGAAGCCGATCCTCCAGGCCTGGCTCGAGGAGGCCGAGGCCCAAGCGAAAAACAAACGTCGCGACCCCGACGCCCCCAGCGTTCTCCCTGCAGGCGAAAAGAAGCGAAAACGAACGTCGATTGCCGCTCCGGAAAAACGCTCGTTGGAAGCCTATTTCGCCGTTCAACCGCGTCCTTCGGGCGAAAAGATCGCGGCCATCGCCGAAAAACTCGACTTGAAAAAGAACGTCGTCCGCGTCTGGTTCTGCAATCAGCGGCAGAAGCAGAAAAGGATGAAATTCGCGGCGCAGCACTGACAAATGGACTGTGCAGGTTTTCCACAGTAAGAAAATAACAAAACACACGAAACAGTGCAATATTTTGTAAATAACTCACGTTAATGTCAAATAACTTGGAAAAAACGAACAATTGGTTTTGAGTGGATTAAATGGACTCGATGCTACTTCGAGGGATTCGGGTTTTAGCGAATTTTTGTTATTTATTGAATGAATTCTGTCGGGAATGTGCGTCCAGTGTCGGTCAAGATCTCCAAACGAGTCCGAACAACATTTCACTGATATTCCAAAACATGTCTCAATTTCGTCGCTTCATCATCGTCGTTTCGTCTTGATAGCATGTCAAAATGACAGTTGTCGAAGCTCAAAAATGAGTGATTCCTTGTCAAATACCAAATAATCAAAATAGTCACTACTCAATGAGATTATTTACCACGCGGATAATACAGTACTATTTGACTAACCATCACGTAAAAGGTGCGATGATCAAAAAACTGGAATTAATTCATGCGAAATTCGCAAATTATAGTCATCACAAGTCAATAACAATCGAAAACTTTATTTAACAGTTCGTATCAACGCACGGTTTAAGGTCTTGGCCGGTACATTTTCAAGTCGTTCATTCTTGAAACGACGCCGACCCCCGAAATACATATCAAAACAATAGTACAACTTAGATTTATATATGTGCCATAAAAAATATTATAATTGAACAATTTGGAAGAAATGTTTAAAATAATCAAGAAAATTGTACATAGTAGCGCTTAAGGCTTTGTACATTACCGTAGGAATTAATCTTTGTAATTTATTCTAGTCGATGTTTCTCACTTAATGTTAAGGTAAATCTATCTAGAATTAATCGCGAAAATAAAACGCCCTTTAGGCCCGGATTGTGATTTCGCGCGAAATTTTTTGATGTTCACTTAGGAATAGCTTACGGAAGTTGTGGAAAATCTCCATCAAAGTATCGTGGAATCAAATGAACCACCTATTTTACAACTATTATTAATCATTTGTTATAAAGGTAATGATCTGATTTATAGATGTTCGTATATTGATGTGTTCCGAATGGTCATTTGTCAACAAATTTCTTATTTAAATACTTTTTGTTAAAATTTATACACCTACATGTATTATTATACCATCCGCCATTCGTTACCTACCAGTATTTTGTAGTCGGAATAGTAACTATTGTTTGATTGATTACATTTATGTAATCAACTTATAAGTCAGTTGTACCAGTCTCGTACACAGTTGCTTGTAACATTGGTGGTCACCAATTTCACAATTTCCTGGGCTATTCCAACAAGGTTATTCCACCTATAAATTTATTTAAAGCAATAAACAAATTACCTTAGATTTTATACAATCTGTGAATTCAACGGGCCCTTCGCAAGAAGGAAATCGGTGTCAAAACGTACGAACGTATTGAAAAAAAAAAACAACAAAATAAACAAAAATAAAAATGAACTAGATTTAGCTTTATTACTTGAAAAAAAATCTAAAATGTAACACAACAAAAAAGTTGAGAATTTGTAATGATGTACATATTTCTGTAGTTTGCAATGAAGAGGTATATATTCAAGTAAATAACAATGTATACATATTTTGAATGAAAACCGAGAACCTCATACCTACATTTTTATTTAAACAGTGCAATAATCAATACTTGTAGAATTTGATTTGATTGGTTCTGCCGTTGAAAACTCTTTTTTCTTTATTTTAATAGAAAGACTGTAATGTATATACATGTAAATTGTTAAATGTTTCGCCACAGTCTAGACATTTTTGTATATGTAGTGTTAAATTATTATCTTATAATAGGTACATAATCAAATTAACTTAACCCCTACTCACTTTCAAAGAATGAAAAAAAAAAAACTCAAAAGAAAATAGTTTTTTGTTCGTTTCGTATGTCCCTAGTACTCTCAAGAGTGCATTTCGACAGGGGGTACTCTAAATAAAATTTAGGTTCGATGAATTGTAAATAAATAAATTTCTTTTAAAAACGACGATGCTTTTATTCACTACCTGCTGGCTGATTATTATTATTTTATTATTATTATTATTATTTTTATTTTTTTTTTTTTTTTTGAGCTGAACGAAGTTTGTGAGTTTTTAAGGAACGTGAACGATGTGCTCAAGGTAAGTGCTGCAAAATTCACCCTTCCTAGTGTTTTTTGAGTATTTCTGAGTTCATGTGCATTTAAAACATCGCAGAAACAAAATTGTTCACAGAAAATATCAGTACAGCCCATATCGCACAAACAATTAAGAAAACTAGAGCAAATAAAATAATATAAAATAAACTTTGGTAAATTGGCACGAAATGAATTTTTCGTGTATTTCTTAGGGTTATTTTCCAATCAACCGACATAAAATTATTTTGGGGTCCTGACTAAAACCCAGGCAGCTATGAGGGCCCCCATAGGGCGACCATCCCATTACCCAATGGTTTGAAGCAATTTGTATTACCTATATTATGTTGTTATCAAAAAGTCTCTAAAGTGGTCTCTTACTGAATTATTATGGAATTTATTGAACGAAAATCTCGTTTTTACTCGTTCTGGACCGATTTTGACTTCAGATTTGAATTAGGTATACCCCTTTAAAAACTTATACCTTACCCACCAATTTTGAGAAATACTAAACTTTTTATAGAAAAGGAGGTATGAGCGTGTTTTAGGAGGCTGCTGCCGGGATGTAGAAGAACACACATTCTTCAGATGCACGTAGTGGAAATTAGTTGCAACATAAATAAAGTAGTTGCTGATAAATCAAGATATTTACTCAAGTTAAAAGTTGAAGACATTTCCATTTTAGAAAACGACAAACAGGTACTTTAATCAGAAATGTTCTACAATGTCAAAAGGGAGGAAAGAAAATGAGAGTCGATAAAGTCTGAGTAGTTCTGGCACAAGTATGTACTTCATGTTGTGGACCATTTTAATGACTGAAATAACCCTTGAGGACTTCATCGATCATAATTATTGCATTTTTGGGGTTCCACAACGCTGAATGGAGTTCGAAGACGACTGATAGGCATTAGTATTGTAGCAGTGCAGTATCCACGTTGAGACAAGTAGAGACGCGGTTACCACATTGTACTCGTAACAATTTTCGTTTTCTTTCTGTTTACTTTTCTGTTCCGTGAAGATCTCGCACAAAGCTATTGTGACTCTCTCCATTATCTTGCAATCGGTAAATTATCTCAACTTTACCTGGTCTTCGTGCATTTCTTCTGCACGCTCAGATCTATAAAATTCACCCTAGAAATCATGAAATTTGCTACCTATAGGTTGTCGAAAGTCTGCCCATAATGAGAGTTAAGGTTCGTTGGGAAAAGGAAAAGTTACTTGTAGGTAATTGCATTTCATATCATTACAGCTGGATGAATTGATTTGAACGTATTCTTACTTCAGTTTTAGGGCCATTGAACGTATAGTCACCTCAATTTTAGCTATTTTATATGAGAAGTTCCAATTTTAATGAGATTTGGATTATACATAAAATTGGGGGCATTGGGATCGTAAAATGGCGGCAGATAAGGGGTTGAGGATGTAGCAACAAGACGTCAGTACAAGAGTGCGATTGATACTATCTTGTGCAGCGCACAGGTCTTTAGAAGGTAATAAATGAAATGAAAAAGAACTTTATTCCGTATATATACAAATGATGAACATAATAGAAACAATTTGTTTAGTACAACGCAGTGCAGAATGACTACAATAAAAACTGGAACCTCCCACTTCATAGAACTACTACTAGTTCCGTGCTGAGTGGGGGAGTCGTTTAAAGCCTAACGTCTCGCGGTCTCCAAATTACATATTACTAACATACTATGAGCACTTATAAATGTAGATACGAGAGATACAGTAGGTATTAACATATAGTTATAGAGGATAACATGAATTAGGAAACATACAGACTTGAAAATAAAGTTACCGATTCCAGGTACCCCCTTTTTATTAGAAAGGTAAATACAGATTTTTTTTCCGACCGACTTACGGTGTGGGAACCTTCAAGTTTTGCGACGAGTGCCTCAGAACAGGGACAACTAATTGAGGAGATGAACGAAATGCATACGGGGTCATGACTTGCTCGTAATCTAACGCACGAGGGTGCTTATGAAAGTACATGATATGTACATATTATGCGGATTTGATATAGAGCTGAGCAATAGAAAATACAGGAACTATTGGAAAAACGTTAAGGTTTTCAACTTTTGAAAACCTTTAAGGTTTTCTGAAGAAAAGCAACGGCTCTTAGATGCCATGACTTTCATTGATGCTTTCTGAGCTATTTTCAATGGTTTGATGACAAATTGTGACGCACCTCCCCACATCAAAATATCAAAACACTCTGAACTAAATTTTTGATTAAAATTAAAAATTAAAATGGGTGGAGAAACTTAGAAGAAACTTGAAGTTCACCACATTCCTAAGCTAGTAAAATACATGGATAAATGACATCGCTTTCTTGGCTAATCGTGAGATTTGTGTGTCCCATCGCAAATCCTCGTCTATCATCACCCCCAAGTCTCTGGCAACCTCGGGGCAAGAACAATCTGCGTTACCCTGGTATTTACAACTGTGAAGTTTTATTGTATAGTTCAAATGTGCCCTAAGAAATATTTCGTCTTTGCTATGTTCAAGCTATGCGTGTTTGCTGAAATTAATCATAGAGTGCTTTCAAATCTCGATTTGCAGATGAAAATACAAGTAGAATAAATACAACGACTCAAACACAAGAATCAGAAACGACATAGTGACCGATTCATGCACTTATCTCCTGTCTTGCGGTCGAGCTCCCAATTCAATTCAATTACTTTACAAATTATCAAACGCGTGAGAAATCGAGGGTTCGCTGGGGGGAAGGAAATCATCGGGACGGGGGTGGAAGTTTTGATTGAAACATAACCTTAGCCATCGAGGCCTCCCCCAACTGTGACACGTGTCAGGACAATCAGATAACTCGTTCGCCCTTCAAACGTTACACCTTCCCTCCGGCGGTACACGTGTCGCTTGGTGGGCCACTTGTGGGGGTACACGTGGCTTCCCGACATCAGGGACCACACTCAAGCATATTGAAAACTAATAACTACGATATGTTACAATCCTCTTTTCCTTGAGTACATTCACCGCAAGTCGGAAATGTGGATTGGACGCTGTTCCAGTAGCTCAGGAATAACCTTTTATGTGATATTCACCTTTTGGTCTTGTTGCTAATATCCATAACTATCTACCTATTTATTCGCTGTGATGCATAGCTAATTACAACAAGTGAAATTGTATATCTAGAGGGAGGCTGATCAGATCAGCGGTAACAAAATACATATAAGCGATACACATCCTTATGATTCAAAAATCATTCCCTGACTCCCTTGAGACGTTGTGAGCCATTTCCTCTTGCTATCGGCCATTAATTGATGGCTGGACTTTCCTGACAAAATGGCTTTATACCGGACGTTCCTCTTGGAATATTTAACATGCTTGCTTCTTAGCGCGTATCGCGGCGGTGCTAATAAGCGGGTATTAGAGAAGTTCGGATGTTTATTGACGCATGTTGATTGTCTCATGATCAGAAATGTACGGGTTTTTCATCAACCCCTTACTGGTGAATTCGCTACCTCCGCAGGAAATCCACGGAGAGCTCGCTTAAGGACCTTAAATATCCTTTCAGGATTCATAGAAGAAGAGGAAAGAGAAGAAGAACAACGAATCTTACTTTTACAAGAAATAAGGCTAATTACAGTATTCAATTACATTTACATTAGGCTTAGCTACGACCATCAGCCTTTGGATTAGGCATAACCAGAAAAAGAGATGATAAATGGACAAATGGAGAGACACAGAGCCTATTTCACGATTAATAGTATTTGACCTAAACAAGATTCCGAATCGAGCTCGTGACAGCAAATGTAACTGGCCTTGCACCACTCATAACTGCATAGCATATCATACATGGATTAAAATGCAGTATTGTATGTGGTATGGTGTGATCTTGGCTGCGTATTGATTGGTGAACACTATGATTGTTGTCATCACTTCTTCATTCCGGAAAAATTTTAAATACTCAACTCTTCCTCAGCAGCCATCAACTGGTATATTCAGCTCTTCAGCATGCCATTCGGCGTCATTATTCGTAGAACTCCTTCCTTTTTTTGGGGGGAATTTTGTTAGGTTTTGCTGGGGTTTCCTTCCTTTTATTTGTAGCCGTTGAAATGCTTACTCTGAACAAAAATTGAAAACCAGAAAGATTCGATCTTTCGGGAAAAAAATCGATTTTGTAATTAAACGTATTTACATTTAGGTAAATAAGTCAATATGAAGTACCGGCGAAAAAATGGGGTATTGGACTTTTCGATTGAGAAAGTTTTGAGGCAAATTACCGCAATGTTATGATTCACAGATGAGGCGTTTCTGTTTCACAGGGCAGTGCAGGAGACCTGCGTCTGTATGACAGTTTCAAGATTGCAATATGAATCGTGGAATTCTGAATGCTGAAGTCTTCGATTGGACTGAATGCAATAGTAACGACACCCACCACAACTAACAAAAGACATTATTGTTGACGAGAGGCAATTGTTGTACAATTCGAAGAAAAAAAACTAAAATGAAATAGCGGCAAATTGAACAGAAAATATTATTTGTCAAAGTCACATTTTCCCGTATTTCATCTCTCATTTTCTCCCTCAGGCGACCCCTCGCTCCAACGCTCGTCGCCCTCCCGCAAACCAGAAATGAGAAGATGGCGGGCTGCGGCGGGGCGTAGTCGGAATTATTGATGCGAACGCGTGATCGAGACCTTTAATTACAGTATGGTTTTCAATTAGGTCGACGGGAAGCTTTTCCAACGTGATTTTGTCGAGTTGGCCTCGTATCAACTTTATACTTCATCGGACGAGGGTTTTCGCAAATATTTGAGGTCTGAACACTCTTTGGTCACGACCATTGAACTGTTGACGTTCCAACCAGTATTCAACCACGCGATCTGCATAATATGCAATATGCAATTTATCGTCATGTCATAATGATAAATTGCAATATGTATTGATTAATCACTATTCCCTAGTAGAGTACACTGCATCTTTTCAACCCATAAAACCCTCCTCCACTCACGACGATTTTAGACGCAATTCGTTTTAAAGGAACCTCCGAAGTGGTACCAATTCGTAACCAAAATTTCATAATTTTAGAACAGCGTAATGTGGAGGACGGCGCACAGTGGGGCCAAAGTGCTAAAAACTTGGCGGAAGTTCAAAAATTGTAAATCGCATCTAGTCGAGTGATTCGTTGTGGATGTGTTAGTCCACATGTTTGTAATGGATTTAGACTTTTATAGGAAGGAGAAGGTCTGGAGAGACGATGAAATTTGCGTTTAGGCATTGAGCAGTGAAATTGGAAACAGCTGTCGAAATAGTGCGTGATTAAGCTTGGTTAAGGTCAATTGAAGAGTGTTCTGTGGGTTCCCTAGAATATGATTTTTTTAATCGTGCGCAAACGTGCGCGCATTAAGAATTGTTATGTTTTTTTACGTGATGCAGACGTAAAATAATTTAAAGAAATAAGCAAATAATATTTATGACATATTATGACTTTTAATGGCGTGATCATAATCCATCATCCTGTCGGTAATCGGTAAGTTCCGGTATCTTGTCAATTTAGCATATGAAACATTGCCTCAGCAAAAACCTATGAAACATTGCCTCTTACGTTCATTTGATGGACATGTAGAAGTCTCAACAGAAACCTGACATTGTTTGGCTTTATCAGGGTTTAGAATCAACACTTTGTGGGTTGAACTCATAACGTGGAGAAAGAGGGATGGCCAAGTAATGAGATTTTTCGTGAGGGATCGGTTTTATATTACCCTCTCCTCTGCTTCCCTTTCTCCGGTTAGAGTAGGGAGAGCGGTCCGAAATTGGTGCTATTCCTACCTGCCCTGAATTCTCTCCCTCTCACTACGCATATTTATAACACGAAAACCTTAACTCGAAATTAGCCAAACATTGAATTTAGTGAGTTTCTCAAGTATGTCTAGGATTTAATCGTTTATACCTGCTGTTGTGCCTCAGAATCCTAGTTATAAGAATCAATGCAAATATTTTTTCCCCCTCTCCAAGCCAAGCAGAGGGGAAAAAAATATTTGTGTTGATTCATATAACTTAATAAATTACAAGAATGTTTCATGCTCTTCTCAATAAGGTGGTCTGTTTTCGTATCTGATCAGATCAGACGACGATTGGCTTGCTGATTTTCCCCGCGCTGTACGATCTTAATTGTGCCCTCGAAGTGGCGGGGTACCTAAGGATCACCATTGCTCTGACGTATTAGTTGGCCTCCTGCCACCCGTCTGACGTCATATGCTCGTGCGTCATAGGCTCTGACGTAGTGGCCCGCCGGTTGCTTGTGTTCTGACGTGATCTGAGGGAAAGTGTGAATCAAGGGAACAAATTTTTCCCGTTTCAGTTTTCATACATACCTTTTACTTAAGTACTTATTGCAATTTTAGGCTGATAATGAGCTGTTTGCAAATAAAAAGTCTGATAACTACTTTATTACATCTTATTAATCTATTTTCAAGTTCCGATTCACAGTTGAATGTATTTTATTTAGATGGAAGTCGAAAAAAGTGAAAACGATGGAATGACGAAACCTGTCGACTAATGACTCAAGAGATACTTTCGACTGCTAACATGTAGGTCGACTACTAGTGCAAAACCATGTCGACTACTGAAGAAAATGTTGGTCACTGGTGTCGACTACTAGAGCATTGGGATTTTTTTACAAAACTTGTTTTTCCCTTTTCAAACCATGTTGAATAATATTTCCCGCTGCCAGGTCTTTTAGGGAAGGATCTTGGGTACACAATGAACAGGTTTGCAATGAAAAAAAAACTATTTCCCTACGTGAAAGGTAAGCTCAAAGTTCAAACTTCCTTTAACGTGGCGACTTCTGACGCATTACCTTAAATAAATACCAACTAAATTTTTTTTCTTTGATATTTCTTTATTTGCACCAAGTAATAATATGTACACAAAGTGAATACATGATCTACTTGTAAGCAATATTCATTTAACAATCCCAACTAAATAATTGAATGCCTTTAATGCCTCTCTTTTTATCTAAAAATATGCATTTAATAATTTGTAGTTTGAGTTCTAGTAGTGCAAAAAAGGGAGATTACCGGTTTGTCATGAGATATGAGATTTTCAAATTTTCAAAATTCGTTTTGAACCCCTTCCCCTTGACCTAGGGTTATGAAAAGTTTCGAGGATCATTGTGGGGCTGGTCCAAACCCAGAAACCAAATTTCGTAATTTTAGCTCAACGTTAACTGGGCAAAGTGGCGCGGACGGCGGACCTCCTGCCAGCCGTCTTACGTCATACGCTCGTGCGTCATAGGCTCTGAAGCATTAGTTGGTCTCCTGCCAGCCGTCTTACGTCATACGCTCGTGCGTCATAGGCTCTGACGTACTTGTTGGCCACCTGCCAGCCGTCTTACGTCATACTCTCGTGCGTCATAGGCTCTGACGCACTAGCTAGCCTCCTGCCAGCCGTCTTACGTCATACGCGCGTGCGTCATAGGCTCTGACGTACTTGTTGGCCTCCTGCCAGCCGTCTTACGTCATATGCTCGTGCGTCATAGGCTCTGACGTACTTGTTGGCCTCCTGCCAGCCCTCTTACGTCATACGCTCGTGCGTCATAGGCTCTGACGTACTTGTTGGCCTCCTGCCAGCCGTCTTACGTCATACGCTCGTGCGTCATAGGCTCTGACGGACTAGTTCGCCTCCTGCCAGCCGTCTTACGTCATACGCTCGTGCGTCACAGGCTCTGACGTAATGGTCCGCCGGTCGCTTGTGTTCTGACGTGATCTGAGGGAAAGGGTGAATCAAGGGAACAAATTTTTCCCGTTTCAGTTTATGTGCCAAAGCAAAGACATGAAAATGTCAAAAAAATGTGTAAATAGGTACCTAAGCCCAACTGTAATGTCAATTTTCTGACAATGAGTTTTCGACTATAGTTTTCATACCTTTTTACTTAAGTACTTATTGCAATTTGAGACTGATAATGAGCTGTTTGCAAATAACAAGTCTGATAACTACTTTATTACATCCTATTAATCTATTTTCAAGTTCCGATTCACAGTTGAATGTATTTTATTTAGATGTCGTAAAATTCGAAAACGATGGAATGACGAAACCTGTCGACTACTGACTCAAGTGATACTGTCGACTTCTAACACATGTAGGTCGACTACTAGTGCAAAACCATGTCGACTACTGAAGAAAATGTTGGTCACTGGTATCGACTACTACCTAGAGCATTGGGAATTTTTACAAAACTTTTTTTTCCCTTTTCAAACCATGTTTAATAATATTTCCCGCTGCCAGGTCTTTTAGGGAAGGATCTTGGGTACACAATGAACAGGTTTGCAATGAAAAAACTATTTCCCTACGTGAAAGGTAAGCTCAAAGTTCAAACTTCCTTTAACGTGTCGACTTCTGACGCATTACCTTAAATAAATACCAACTAAATCTTTTTTTCTTTGATATTTCTTTATTTGCACCAAGTAATAATATGTACACAAAGTGAATACATGATCTACTTGTAAGCAATATTCATTTAACAATCCCAACTAAATAATTGAATGCCTTTAATGCCTCTCTTTTTATCTAAAAATATGCATTTAATAATTTGTAGTTTGAGTTCTAGTAGTGCAAAAACGGGAGATTACCGGTTTGTCATGCAAAATTCGAATATTTATACATTTCCACTCCACTTCAACAGGTCTTTCCATTATAAATTATTTATATTACTATTATTATTATTCTTACTATCCTACAAGATGAAACAACACCATTATAAGATTGAAGCAGCCATGGAAGAATCTTCCTTGAACACCGAAAATTATTATTTACTTCCGAAAATTTCTGCGTGACTGTTACGTACTTATAAAGTCGTGTGATTTGATACATTTGATACATTCATGACCGGCTTCTCCGGCGCCAAAAACAAAAGCGTTAACACCCATCAAACTGGTCCAACTGCGTTTCACCCTGAAAAATGAAAACGGCAATACGACGAAGCTTTTTGCCGTCTGGACCTATCGAGCAGCTCTTTGATCTCCGTTCCGTGAGGTTGTCACTGTTTTTTTTAAGGCCGTTAACTCGCGCGTTATCACACAGCTTCGGAACATCATTGCGATGTAACGCACGGAGCAAACGAAAAAAAAAAAAAAAAAAAAAAAAAACAGTTTCCCTCGCGTGTTTCGCTTGACGTTTCCGACAAAAAAATACAACGTCGGTGGGATTGGTGAATGTAACTTTATGACACCGTTGCACTTTGTCCCGTCCCAGTATTTTAACCTACGAAATCCCTCCTCCACGCTTGTACCACTTTTTACGTTTTAAAAAACCCTTCGTCCTAATCCTCGGGAATATACCCCCTTTTTCTGTCTTCTACCGATGCGTTACGACCATTAATCCTCCCAAGTTTTTTTCTTGCTCCCCTCCCGTGTTCCGGGATTGCGGCAAAAAAGGGTTAATGTTAATCCCTTCCACCTGTTTTGCAAATAAAAGGAAGGTGTGAAGCAGAAGGTTAAGTAATTTTACCTTTTTTCAGTTCTGAATAAAAAGCGTTCTTAAGAAAGCAACCGAAAAAATGGAACAGTTGCCGAGGGGCTGAGTGTTCATTCGCAATCCTCCTCCTCCTCATGTGACCGCCATCGTATTTTCGAATCCCAACGTGATATGAAGAAATTAGAACACGCTTATTCCATTAAGTAAGCTATTAGAGAGAAAAATTAACGCTGCTTGAAATTTTTAATTACCTACCAATCCTAACCCTGAAAAAATTTCTAAAATTAGTACGGCGTTACCACCCACCGCCTAGGTAACTATTTTTCGTAAAGCAAATCAGTAAACTGATGTTGAGTATCAACATTTTATTTTTCTCTACACGGAGAAAAATAAAGTAGCTAATTTTGCTAATTCCCCTTAGCACGGGCAGATTAGCAAGAACCGCAAATTTAATGAATTTTTAGCTAAATCTTAGCTGCCCCAATCAAAATCTCTTTGCTAAGAGTACTAAAATAGCACCGGCCAAATTGAGTTTGTCTGCGACCTCAGTTATCTATAAGTCTATGTCTAAAAGCCGTGATACTGTTGAGCTATATTAGGTATTTGAAGAATTATTTTTAGAAAGAATGTGACATATTTACATATTTACATACACTCAAAACTAATCTGATAACGGAATGAGATACCGCAATCGATAACTGAGGGGTTACTCGGCAAAAAGGGAACAAATTTATTATAAAACCAGTAAAATGGAGACATTTTACATAAAACCAGTTATTTCTTCGAATATTCGCTCATATAGCCATGTTGCATTACTGTTTTCAAAGTGCATCAATCTTCAAAGTGCTCCAATTTGAGAACGGACCTTTACGAACTGCATTTCACTTTTGTCTCTTCTGTGCCAATTAAATTTCGTGTCACATACCTAACAACTGTAGTTATGTGACACGAAACTTAATTGGCACAGAAGAGACAAAAGTGAAATGCAGTTCGTAAAGGTCCGTTCTCATATTAGAGCACTTTGAAGATGAACAAACGTGTTTGATACTTGAGATGTTCTTCATGGTTAGTTTGTTGTAAGCTGATAGCGGAAAGTTATATCGTCATTGTGACTTCACCATCGCGTTCAGCGTTGAAAAAGCTAAAAGCCAAGGGTGGTTTTGGGGAGTTTTAAGGGGGGGGGGGGATTTCCCATAAATTCCCAAAATGAAACACTGACGAGTGACGCCTCATTTTAAATGGTTTTTTTACCCCTTATAATAAATAATATTGATCCGTTCTTTATTATTATAATTATTATTTTATTGATCCGTTCTTTATTATTTTCACTCTTTCACATATGATTATTATTAATTCCCAAAATGAAACACTGACGAGTGACGCCTCATTTTAAATGGTTTTTTTACCCCTTATAATAAATAATATTGATCCTTTCTTTATTGATATATGTACAGATATTGATCCGCTCGTTGCATAAAATTCACCAAGAAATCACCGTTGCATCGTCTCATTGCAACCAGTTAAGCCGCCAATTAAGTTGAGAGTTAAATCCATGCATTTACGTTCAGCGTAGTCGTTCCCACTTCAATGAGGTGATGTCGAGTGCATCAACTTCCAATCCGAAACAGTAGGCCATACCCCCCCCCCCCCCCCCCCCGGTGAAAAATACCCGTTCGAAATGAATCTTTAATTGCACCCTCCCCTGCTAGTGAGTATGCGATAAATAGCGGATTTACGGCGGTTTTTCCGGCGTTCAAAGTTGAAATTTCATTGACAATTACTTTTCTCGAACGGTTGAATTATTTCCGAACTTGCATCGTCAATGCGGAAATTCCGTGAATTATCTCCCGGTTTTTTTCACGCTCGGGCCTTTTGCATTGTTTTTCGAATATTGCATTGTTAATTCGGCTTTGAGACCGCAGAGGAACACCGAGCTGTCCATAATGAACGAGACGTTCGATTGATCGGTTAATTAATTATATAAATATAGTTTGGTAATGTCGTCAAACGTCTTTCACACCACCGATCTCTGGATGAAAAAACATGGAATGGTATTCATACGTTAATGTATTGGTCATGAATGATAAACATGATTACATCACGCTCTTTGCTCGCGGTTTCACACCGTTTGTGAGGTCCATGCACCCTCGCATTTCATTATTTTCCAGTTTTTATATGTTTTCATGTTCACTGTTTCCCAGCCCATAAACACACTTCCAAAACACATACGTTTTTTACATGTGACCACTACCGAAAATGTCAAAAAGTCCTGAATCACAAGAATATTTAAATCGGTGATTTTGGAAACTACCTGTACGCCATTTACCAAATTTTTCAGGACTAAAAACCATGGCAAAAACCATTTTTTCGTCTGTTGTTCTAAATCTTTTGGAAGTTATACAGTTTGACATGGATTTGCCACTGGGGGTCATGAAACATTTTCCTACACGGAAAAAATAGTAAACAGCAAGGGGCAATAATTATTATACTCGTACAATGCTAAGCAATTAGTAATGACGGATTTTGGTTTATTATCTGAGATACGAGAAATAAACCATTGGAATCGACCAGAGCAAAAACCGATATCTCAGAAAATACAGATGGAACGGTATATGAATACCAAACCATGAATATCGTCAGAAACTATCGGTTACTCAAGTATCGAACTATCGAACTATGCACTATCGATATAAAATATATATAAAATATCGATATTTTATGTCGATATATCTATATAAAATGTCGATATTTTGATACTATCGACTATCGATGACCATTTTTTAATCTATAATTTAGCGATCTAGACAGAAGACAGTACAAAGAAGATTATAAACCGTAGTGTCAAGAATTTGTAGAGTTTTTCCTATTACAGAGCAGCGTATCTTGTGATTATGTTGGCACTTGGGTGATGTGAATGTGAAACTGACTTCGTCTCAATATTTTATTTTTTTATCAACTGTGTTTGTACAAGACTTAACCGTGAACTCAACACGAGATATCCACAATTTGAACGAGGCCCGTCCGTGTGAGAAATCCTCTTTCCTTATGTGTGTTTATTTGAGTGTTTTGAAATGAACGAAAACCTGTGACTCACACCAAATTTGACCATTAAAATGACAATAACGGCTGATTTAGCCACTAGACGTTTCGACGGCCCGAAGGTTCGAGAGTTTTAATTGTTTTTATCTAATCAGGCGATACAGCGTGAGGAGGCTCCTTTGGTAGTCAGTGACCAACATTCATGACAGCTGCATTCACCTGGTAGTCGCTCACCTTAACTGCACATCAAGTAAGAAATACAACGCTCAATGACTCCATTAAAACCGTTTTTCTCAATTTCTGAAACGTTGAACAACAATGTAGAGCAACAATAATCGTAGTATAATTGTAGTATGAACTTGTAGTATAATTTAAGGATGAAATTATTTCGTATTCTTGTTCAAGAGTTTTCATGGACTTATTATAGCACCCATCTAGGTACGCACTTTCCTACCCACTTGAGATTCATATCTTTGATCTTAGGATTCATATCTATGTCATTAAGGTGTACCGCCGAACAATGTTCATATTACGACGGTGAAGTGGCGAACTCTCGAATCTACACAATCGCTACTTTACAGGAGCCAAACGTCTCAATTCTGTTGCAATACAAATTACCAAGATGCTAGTTACATCTTCAGGCCTTTCCCCCACACATGGAAGAAGTTTTTCGCGGCCGCGCGAGCGCTAATATCGTTAGCGCTCAACTAGGTCCGTAGGTACATCAATAAATCTCATTTTGGCCAAAAGTGGAGGTACGGGGATTTACCGCTTTACCGTCGTAATATTGATCGGCTGTACTCCTAACTTCAATGACATACAAAGATATGAATCTCAACTGGGTAGAATTCTGCTTGGTGTAGTAGGTACATAATAAAATTATTGTTGGCCCAGCTCCGATCATCTGACGAATCAACAATCAACGCACTCACAGCGAGAATTAGCGATGAATCCATCCATCATGCCAACGACAGTTAAAAGTGGGATTGGGTGCGACAAAATGCTAAACAGAAAGGCCGATAACAAGTAAAAAATCCACAGGCATGCAGCATGGCTACAAGAGCAAATTTTCGAAGAAATTATTGGTTTTTATGTAAAATGTCTGCGATGAAGAACATGAAGAACATCTCAAGTATCAACCACGTTTCTTCATATTCAAAGTGCTCCAGTTTTGGAACGGAATAAGATGAGAAATTGCGATTCGGATTTCACCGTCGTGATCATCATAATGAAACCTTTAAAATGAGAATGGTTCGATTTGAAAGAAACTTTGAGTTTTACGAAGTATTTGAGTCGACAATTGCTCTTGTTGAAGGTCCATTCGATCTCAGTCAAACACCTCGATTCGATATGAAGACTACTTTTTTCGAGATTTACGAAGTATTTGAGTCGACGATTGCTCTTGTTGAAGGTCGATTCGAACTCAAATGAACACCTCGATTCGATATGAAGTCTACTTTTTTCGAGTTTTACGAAGTATTTGAGTCGACGATTGCTCTTGTTGAAGGTCCATTCGAACTCAAATGAACACCTCGATTCGATATGAAGTCTACTTTTTTCGAGTTTTACGAAGTATTTGAGTCGACGATTGCTCTTGTTGAAGGTCCATTCGAACTCAAATGAATACCTCGATTCGATATGATGTCTACTTTTTTCGAGTTTTACGAAGTATTTGAGTCGACGATTGCTCTTGTTGAAGGTCCATTCGAACTCAAATGAACACCTCGATTCGATATGAAGTCTACTTTTTTCGAGTTTTACGAAGTATTTGAGTCGACGATTGCTCTTGTTGAAGGTCAATTCGAACTCAAATGAACACCTCGATTCGATATGAAGTCTACTTTTTTCGAGTTTTACGAAGTATTTGAGTCGACGACTACTCTTGTTGAAGGTCCATTCGAACTCAAATGAACACCTCGATTCGATATGAAGTCTACTTTTTTCGAGTTTTACGAAGTATTTGAGTCGACGATTGCTCTTGTTGAAGGTCCATTCGAACTCAAATGAATACCTCGATTCGATATGAAGTCTACTTTTTTCGAGTTTTACGAAGTATTTGAGTCGACGATTGCTCTTGTTGAAGGTCAATTCGAACTCAAATGAACATTTCGATTCGATATGAAGACTACTTTTTTCGAGTTTTACGAAGTATTTGAGTCGACGACTACTCTTGTTGAAGGTCCATTCGAACTCAAATGAACACCTCGATTCGATATGAAGTCTACTTTTTTCGAGTTTTACGAAGTATTTGAGTCGACGATTGCTCTTGTTGAAGGTCCATTCGAACTCAAATGAACACCTTGATTCGATATGAAGTCTACTTTTTTCGAGTTTTACGAAGTATTTGAGTCGACGATTGCTCTTGTTGAAGGTCCATTCGAACTCAAATGAACACCTCGATTCGATATGAAGACTACTTTTTTCGAGTTTTACGAATCATTTGGGTCGACGATTGCTCTTGTTGAAGGTCCATTCGAACTCAAATGAACACCTCGATTCGCTATGAAGTCTACTTTTTTCGAGTTTTACGAAGTATTTGAGTCGACGATTGCTCTTGTTGAAGGTCCATTCGAACTCAAATGAACACCTCGATTCGATATGAAGTCTACTTTTTTCGAGTTTTACGAAGTATTTGAGTCGACGATTGCTCTTGCTGAAGGTCCATTCGAACTCAAATGAACACCTCGATTCGATATGAAGTCTACTTTTTTCGAGTTTTACGAAGTATTTGAGTCGACGATTGCTCTTGTTGAAGGTCCATTCGAACTCAAATGAACACCTCGATTCGATATGAAGTCTACTTTTTTCGAGTTTTACGAAGTATTTGAATCGACGATTGCTCTTGTTGAAGGTCCATTCGAACTCAAATGAACACCTCGATTCGATATGAAGTCTACTTTTTTCGAGTTTTACGAAGTATTTGAGTCGACGATTGCTCTTGTTGAAGGTCCATTCTAATTCAAATGAACACCTCGATTCGATATGAAGTCTACTTTTTTCGAGTTTTACGAAGTATTTGAGTCGACGATTGCTCTTGTTGAAGGTCCATTCGAACTCAAATGAACACCTCGATTCGATATGAAGACTACTTTTTTCGAGTTTTACGAAGTATTTGAGTCGATAATTGCTCTTGTTGAACGTACATTCGAACACTAATGAACACCTCGATTCGATATGAACTTTACTTTTTTCGAGTTTTACGAAGTATTTGAGTCGACAATTGCTCTTGTTGAAGGTCCATTCGAACTCGAATGAACACCTCGATTCGATATGAAGTCTACTTTTTTCGAGTTTTACGAAGTATTTGAGTCGACGACTGCTCTTGTTGAAGGTCCATTCGAACTCAAATGAACACCTCGATTCGATATGAAGTCTACTTTTTTCGAGTTTTACGAAGTATTTGAGTCGACGATTGCTCTTGTTGAAGGTCAATTCGAACTCAAATGAACACCTCGATTCGATATGAACTCTACTTTTTTCGAGTTTTACGAAGTATTTGAGTCGACGATTGCTCTTGTTGAAGGTCCATTCGAACTCAAATGAACACCTCGATTCGATATGAACTCTACTTTTTTCGAGTTTTACGAAGTATTTGAGTCGACGATTGCTCTTGTTGAAGGTCCATTCGAACTCAAATGAACACCTCGATTCGATATGAAGTCTACTTTTTTCGAGTTTTACGAAGTATTTGAGTCGACGATTGCTCTTGTTGATGGTTCATTCGAACTCAAATGAACACCTCGATTCGATATGAAGACTACTTTTAAGAAATAATTGGTTTTTATGTAAAATGTCTGCGATGAAGAACATGAAGAACATCTCAAGTATCAACCACGTTTCTTCATATTCAAAGTGCTCCAGTTTTGGAACGGAATAAGATAAGAAATCGCGATTCTGATTTCACCGTCGTGATCATCATAATGAAACCTTTAAAATGAGGTACCACGAGTGAGAATGGTTCGATTTGAAAGAAACTTTGAGTTTATCGACGTATTTGTTTTGGCAATTGCTCTTCTTGAAGGTCCATTCGATCTCATATCAGTCAAACACCTCGATTCGATATGAAGTCGACTTCTTTCTTTTCTCTCGATGTATTTGAGTTGACAATTACTCTTCTTGAAGATCCATTCGACCTCAGTCAAAAACCTCGATTCGATATGAAGTCGACTTCTTTCTTTTCTCTCGATATATTTGAGTTGACAATTGCTCTTCTTGAAGATCCATTCGATCACAGTCAAACACCTCGATTCGATATGAAGTCGACTTTTGTCGTTCGGAAAAGAACTTAGTGGGCCCGCGGGGTCCATATGGGTACATGCCAAATTTTGAACAAAATTGACCAAATTAATTTTTTTTTAATTTTTTCCGTGTTCTAGAGGACGATTGGTGATAAAATCCAAAGATTCACAAAAATAAGGACACAACAATAGTTACGGACCTTAATGGGTTAAAAGACAAGGTGGTTGCTTCAGGAAAAGATGCGGGCAACTTTAAGGATTTTGTTCCAGTCTTGACGGAAAATATAAGAAACGTCCAAATAGAGCTAGTTGATGCCGAAGAAATCAATAAAATAAAATCTTGCATCCCTGAAGGACTTCCAACCTTCAGGGGAACGATGAAAGTACACCAAACGATTTTTGTTATGAAAACCCCCCAAGAACGGACCATGAATTCACTGAGCTGCACATGCTACGAGTGCAAGAATTTCAAGCTGGGATCAATGTGGTACGCGGGGGTACCTACTTAAGTTCCATATAACGTTGATTTAATTGTGAGTTTCTATTTGGTTCATTAAAGACGTTTTGGTACATTAGATTGAGTTTTGTAACTCCCCTGCTTATCAACGTAACTCCCCTGCCTGACCGAAATTTAAAATTGTTATTAAATGTTCAACCAGTGCGTTTTTAGAGCCTACTGAGGTATAGCATACTCAGTGAACGTCATTGGAAGAGAATCATGGGGAAAAAACGGCAAATTTCAACATATCAGAATTTTGAAACATGACTAGCCAAAATAGACACTTTGACTGAGAATGACCCATATGTCAACTGCAGCTAGTTACTGAATTTAACTAGCTAAGAAAAAATAATATAAATTGAGGGATGGTTGAACTTTAAAGTTCCTGAAAAAGTTAGAAAATGTGACAGATCATACTTTGCCATCTTTCTACAGATATTCTTTCAAGATGGCAGCCTCAGCCCCATTAGAAGACACACTGCCACCGGAGTATCCGCACGGCTTGAGCTTCCACTCGCTACATCCGGTCCCAGTGCCGCCCCCGCAATACTACGAACAGATGGTCTCCGGAAGTGTTACGACCCGGAACATACCGCCGCCTCCATATTCAGTCGAAACGCCGGTCAACTCTCATTTACCCAACATGAAGACGTCCCAACCTCTGCAATACCCTTTCATCGTCACTGCGTACCCTCAAGCGCCGGTGCGCCGTCCCCGCCGCCGCGTACCTGCATGTGTTAGGATAATATCGTCAATCATTCTTACGGTTATAATTGCTGCAGTCTGTTGTACTATAGTTAATTACGTTAATAATAGCTAATCGTAGTAGGAAGCTAATAGAAGCTAATCTTCTGATCTATCTTTGTCTGCCTTCACCCTGCAACTGCATTTTAAATACTTGGCAAAAGTTACGAAAATGCCAGAATCCCGTCTACCAAGAATTGTTGCCGTCGAAGTGATAGGACGAGAGTTTATTGGGCGGACTCTTTGGCCTTAAAGTATAATATCCCAAACTCGCTGTCTCTCCTTGATACAAAAAAACTTATCCTAGAAGCTGACGTATTTCTCAAGGGTTTCAGGGACGAAAGACGCGCGTATTTTCGGCAGAGAGCTGTAGATTCCGACAACTACACCCTGTACAGAGAGCTGGATCCTAACGTAAGGGTGGCCAGTTTCTTCAACCCGGTTGACATACCCCTGTACGCTGCCCGGTGGCTGTTCAGACTGAGGACCGAAGTCATAAATTTGATAAATTATTATTATTGTATACAACTCAAACTCCGGCGGATGGCAGCAATGCAGCGATGCTGTATTGTTTATGGGCATAATTATGGATATTTATGCAAGATGCAAATAATAAACGTATTTCTATTCTATTCTATTCTTCTGATCTATACATGCGCAGCGGAATATTTTAATGAAATAAATGCAATGCCAAGTTATTTTAAACCCTTTGAACTACTAAACCACATGAACTTTCTCAGGCTTGTATCAGCCCTCAAGTGGGGCCTCAGGATTGAATTACATATCGTCCATTTGGAAGAAGAGTGGCACAATCCGGAAAATTGCATTTTTGAGATAAACACAGTGACAACCATGAGTTCTTTCTCTAAAGACGATCGCCATGTCAATGTTTCAGATAGTTTTTGCTAGAGAGCACTTTTGTCACTCTTCCACCGGCCCCATTTTACGTACATTGTCGGTGCTGTACAGCCACTTCGTCTGTTGTGCCATTCTCCCATGCAGTTGTGCTTTGTCCGTCCGATGGGACGGTACCGTTTGTTAACTGAAGACGGCCACTATTTGAAATCTCCACGATATTTTCGTGTGATGTGTCATTCTCCAAAAGAATCCCGTTTTATGTTATACGAAAACGCCACATGCTGCATGACTGTGGAACTGTTGAGCAAACAAGTGTAACCTTACACATGAGAGCCGAAAAGACGTTCCAGCGCTCCAGGTCATGAACTGAAAATTTCCTGCTCTCATCTTATCATTAAAATTTAAGAAGGGTAATTGTTTTTTTCTTTTTTTTCTCGGGCGATTCCAATATTTCTAGACAACAAAAATTTTCTGTATTGTTCATTTACCTCCTTTGGTTGAAAAACCTTTGTCTGTTTGGAGGGTTGTAGGAGGTGGTAAGAAAAGAAGAAGTTTTTCCCGAGCTTTCGGCTTTAATAAGCCATCTTCAGGGGTAGGTAGGTATTGTTTCCTCAGAATAAACTACATGTCAGGTTATAACCTGACATGTAGTTTATTCTGAACGAAAGAGACCGGGTTAAGGAAACAATACCCACCTACCCCTGAAGATGGCTTATTAAAGCCGAAAGCTCGGGAAAAACTTCTTCTTTTCTTACCACCTCCTACAACCCTCCAGACAGACAAAGGTTAGACAACAAAAGGTAATTGTATGATTGAATTTAAATGCCTATCCGGTCACTACTGCCAGAATAATCTATATTTAGGAGTAATATCTATTGAAACTCTCGTACTTATGCCATGAAATCGTGTGGTATATTGGTAATGATTATTGATTTCCTTTAAATATCGATTATTTGTTGAATTATACAGGATTTCAGTAGGAGGCTTTATTTCTGTATATCCCGAAATCCTATTGATATGTCATTAGAAATCAATAAACCATCGGGCGGGGGTTTTATATAACTAATACGGATGAGCACAAAGACCAGATGACAGGGGCTTTTGACTCCCAATGCTGCCTGAGGGTGGGGATTATACGTCACCGGATACCCTTGATCGTCCTGAGGGCGGAACTCTCCCTCTAAGAAGGGTATCGAGTACGTACTTTTTACTGCTTTTCAACTCCGGGAGACTCCATCGAGCGGCAGATTCCTGACCGTATTTCCAAAAGGGTGTACCATTGGGAGGGGAGTGATCAAATTCCCCTTAGGCAAGTTCAACATTGGATCCGGCTCCCGGGTCTCGATACGCTGACATTTGGTCCGGCACATCTGTCCCTTGGCTTTTCATCGCACTTGTTACTTGTTTACTAACCCGTCACAATAGCTGTAAACAAACGTTCTTTTGTAGCAGTCCCAATTTGCCGAATCAGAGGATGAATAAGTGTTTACACAATATTGGCCCTGACTGGGCGCTCCCGGTTGTTCCTTTACTTTACGTCCTATACAATTTTGGAGCCATACAAAGTGCTTCAGTTATAGCCCTACGCATTTTGCCCTATTTTTGGCTATCATCAATATTTTTTTATTTTATTATTTTATTTTACATAAGTAGGTACTCGTATACCTAAATGTAGAAAATTAAAAATTGTTCAATAAATCAATATTTAATATTGATGATAACCCAAAATACAGCAAAAGTGCGTAGGGCTGTTACAGCCTGTATTACAGTAACTTTTGCTGTATTACAGTAACTGAAGCTCTTTGTATGACGCCAATATATTATTTTTTCTATTTCCCTTTTTAATTATACAAAATACATTTTTAAAGTAGTACAGGAAACATCATCCCAAGGTGGGCCAAAATGCCCGTGATAGGGGTACAGTTCATAATAAAATAGTAACATAACAACACATTTTGTAATAACACATAATATGTGATATTATAATAGTAACGTATTATAATAGTATTATAATGTGGTATATTATAATAGTAGCATAATGACCGACCCTCGACATCCTTCAACATCAGTAGCATAATAAAATAACACTTCTTCAAATAAAAATAAATAGGTAGTGGTATTTTTGAATTGTAGTGTTCCTTAAATCTTATGCTTTTTTTTCGTGGTATGATATTGTTGTTATTTTTTTCTTTTGGGATTTGTGTAATATGGGACTTTTTTTTAATTCAATTATGGGAAGTTCAATTTATTCAGCAAAGCTTGGGAGCGCTCTCTTCTGTTTTTGTTCAACATTGCTCTTAATTAAGAGTTCTGCTCTGCCGTGGAGAGACCACTTAATTTCAAAATTCAAGTTTTTTAGAAATTAGCTTTACATTTTTTCATATAAACCCCCGTGAAGTTTCCCTCCCAGGTGCGTCATGTAAGAAATATTCGTTCATCATTGCCATTCTACAAGTAACAATATAACGTGAGAAAGATTCGCTCATCAATGCCACACGTCATGTGAGAAATATTCGTTCATCACTGCCATACCTACAACATGTAACAATATAACGTGAGAAATATTGGTTCATCACTGTCATACAACATGTAACAATATTACGTGACAAATATTCTCGCATCAATGTCATACGTCATGTGAGAAATGTTCGTTCATCACTGCCATACAACATGTAACTTTATACCATGAGAAATATTACCTCATCAACGCCATACGTCATGTGAGAAATATTCGTTCATCACTGCCATACTACATGTAACCATATAACGTAAGAAATATTCGCTCATCAATGCCTTACGTCATGTGAGAAATAGTCGTTCATCACTGCCATACAACATACATGTTACATGTAACAATATAACGTGAGAAATATTCTCTCATCAGTGCCATACAACATGTAACAATATAACGTGAGAAATATTTGCTCATCAATGCCATACGTTTTGAGAAATATTCGTTCATCACTGCCATACAACATGTAACAATATAACGTGAGAAATATTCGCTCATCAGTGCCATACAACATGTAACAATATAACGTGAGAAATATTCGCTCATCAGTGCCGTACAACATGTAACAATATAACGTGAGAAATATTCGCTCATCAGTGCCATACGTCATGTGAGAAATATTCGTTCATCATTGCCATACAACAGGTATCATGTAATATAATGGATTGGTTACGGGAGACGGCGTACCCGGACCCACCCTGACGGCACCTAGGACTTGGTCAAACCTTTGTAAGGTAGGATTAAGGGGGGGGGGGACGCAGATTCCTTCTGACGGGTCAAATAGTGATGGCTGGCGGGAGGGGGGAACGCAAAATCCTTCTGACGAGTCAAATAGCGATGGCAGGAAGGAGAGGGGGAACGCAAAATGCTTCTGACGGGGCAAAAACCTTAGACAGGAGTGAGGGGGGAACGCAGAATCCTTCTGACGGGTCAAATACCGTTGACTTTTTGAGGGAGTGGGGGGACGCAGAATCCTTTGAGGGGTCAAAAACGTCGAACTTCGAACGCCGTGGGGGGGGGGGGGCGAACACCAAATCCTTCAAACGTCAAACACTTTGTAGGACCGAATCCCTCTTGGAGGGGGACACCGTCACCTTCCGATGGGGAGCGTCTGATTTGTCGACCGCGTCTGATCTGAGCGTCCTGATCTGTCGGCCGAGAATAAGAAGATTCTGGTCACAATCGGTCAGCTGCCCCAACTCTGGGCGGACATGTATACACATGGCGGACATCCCGCACGGGAGTGAATTCTACAACTAATTTGTCACTAAAAATGTCCTATGACTCATATTTTTTAACCTTTATTGATTTGGCTCATGGTTTATATGTTTGGCTCATACTGTTTCCGACATCCTGCATGTTTCAATAAGGCGCTTGCTTTTCAAAATTATTGACAAGATAAGATTAATCAATTGTTTAATCGAATAAGTGAATGTGTACTGTAGGATGAGGTCGAGGATGCCAATGTCATTATTTCGTTAATTCGGCTTCGGCAAAATAACATCAGAAATCAAGAAAGAACAAACTAGAGATGGGAAATCGATATCGATGTTTGTCGTCGATTTCGATATTTTACCATCAATGTTTAAAGTTCGATAACATCGAAATATATCGATTTCCTATGCTCCGATAACATCGGTCCAATTTATTACTCAATTCTGATATGATTATTTATTCTTTGCAGGACACAGGTTCTTCAGGAATAACAAAATAAGTTACAAAATGGCTCTTCATTATCACTTTTACATTTTCAGAAACATTTTTACATTTTTAACATTTTTTATTTTTCTCACTTGTCCGGATCAGGTTTTGATGAACCTTGTCACTTCAAATTTCTTGTATTCCCCGAAGTTTTTATGGCCCTCCCACGTAGAACACTGGGATGCCTTTCCATCTACCTTTCTGAAAAACCGCCACCACTTGCCAGGAGGCATTTTGAGATTTCAACACCAAAAAAATTACAAATAGTAATAAGAATAAGTGTTCGTTCATACAAAAATACTGAAAACAACTGTGTCAAAAGAGAAATGTTGACATTGACATCGAATATCGATGTTTTCTTTAGATGTCCCGTCCCTAGAACAAACACAACACAAAGAAAATCCAATCAACTGTCAAGAGTTAGTTTGGTTGGTTGGGTGGTTGATTGTGATGGTCCTTCTTAGATGGAGGACAGCTGACTCTCACTAAGACCTGGAGGTGGTGGTCAACTTTCTTTAGTGTTTTGAAGTGCACTCTGTATGTAGAGGTAAATGTACTGTCAACATTACCTACGCCTACACGTCGTAGATTTTGAAACTGATAAAATATGAGGGATAAAAAAGTATCCGGTCCGATACTAAGAAAAAAGTATCGACTACGATATCAGGGGGAAAAGTATCGTTATGTATCGATACTTTTAGGACATCCCTATTCTGTGCTGTTACCGTATCTCACTCAGTTACATTTATTTCTAATAAAAGAATGTTCGTAAGTAAAAATAGGGATTTATCCTTTATCAAGTACCTTTAAATCCCATGGAGTAATACAATTGAATTTAATTGACTCATTTGAAAAACCCAAATACGACTCAAAAACGACGAAAAAAACGCGAAAAGCGTCGAATTTGAGTCGAACAGAGCTCAACGGACACTGCATCCCACCAAAAACACTTCTCCAAAACGCTACTTTCGCCCCTCTCGTATCCCGAAAATAAGTCCGACGCCAAACACACTTTACTTCAAAACTGTCGGATCCTTAACCGTATTTAACGCCCGCCACCAATATCGCCCGTCAGTCACTTTAAAAAAAAAAATTTTTTTTTCGTCCGTTTGTTTTATTAATTTTTTTCCCGAAACGCGATTTTGTCAGTCTCACCCACCTGTCAGTCAGCTGTGGGCCACATTTCCCAGAGTGTATCGAATAATTTGAAAGGTCTATCTTCAGCTCGTCTTCATCCATTCAGACTTTTCAACGTTTCAACTTCAGATCAGCAACTTTTTTGGCGATCGCTTGTTTTCAATATTTTTTTTCCCCGTTTAGTTTCACGTATTCATTCTTAATGTTTATGAAGGGAGTTTTTTCCCGGTTTCAATTTTTTCTTCTTTTTTTTCATTATAACGTAACTACTGCATCAAATCGATCAAAAAAACGTTTCAGGTAGAATTCGTTATGATCTAAAAACGTCAATCGTCATTTGGAGTATTTTTTAAATATTTTCTCGTAGAGATGAGCATGATGAATATAATATGAAATTGAACGCCCATTTCGCCCGTATCGGAACGAGAAGTCTGAATGAAATATTGATGGAAAGATACTTAATTTGGAAAAACGCTAAATTTAGCCTTTTTTGCGTTCTCATAATTAGTTTCGATATCTAATTAGTCTCGATATCTGAAGCGTCCAAGTGAGATACCGCATATGGGTCTTTCTCCCAGAAAGCAACATTTTCAAATTTCAATGTTAGAAAAAATAAATAAAATGCTCCAGACTCTTTGAAAAACATTTTTTTCTTTGGGCGATTCCAATGGTTCATTATCGAAGATGATAAACCAAAAACATAGATACACGCAGGTGACCATACGTAATGATTATTCATGCCTATCCACTCACGAATACTATTTATTTTGAAGAAAAATAAATAAAAATGCTAGGTAGGTAACATCAATTTTATAATCACATTTTCGATACAAAGAGTCCAATTTTCATTTTAAAGTCATGCTCAGTCAAGTAGGTGGTTTTGTTTCAATTGTATAGAATGACTAATTGAGATTAATTAAGGAGATATCGTACTTACTTGGGATTTTAGTAATTAATTCGTTATAATTATTATTGTCTTTGCCGTCATCCTCGTCATTATCCGTCTTCCGATGAAACAGGGGTGGACGGAGAATGACGGGAAGAAATGGATTTTCCTGTACATCTTCACGTAACTTTGACAAATTCTCTATTGATTGGAGTGAAATTTAACGGGAAAAAATTTAAAATTAGCGGGAAAAAACAGCTGTGTCCGTCAAAATTCAAGAAACATCTTGGACCAGGTGACACGTGCAACAAGTCCGGAGAAACATATTCTCCTCTTGATTTTCGAAGGAAATTAACTTAAATGAGAACCCCTAGGAAGAATCTCAAAAGGTTGATCACGGTGCTTTAAAGGCGCCAATTTTCGGTTAACCCTCGAAAAACCTTTGTTTCAGGACATCAAAGTTGGGAAGGTCTCGGACACGGACGGAGAATGACGAATTGACTATTCAAACTTTTTTTCATATTGAATGAAGTCATTAATCGTAAAAATGAGAAAAGCGGTTCTAGATAAAGTCAAATACAATAATTTCAACTCAAGAAATTATGATGGGGCTTGGAAAACGCCCCAGACATCAAAATGTCGCTTTCTGGGAGGATGACCCATATGCAGCCCAAAATGTGTGAGTTTTTGGTGTCACTGGATTCCGGTCATTTCAGGGAAGAAGAGTTTGGAGTGGTTCGGTGGTGAAAACTCGCGACGAAACCTTGAAAGTAAAAAAATTACGTTAGTTTGTAAAACCTGCAGTACGTTCTTGGGTGAGGCCGTATAGCAGTGGCAATGGATGTTGGACGGAAGTTGATGGTTCGCTTTTGATGGAGCCCCGCTAGAAGGGTTTTACTGGCATTTGATTGACGTCACACGAGTTTGCATTCGTTGATGCTCCACGACGTCGATACGATCTAGTTCTAGTGGTCTCGTTGAAACGTCGAGGGAAGAGCGAGGACGAAACCAAAGCACACACTTGACGTAAAGACCTCGTGTTTACTTGCTTTACATGGGACCGCGACTAGTGATAGAGATAAGTGAAGATCGGAGATCGAGATAAAGTGATAACACTTCAAACATGAGCGAGTCCAACGTGCAGTATCTGATTGACGTCGCTGTTCACTGGACGCTGGATGTGGATGGCCACATTGCTGGTTCTCAGGGAACAAAGACGCTTGCAACGTGACTGATGATGAGCTTTGCTTTTCTACGCGAAATAGGACGGTTCAAGTGGAATCGATGCTTAGCGTACGTACAAAAGAGTCTACGTGGTAACGACCCCAGTAGTAGACACGTTAGCTGATGAGCTACCTACCCTATGAGCTACCCGCAGCGTTTAACAGATTTTTTCAGTAATTTTAGCACATTTTTCTTTCCCTCTGTGCTAGTTCTATTGTCCCACAACTGCTGCACAAGGATCTATCATAAAATGTTCAAAATAATGAAGTAATAGCCAAAATAGTCAACCAACTTCTTCCCCAGTAGTAGACACAGATGCGAACCAGTAGTAGACGAGCGCCCCATTGCATCACAATAGTATAATAATCGCCATTAAAATAATTTGATATCCTTTTTCTTCACATTTTCAATCAACATTTGACATGTACGGGATAATAGATAACTCCGCCTGAGTAAAATCATCAGCAAGTTCAAAATTGTTTTTATTCCAACAAGAAACGTTCCAAGAAGTTTCGCTAAAAACAATGCCCGTGAGTAACTGTTGACAGTCAATTAGAACCTGATAGGTAGGTAGTTACTCTATTTGAACTTCCTAGGAATATGATTTACTAAACTGTATGGAGGTAGGATACATGAAATAATTTAGGAACAATACCGTTTCAGTACACAGCATCATTAAAACGAACGCCTTTCAAAAAGGTAAAACTCAACCGTGAAAATTAGAAATCCAAACAATATGAAAAAAAATCCAGTCATGCAGCATGACAATAAGAGCGAATTTTTGAAGAAATAACGGATTTTATGTAAAATGTCTCCATTGAAGAACATGATGTCCGTGAAGAACGTCTCATCAACCACGTTTCTTCATCTTCAAAGGGCTCCAGTTTGAGAACGGAATAGGATATCGGAATTGATAGTGAATACCTAATATAGTGAATACCCTAATGAGTAGGTATAAACTATACCTCAAATTAGTAATCTAAGGAATTAGGTAGCCCTATGGTTCGAGGCCCAGTAGCAGTCAAGAATTAGACCAGTGAAATCTGAAATACCTTCATAATCGTGAGGAAACACTAAGCTTAGATAAATAAATATGAAGTGATTAATACAATACCCAGTAGTGTTTAAGTGTTTAATAAGTGTTTACAACTGGAAAATTACTGTTTTTAGTACCCAGTAGGTGACAAATCCAATACAAGAGTTATGTCGAATGATATCTGCATTTCGATGCTTGTCCTCCGACCATCTACAAACGTTTAAAAACAAAGAGCAACTGAAATTTTAAAGAAATAAGTGAGAAAATCAAAGAAAACGAAACTCAACTCCTTGTGCTTTCTCACTATATCACTGGCCGTCTGAGTGACTGACTTATGACAAACGTGATAGCAACTCTGGGTAACTTGATCTTGGCGGGAACCACGTATGAAACTCTTATTGAGTTAAGTTTTTGAATGGTGCCAACTTCAAACTGATAGGTGGCGGGTAAATCTTATTTTTTTAATTCAAAGTTAGAAGTGTTTACTACTGGTGGAGTGTCTACTACTGGAGGTGTTACCCTACGTCTACCATAAATAATCGAAAGAGCTGTTGAGAGACCTAAACTGTGATGATTTGCTGAGTGTCCTTGGTTCTCGATGTTATTGTTCGACCACTCTGTGAATGCAGACTGGATATTCCTCTGGGTGGGCATATTGCCTAACCCCCGGAGAACAGGGGACCCTCAGCAAACCATACATTACAAAACCTACTATCTAATCGTTAAGATACATTAAGGGTGTTTTCAATACTACATCATGAATCTACAACATTCTTTTAGCTTGCATAAACTAATATTTCTAGTTATGGTGCTGAATTATGGAACGAAAAACCGTAAATAGTCAACTAACTTCCTCAAAAGAACTGCTAAGTAGAGATACGATATCGATATTTTACCTCTAATATTCTATTTTTATTTGATTAAATAATAGAAGAAGAAAGAAGAAGAAGAAGAAGAAAAACGTTTATTGAAAAGAAGAATAATAATAAGAACAATCCAGTTATTGGTGTATTATCTTCGATCTTGTATACAAGATATATGATCTACAAGATATATACATATATGATCCACCCTACATGCTCCTATAAATTATAACCAGTCCTGAAATATGACTCCTCCCGTCCACAGCCCCCTCACGTTCAAAACTTGTGTCCAAATTCATCTGCTCCTTTATTGCTCAAATAAAGTTATATTGTTCGTTATTAGTTCAGTGTTCTTCAGTTCTATTCCCTGAGGTTAAACAGTGCTCTCAACATAAAAATCAAGCAGTGGTTGTGGCTACACATTGAAGCTTTGGTTCTCGTGTATCAGAGAGAGTAGAGGACTGAAATAGGCATCCTATGTCATCATAATTGTTCGGCCTTTTGCTCTTAAATATTGATAGGTTGGCAGTAGGCGTAGGCATTGACTGTCGGCTGTAGTTACGTTCCCGTATTGACTCAACTTCGTTTTCAGAACTGCAACGGGTGAACCGTTACTAATATACGATCAGTTTGTAAATAGAACAGCCGAAGCTCAATTTCACATCAAAGTCTGACCCTAATATTTTCGCCAGGCCACGTCTCCCCGAATCGTCATTTGCTTCAGTTGAAACCCAAACGCTTGAAGGGCAGGAATTCATAATTTATCTAGTTTTCAGAAAGCAGGCGGGAAAACACTGATGAGCCCTGATGCGGCCCCGTTCTTCATGACAGACGATGGTTTGGATGGGACAGACGGAAACAGACAGACGGACGGACGGGATCGCGGATACGTCTACAATCGGTTGCTTCCCTGTTGAATTGTTGATCGGTTTGACTGTTGACTGACCGACCTTGCTCACTGTAGTTCTCCCTTCTGGAAACACGTCTTTCTCCTGGGCCCCGGGAAGGTTGCATTATTCAAAACCTTTCGTTTCAGAACTGAGCAACACAGCTGGAGTCACTTTTCACAGGATTTCTCCCTCCCGCTAAATTGGTAAGTTAAGGGCTTCGGAGTGAGGGCTACTTTGGGTGCATCAATCCAACGATCTCCGTGATCAGCGCACCTAGAGAATTCTCCTTAGCAATCGAAACTCGTGTCAAAGCTCTATTTGGGGACTGCAGAAATTCCGACACTGCATTATTTTTTGAACCGATCAAGTTCATTCCATCTCCACTCTAAATTTACCAGAGCCCTGATTAACCGAACGTTGCAAACTACAAGCAATTCACTGGCTCATCATTCATCTTCTTGAAGTGTTGCCAATTCAATGTTCTCAGCGTTGAATTGGGCTACCTCCAATTACGATATTTGTGAAATGAGAACAGAGATAAATGTAACGAAAATCAGTCCAATAGTGTAATTTTGAGCCTCAACGTCAGTCCACATCAATTATTTTCACATTCAAGTAACGCTGAGAAAATGCTCCGAGCACAGTATGAAGTACTTCGGAATCAAACAAGATGCTGCTTATTCGGAAGCCCAAAAGAACCAGGGTGGAGTTACCCAAGGCCCACTCTAGTACGTCCTCTACACCAGCGATCAACCCGACAGAGGAGAAAATGCTCCAGGTAAGTTTGCAGATGACACTGCCATTTTGGATGTTGTATAAGGAATACAATTTTATTTATTTACTTCATTCATACAAGGAAATCATACAGGATACATATTTAAAATTGCACATTCCACAGTTATGACTACACTAATTAGGTACATTTCCATCTCTAAGGTCATAGACCCGTCCAGGGACTAGTTGACGTTGTTATAGTATAATTTTCAGGAAAGAACCATAATGATATTAATATGAACCGTGGTTAAAGACAATAATAGTACAAAATTCATTTTTTTACAATTTTCTCAAACTAGAGCACCTTGAAGATGAAGAACCGTGGTTGATACTTGGGGGGGGGGGGGGGGTTCAAGTAGGAGCATGATGGCTGTTTTCAAAGAGCTGAAATTATCCAAAGCGATTCGTCTGAGTAGTTTAATGATGAGTTTAAGAGACTGCGTTGGTAAGAAAAACAATTATCAGGCCCTGCACGGTCTTGAGGTGAAGCCACAAAGACAAGTTGTTTGGAAGGCTCGCCGGTAGAGGCGGCGTGGGTCCTCCCACCGAGTAGGGATATAAAAACGAACTTTATAGCTTCTGTGTGGTTTTGTTGCCGCGGCGTTTTTGTGGTTTTCTCGTCGAATATTTAAGCTTGGAAGAGTTTCATTGTGTATAGAAGCCTCTGGGGGGTCGGTGGCGCCCCCGGCGGGCGTTCAAACTGCGGTAGAATGTGATTGGGCCCGTTCTGTCTTTCAAGATGGACAACACGCACAGACGGACGCCGTACAATTCCAAGAGACGAAATTCGAATTCCTATGAAACTCCCACGTTTTTTAACCAGTTTCATTGAAATATTAATCAACGTTGAAACCAGACTTTAGTAGATCCCACCACAGTCTAACTTTCCTTCATTTCTTCAACAATAAAACCCCCGTAGAGAGAAGCGCTGGTGATGTTTCGATATTCATTCTCATCTTCTTCACGTGCTCCGCATCCAAGATGCAGGAGGTACGTACACTGTTATCCCGAAGTTATCACCCGAACTTAACCTTTTAAGCGCCACCCGACGCATAAAACGAGTTTTATCGCTTCTCAGGTGTTCGTAGCCATTGAATCAGTTAAAAATGCGAGGGAAAAAAAACGTTATGAGGCGTCGGCCACCGGATTAAAATATTTTACTGCCCCACACCCTTGGAACCCTCTTAAACGAGAGTTTTGTTTCCCCCGAGTTTTATGACCGCTTGTAATTGAACTTACAGCTTCATTGAAATCGGAACCGACCTGCCCCTTGCAACGCAAGACCAAACAAGACTTGGAAAATACAAATAGTTTAACTGAAATAGTTATTGAAAGTATTGAAATAATTAACAGAAACTTTTGATTTTCTTTCAATAATGAATATTTGACTCAAAACATAGTGAAAACCCAGTTTTCGTAGCCAATAATTTCAACAATTTCCGGGGGAAGGCGTCCTCCCCCCCCCCACCGCTTATTAGGGGGTATTCCATACAGATATACTTAAGTATTTTTCCCCCCGGGCCCGCATCAGCGGCTCTGATCATTAAATGATTGAAGACCAAGAAGGTATTGAGGGTGACCATATGACCAGAACCGAGAAACCCGACGTCAAAAACCAGGACAATATCCGGATAGGCTTTGACTTTGATCAGAAAAATGACAACTTTTCCTATCTTTCTATTGAATAGTGTTAAAAAAACAGTATTAAAACAATGAGTTTTAAATTTAAATTGTGCAACACGATAAAACATAACTTTTACAACTTCAAGACTGTGAGGTTTTAAATTGTGGATGGATTGTTTTATCATAGTTTTTCGTTTGGAAGCAGGTTTGTCCATTGTGTGTTGTGTTACGTGAAGTACCTACTGTTGTATCATCTGGGACCAGTAAAAGAAAAAAATCTGATGCTTAATTTTATATTGCATTGAGGGGTAGTTGAAGCGTGATTTCATTAAGTTTTAAAAATCGAATGTTTATTGAAAAGTTCTGAAAAGGTTGCTATCTTGGAGTAGGTAGAATGCAACAAAGTCGTAGGTAAGTTGCATCTTTAGTTGAGTGAATGTATCGATGAGATGCGTTGGTGTACAGCATCTTCCGTACATTGCACTCGCCTTCTCAATCATCAATGATGATCATCTTCGTATCAATGATGACTTGTTGGAGAGTTGTAATTCTGTTATTGTTCATTTACCTTTACTTGTCCATTTACCTCTCTTAAATTTGCCGGACGGGCAGAACTCGGGATGGATCCATCTGCCACTCTTACCTGCCGCTTTAAGGATTACATCTTACATGTCCCTTTACAAACTCTTATAATCTTAAATGCCAAAAATAATATTCATCTGTCTCACGGGAAGGAAGAATTTAAGATTTTTATAGTTCAGCTTCCCTATAAACCCCCATCCCTATGCATCGGATCCGGAAGTGAACCCCCCTATGTCCTTTCCCGATCACGGAAACGTCTCAATACAGGAAATGGGTTCGATCCATTGAGCCGTTTTTGCGTGATTGAAGGACAGACAAACAAACGGACAGCCACCAAATTCAAAATCGGCATGGTTCGACTCCATTTCACGCGAAACGAATAACCGTAGTGAAATTTTTCGAAAATACTCAAGGAACACGAAAATCGTCTCTAAATTTAGTTATATAGATAATAATATTATCTATAAGTAACATATTATGTTACTTAACATAATATCTTAACATCTTGAGTTAAGCTTGATGCCAAAATGAGATGGAAAGAGCATGTAAAGAAGAAAAAACCGAGCTCACAGTAAAATTCAGAAAAATGTACTGGCTTATGGGTAGGCGGTCAAAAATGTCTATTCATGACAAGCTCATTCTGTACAAACACGTCCTGAGACCCGTATGGACTTATGGTGCACAATTGTGGGGATGCACTGCACCTGGCAATCGCAACTTTATTCAGCGCTTCCTGAATAATGTTCTGCGTTCATGCAGCGATGCATACAGATACTTTCGTAACGACCGATTACACTACGAGCTTCAAGTGGAATCGGTCATACGCAACCAAGCGATCTACAAGATCACGTCAACGAGGATGTTGTCCGACTCCTAGACACAAATGATCTACTCCGAAGATTGAAACGTACCAAACCGCATGAACAATATAAGACTAAGTGATGTACTTTAGTTTTGAATACTTAATTTAAAATTCAACCTACGAATATTGCTTATAAGTTTACTTGTATAAGGTATACTTGGCGCAATGAAATATATTTGTTTAAAAAATCTTAAGTTAAGATGCTACATAGGTACATGAGCATATTATGCTATTATGTGTATTATTAATACACTAATAGCATAAGATTTTCTCTTGTTAGCCAACTTCGTAGCATTATAAAGTAATTCATGGATATCTTGATGTTATTGACCAATGCTGCTACATTAAATTTTCTGGGGTTAGGTTGTTAAGAGAGAACAAAAATAGACGGAAAGTTTAGGCCCTAAACTTTAGGGTAACGTTTTTTTATTTTTTTTATTTTTTTTCATCATTTTGGCGAAGGGATTGTGGAAACTGGCGACCCATCAGTGGGTAGTGATTTTGAGCGGTGTGATGATGACAAGGGGGGAAGGGGAGGGGGGGGGTCTGAATAATAGAAGACGAACTAGCAGCGTGAAAAGCGCCTACAGGAAACTCGAAGGGGGCGATTGGACGATGCTGCAGAAAGGGAATGTTTGAGGGGGGGAGAGGGGGGTGATAGGGGGTGTTAAGGGGGGGAGGGGACCTTCCCGCTCAGCCTGAAAATCAACCGTCAATCAAAATGGGTGGGAAAAGGTTTTACCGTTTTCCAGGACAGAAAAGCGGTGGAGGCGGCGAAGTGTTCGTGATGGTGGTGGTAGGGGTGGGCGGGGGAGGGGGGGGGGTTACAAGCCCCGAAAACGGTTGTTCAGTGAGGGCATAACGTTTTCCCACTAGACGTTGGAGGGTTGTGGAGTGATGGTGTGTGGAGGTGGGGGGGGGGTTAGTGGGGGGGGGGTTGGAATGATGAGTGACGTGGTACAAGGTTCACCTCTCAACCCACCCGCCCCCCCGCCCGACCGCTAAACCACCCGCCATTAGCGCTCCAAGTCGTGACGCTCCGCCGGTGCAACCTCCTTGTTTTCCGGTCTCCCAAAACCCCTTTCGAGTTGAGATAACACTTCGACTGTATCTCTACAACATGGAAATCTATCGGCCGTAGTTCGCTCGTTGTTGAACCTTCCCGAGTCGCTGTAGGCGAATTCCGTCCCTCGTGGATGCTCTACAGGGTGCGATTATCGCACTGCGATACGCCAGAGGTGTCCGGTACCTGTCCTACGTGTTCTACATTTGAAAGGTCCTCGGGAAAAACGATGAGAGTCCAGAAAAGCTGATTTTCCAGAAATGGAAAAACAAACTTTCAGGACTGATGATATCATTATGTGTACCACTAATTTAATTCCAACCACTAAAATTTCGCGTAAAAGACATTCCCTACCAAATAGTTATTTAAAATAATACATTGTAAATTGAGTAAACAAGAAAAATTATATTCTTCAGAAAAAACATTGTATTCGTGTAAGCATGACAGTACATTTTCTGTATCGGTGTGAAAACGTTTGTTCGAACAGTAGTGGTTTTAATGAATGCGAACAAGTATGAATTACTCACAATAAAAATAAGGTTAAGTGGGGGGAAGAATCGCGATGTTGATTTTTGAAAAGAGCCAGACGAAGTCTTCAGGAAAAACTTCTTCTTGGTGCCAATCTTGAACAGCTTGGTTATACCTTGTAGAGCTAAAAGGGCTTTATAGCAAATCGGAACATCCTTGAATTGATGAATATCTGAAATCAACCGTATGCAAACTTACGATGACCAAAATGATTATTTGAGTGGTTAATCACTGTGATTCCAGGTGTAGATCCTGTATGAAAAAGTTTCACTGCGAATTCTACCACCATTTTTTCTGGGTCTCTCCCCTCATCACTGTTATCGCAGTAATTAAACCACTCAAACGAGCATTTGGGTCATCGTAAGTTTGCATACGGTTAAATTCAGAAATGATTCGTTTTCTTTCACGTTCATCGATAACTTCAGAGCAGAACAATGATCGTCCAGAGAACGCTACAGGCAGAACAACAAACTGATAGTGCGGGACAAATAAAAAAAAGTTGATTTTGGTTAAGTGCATTATTGGACCAACATAAACACCAAACCGTCCCTCTCTGGTTCCAAACCACAACTGCAATGACATTTTCGGCGGTATTTCGACCTCGTTGTCCACATGTGACTAGTAAGTTGGGAAGGGAGAGCTCCACTCATTCCACTAACCCCACGAAAAAAAATTCGTAAGAAACTTCGTATTTTGACGTGTGTCTAAATGCTTGCATACGAGTCTGCAAGACATTGGGACATTTTATGTCAATATTAATAATATCCAATCTTAATAAACCGTTCAGTAACAAATTTATTTTTGATCACATTGATATGGTTGATTAATCACTTTAAAACCAATTACACAAATAAAATATGTAAGATTCGGAGCACACATGTATTCACTCTGATGGCTAAATCAAAACTAACAATAACACAACAACGAATCCCAGTTTCCTATACGACCAACTTTGTTAGGATGTACTCGTAGTATTGTTTTAATGAAAACAGAAAATGTCTATGGAATTTAATGTAGGTAACCGCAACCTCAAGCAATTGATCACAAAACAAGCGGCAGTGTTCACTATAGTGAACACTGCCGCTTGTTATAAATAGATATTATCTATTTATAACATAAAAATATATCCAGAAGGAGTTTTATGACCGCAAAGCTAAACGGCCAACCTTTGAACAAGGGGCCTGGGTTTGGGTGCACGATCCAAAACGGGTCAGAGGCCTCTGCCCAAAACTTCAGCCACAATGGACAGGACCGTGGGTGTACAAGGTGGAGTTGGACTCCAACGTGGGAAGCTATTGCCTCCAGATCACAGATACTAGTTAGTAGAGCGAACTCTACTGGTTAGTAGAGTGAACTCTACTGAACTTGAACGTACAGGAGTAGGGTGTATTGCTTACACTCTACCACTCTACTCTACCTGTTACTGAAATAGTGTAAATTAGTAAATTCAGAAATACTGAAATAGTAAAAAAAAGACCCGAGGCCGCACTGCAGGAAGGTTGGTAGGATGGTGGATGGTAGTTACCTGCCTGGCGACCATCCAGCTATTTATAAACGTGAGTAACGGAACGACGGTAGCCGCAGTGGCTAGGGAACCATCCTAGGGAACCGCCTGGCGTGTATCCACCCATATCAGTCGTGTTTGATATTCCATCCTGGTAGCCTCGCTCCATCCAACCTCCATGCGACCATCTAGCATCTACTCAGACTAATCTAGAGTTAATCTAATCTCAGAGCTAATCTAGAGCTACTCAGACGTCGTTTCGACGTAGGTACATAGATCAGATAAGTATTAGTAGCTCTAAGCGTCTAATCTATGTACGTCAAACCTAGTGCGTCAAATCGACGCGTGAGCGCCTGATCTATGTACGTCAAACCTAGTGCGTCAAAACGACGCGTGAGCGCCTGATCTATTTACGTCAAACCTAGTGCGTCAAATCGACGCGTGAGCGCCTGATCTATGTACGTCAAACCTAGTGCGTCAAATCGACGCGTGAGCGCCTGATCTATTTACGTCAAACCTAGTGCGTCAAATCGACGCGTGAGCGCCTGATCTCATGGTGAAAGGAACAGGAACAGGAAGGTGTTCCTTTCGCCATGCCTTATCTATGTACGTCAAACCTAGTGCGTCAAATCGACGCGTGAGCGCCTGATATATGTACGTCAAACCTAGTGCGTCAAATCTACCCCCCTCCCCTACACCCCCTCACACAACCTGTAACCCCCCCCCCCCCCTCCTAAATTGGTCAGAAACCTTCCCCAATGTTCACTCAACATATTCCCGAAGTTTCATTCAGAACGGTCAAGTAGTTTTGAAATCCGGTAATACCCCCCTCCTCCTACCCTAACTGTCTTTAACCCCCCCCCCCTCATACTATTGACCCACCCTACCTGTTTAGAAACATACCTCAATTTTCACACAACAAATTCCCAAAGTTGCACTCCAACAGGTCAAGTAGTTTTGAATGCCTGTAGACCCCCCCCCCTCTCACTAACATCCTGATTGAAGTACCACTTGAAAGTACTCGTCGAGCTGAATCCAGAGACTACTTACAATCGGATTTAGCTTCATCCTTTCAAAAGTTATAAGCATAAACGTCCTCATAGAAGTGATTATAACACGTTTTTTAGTAGTATTTCATTCATAGCGTTTCAACGGATGAACAGATTTAAACGCGGATTTTTCATAAACCTTCCCAGATAAATTCTGCGTCAAATGGTACCAGCCGCAACGTTCTACGTTCAGCCGTTCTCAATTGATAATGAGACAAACAAACAGACAGACACGATTTTATTATATAGTATCTATACTATATAATCTATACTATATACTATATTATATAGTCTATAGACTAGGTATAATAAGATCGAAAATATTTTAAAAGTTTTGTCATTTTGCAAGTTTTTGTGTTTTGATTCAGTTTTCGGGAACTTATTTTATTATAAAATTACCAAAGTTTCGTTGAATTTCAAGCATCCAGATGTTGATTTGTCACCCTTCAGTTGGGTGGTGGTGGTGGTTTCAACTGTCAGCTCCCCCTCCCACCCCATCACCATCACCATGTAGGTTTTTCCCTCTCATTGGAGTTCATTAAAGCTTCATAGTTATGACTGTGACATGGCTGCTGATGATTGCCATTGTACTATGTTGCCCTTTTCTGATACTTGTAAATACCTGGGAGTGATTTTTGATTTCCACCTTAAGTTTAGGCAGCATATTGCCATTCTGATTTCTAGACTGAGAAAAATAATGTATGTTTTTAGAATTCTTTCAGACTTTTTACCTAGAAACGTTTTTCGATCAATGTATTTTGCTTTGACATAGACCCCACCTATTATAAACTATGGGATTCTGATATGGGGAAGTACTTGTGGATCTCACCTTCGACCACTTCAGGTGACTCAGAATGCCCAACTTAGAGTCTATTTGCGTAAGCCTTGTATGTATCCTACCTCACTTACATATAAGAAGACCAAATTTCTAAATATTAGACAGAGCTTCCTCTTCGCCTCCTGTCGGCAGTTGTTCAGGTTGGGCATTAGCAGTGAGTATTTGTCATTGGCGAAACAGACCCGTGCTGCAAGCGGAATTAGATTGCCTGTAGTTCGCACTGAATTTTTTGCTAGAACTGCATTTATACAGGCCCTTAAACACTTGTATTATAATAAATTAGATGTTGGCCAGTTCAATAATTTAAAAGATTTTAGTAATTTTTTGTTGAACAGTATTTTCATTAAGGAGTAAGTGTACACTGGTCGTTTGGTTTATATTTTCTATAAGTATGTACATGGTGTAGGTTTATTTATACTGGGTAAGGTATTTTGGTGAGGGACAACTCTACCAGAAAGCACAAGTTCATCAAGAACTTTTATTCTGGTAGGCAGGGCTTTTTTTTTTTTTTAGTTCTATTTGCGGTCGTTATAAGGGATACTGTTATAGACATAAAATTTATGTCTATAACAGTATCCCTTATATTTAATATGAAGTTAGTATTCAAATTTGTCTTATATACAAATGTATTGTTAGTAAAATCTGTATGTGATTATCTGCCAATAAATAAATAATAATAAAATGTACCACTCCCGACGCCATCCGCCGTCATCGTTGGCGCCGCCGATTTTTAGAAAGAGGACGAAGAAAGTGAAAGAGGAGGAGGAGGAAGTGGGTGGTGGGGGGGGGGATGGCGAGGGTTACGGGGAGGCACTTTGATGGAAGGGAATTCGGGAAGTTTAAAGTAAGGAAGCTTAATGGAGCGACGGTGGAGGTGGAGGTGGAGGGGGGCCGTTTGGAGAATAGAAGAGGAGGGTGGAGGGAGGAGGGAGGAGGACTGACTGACAGCTCATCCTCCTCCGCTAATTGCGACTGAAAGTACTTGGTCAACTCCGTCTGTCTCTTCATCTTCATGAATTACTAAAAGAGTCCGAAAGGGGCCAAGCTCCCCCCCTTCCCCGCAGCATCAACCCCCTCACAACCCCCCCCCCCCTCTCAACCCCCTCCTAAACCCTCCCCATCGCTTCTCGCCCAGTGTTGGAGGGACGGGTTGAGGTTGACGAAAGGGGAGGTAGTGAGGTAGAGGGAGCGGGAGGGGGACGTTTGTTTTCAGCCCAAACCTTTTCTATCCCAGTGATGCGATACCCCCGTCCACCGTCCTCACGACTTCCGTCACTTTTCTCTCCTCACCCCCCCACCCACCCCCCACTTCCCCCTCTACCGCTATTGGCCCCCCTGAATCTCACTGTTCGCCGTCTCCTGTCACTCGAAACATTGAAAAGTTACAGCTCCGCAGCATGACCTCTTGAGCGGAATTTCAAACTAAAAAAAATACGTCTCTCAGCGCTGCAGCATGACCTCCTGAGCGGAATTTCAAATAAAATAAGGGTCTTCATGGTTGGCCGAATTCGATTCGAATCGTCAAATCTTCGAAACTTGAGTTTCGAACGGTGCAAATGCGCAAGCGCTCCGTCTAATTCGACGATTCGATTTACAACGACCATGAACCCCTATTGTCTCTTTGTCCTGCAGCATGACCTATTGAGTGGAATTTCAAACAAAACGTCTCTCAGCCCTGCAGCATGACCTCCTGAGCAGATTTTCAAATTCATCATTTCCTAGTCAAATTCAAGGTTTTCCTAATCAAATTCTGGGTTTTCCGAAACAAATTCAAGGTTTTCTAATGCAAATTCAAGATTTTCCTCTTCAAATTCGAGGTTTTCGAATTTAACGGGTTTTTTTTTCAAACTAAAGGATTTTATTAAAAAACAAATCAGAACAAACAAGCGTTATGCCGAATGAGAAGACGTGAATGAATTCCTTAGTTACTTAAGCAGTTCAATGCAAGTCAATGCCTGCTGCGGTGTCGGGAAGTTGTAACATCATATCCATCACGTAATTAGCACAATCTGTGCTGGTGACCGTTGTGACACTTGTGTACTTACAGCTATGACCTCACACAAATTGTGCTCCTCACGCGGTTCGCTGAGAAGGTTTCTTGCATGGAGCTGCACTTTTAAAAATACCTTCTCTGCTGGATTCAGTTATGGTGAATACGGTGGAAGGTACCTACTTCACTTTAACTTGGTTTTTTGATCGTTAGGTGCCTATCCAACAATGCAGTTAGGAACTATTATAGTAGTTTTTAACATACAAAATACAGGCAGATCACGTTTTCGGAAAACCTTGAATTTGAATGGGAAAACTTTGAATTTGAAATAGGAAATCTTGAATTTGAAATGGAAAACCTTGACTTTGATTAGGAAAACCTTGAATTTTATTAGGAAACCCTTGAATTTGATTGGGAAAACCTTGAATTTGAATCGACAAACCTTGACTTTCACTCAATGCTATGAACCCTGCACCATGACCTCTTGAGCGAAATTTCAAACATAACGTCTCTCATCGCTGCAGCATGACCTATTGACGGGAATTTCAAACAAAACATCTATTCGCCCTGCAGCATGACCTCCTGAGCGAATTTGCAAACAAAACTAGTCAAACTATAATTATAATTATATGTTGAGACTTTACACAGTTTTGGAGCCATCAAACCAAATTTGATCTTCTTGTATCTGGATTGAGCAGAAGTAATAAGAACCCCCAAATGTCTGCGAGATCCCAATAGCGTTCCATCATCTTCGGGGATCTCAGGATTAGTTATGTAGTTTACAGATTCCACCTGCAGCCACCAATTGAATAACTTACAATAAGTTATGTGGCGACTGAATATCTTTCTAACTAACTAACTTATTTGGTAGAAGGGAGTGATGATATCTTTCGAGTAAATTCCACATACAATTAAGATTGAACATCACTCAAGTAATTTCCAATAATTACATGAAGCATTCATTCGGACGATATCATGACTATTCAAATTAACCAAGTAGATGGTGACGGCAAGGACTTCCACCACAGGACTGTATTATTGTAAACGAATAAATTCAATAGATACGAAAAAGAAATTTAGAAAAGCATTTGAGGTACCTTTGATATAAAAAAAAAAAAAACGTCAAGTAGGTACATAAACGTTGATATAAAAAAAAAAAAACGTCAAGTAGGTACATGAACGTTACTTCCGGCTAAGACGGATGTGTAGGTTCCTGATGTGGGTGATAGAAGGCTGTTATGAGTGGATCAATATTATAACATAACATGTAATGTTATAATAAATATAAATACAAATAATATTATAAAATATCACGTTATGGTATACTATCGCATAATGAATAATATTAATCCGCTCGTAATTGCCTTCTATCTATGTTATAAATTTATAACATAACATATTATAATTACATAAAATATTATATCACATATTATAACATAACATAATCACATAATATTATTATGTTTTTAGATTTGGTTTTGCTAGAAGTTGTCCATATAATATACTTTCCATAATAATATATAATTTTCTATTATAATATACCTGCATCTGCCTATTGTGCGGCATGATGGGGCTAAATGAAATATCTATCTCTGGCCCTGGGTCGGTTCGTCGTTGTTTGAAAATTCCATAAGAGCCAACCGCTATCGCCTGATCATCCGGCGATCGGAGGCGGAGCGCTGCTGAGCTCAGAAGCGGACGCAAGCTCACCGGGCTTTTGAAATGAAACCTCCGGGAAAGGGGTTTCCCGTTGAATAATTGAGCGGTGCATGCGGTCCTCCTGCTTTGTCACATAGGGAGTCAGTAAATCCCGAGCCCCCGCAGCTCTAATAGATTCCCTGTCTACTGTTCGAAATTACCGGCCGTCGGAAAACCGGTAGGACGGAAGCTTAACGGGCAGGGGAACCCCGCTGGCGCCTGCCTCGCCCGCCCGTTGCCTCGGGTGAAACATTAAACGGCTTCCCAACAGGTAATCCGCCGGATAGATTATCCTACAACGTTTACAAAGGGCCGAAACGATAGATCGAGGCAAAAGGGGGAATTAGGGAACAGCGAATGGCGGTCATAACTTGGCGCTTCAAGGGAAACGCAGCTCGGGACGTCGTCGCTCGATTGTGAAAATGATTGGCGATTCATGGGTGCTGAAGGGAATATGAAATGCAGTCTCCGGCGACAAAAGATCTAGTCGAGGGGCACCGCACAAATAATTCATTTTACGTTGTTTAGCTATTGAAATCACAATTCCATGATGAAGTAGAGAAACAACAAGTGTGGATACAGTCAGAGAGCAGAGACGCAGAATTCGTAGATTTCATATAATAAAACACCAGCGTTGCAATCAAAAGAAGCTACTGAATCATCCTTCCTATTGAAAGATACAAAAAACATCACATATTATTTAAGGGGAAATTGACACAATCAGGCAGCTCCGAGTGCCCTCAATACGTCTTGTCGAAATTTTGGTAGTCCAGAAGAGAAGAGGTTCACATCAAGCCGGTCGAACTCTCTTGGCATGCGGTCCAGTGGTGCTGGTACAGGTAGTTGGTGGCAGTGTTTCGAACATAGAAGGTCCGGTGTTGCCCGAGTAGAATACGCCGGAATGTTGAAGTTGAGAGCTTCGAGCAACTGAGGGGCGTCTATCAGGTTACGGAACAATTTATAAATAAACATAGCGTCCATAAACTTTCTCCGACAATCCAATGACATGAATCCGCTCGCCCTTATAGACAGACCAGAGCCAAATTCTGCCCAGGGCACCCCAGATTTAAATGAGTAGAAACGCAAAAGCCTGCGTTGGACTCGCTCCACGGCATCCCTGCCATTTGCACAGTAAGGAGACCAAACGGACGAACAGTACTCAAGAGTAGATCGCACCAGTGCGTTGAATACAAGCAGTATGGTGTCCAGATTCGAAAATTCACGTGCAGACCTCTTCACCAACCCAACTCTCTCATTGCCCTACCGATGATGTGCTCCGTGTGAAAGCCAAAGGACAATAATAATTATTATAATATATTAATATAATTATTATTATTGTTGATCGAAGAACACACCAAGATCACCGACCACTAGGGGACGTGGCAATACCTGACCATCCAGGCTATATTTGAATAGCACTGGACTACAGCTCCTCGAGAAGGTAATGACACTTGCTGATGTCCAGAAAAAGGTCATTTGACGAGCATCAACCCACCAGTCGATCCAGGCATCCCTGCAACACCCCAGAGTCAACGTCGTCCTGGATCCAAGAGTAAATCTTGAAGTCATCCATATAGTGAAGAAACTGCACCCTATCCCCCAGAACATCGGCAACATCCTCAATAAAAATCAAGAAAAGCAGAGGACCGAGGTGCACTCCAGACGTGGCATGAAACGTAGCAGAGCAGATCATGTATCCTTCAGGCGGACACTGAGACATCGATCAGAGAGATAGCTGGAAATCCAGCTCGATAAAGAACCCCAGAAACCATTTCAGGGATTAGATTTCTTTCCTCGATTATGGGTTTTAATCTTTTTAAGAGGAGTTTATCAAAGAGCTTGGATATTATTGGTAGAAGGAAGATGGGACGGTGGGACGGTGGGACTTTTGGTGATGTGTTGGTTTGCCTGGCCTGGCTATCATTATTACCTCTGCTACTTTCCACTGCAGTGGTACGTGTGGAATGACGCATTGATTAAGCGAAGGAGTTTTTTTATTTGAGGCCTTTTTCTGGAAGTTCTTGCAAGATTTTCCCTGTTATAAGATCATAGCTGGAGCTTGCTTTTGAACAATCTTCTTGAATTTCAGGTTGATTTCTTCCTTCTTCTTCTTCACGCGCTCCTTCCAGCGGAGTTTGGCGTCCAAAGTCATTCCAAGGTACTTAGCAGTATCAGGACGATTCGGGAGTTTATTTCTATGGGTATCAGGCTCAATTTCCTGTTATGTATGTAAAGTTAATGTTGGTCGACTTTGCTTCGTTGTGTTTTATTCCCCTTTTTTTGGTCCATTGATGGATACTCGGGTAACAGTAACTGAAAATCCAGTTATTAATTAAACTGAATTACCCATTAAACAAATATTACAATTGAATTGATTGTAGTTTGTAAGGGACAAGATGGTAGAAATACTCGTATCAGCCCCATTACACGCCGCACCCCATCGGTGCGGGCAATTGGAAACGACTCATGAAAATAATTACAAACGCAAACGAAGTTAATCCTTTTCATCGCCAAGGGAACGAATTCCCCCGCCTCATTCGCACACATCTCTCCGTTTCATCCCTAACTCGCATAATCATAGTCCATGTGTAAAGTTTCCCTTATGTTTAGTTATTCCATTTCAGAAAGCGGCTCCCTCTCCTCAGAGGGTTTTCCCCTTGTCTTCCAACCCCCCCCCCCCCCCCCAGCGGTATTTAATACTTATTACAACCAGCGCCCCTGAAGGTATTTTCAACCCCTTTGTGCTCCTAGAAAACAGTTCCGGGCTCAGGAAAGGGGTTTAGGAGATAATACGATTCAACTTTTGTTCTGATGCGAGGTTTAGTTTTGATGCCGCCCCCTTTTGGACGGAAATAATCTGCTTTCGCTCCCTTAAACGGAAATCATTCCGCCCGATCTGACGTAGTGCGTTATGAGGGACTTGGTTATCGAGTAAGTCAATGTTTTGAAAACATCCAAGGCAGTGGGTGTGGTTTGTGTGGGCAGTTTAATGTTCTAAAAAATGCAAAGCGTCTCACTTTCACAACAAAATTTCCCTTTTGGCCGTTAATTTGAACACTAGTGTACATCAGTCCAAATCTCTGCCGTTTCAAAGTGAAACCACTTATCTCCGAATTCGTCAAAATTTGTGAAAAATCGTGTAAACCACTTACCTTGTGGGTTTTACATCTAACTTGGAGGCAGAACAACTTATTTGTGGTAGTTTACAAGCAAAACCACTTGTGTTTGTCAATTTCAGCGACTTATCAACATTTTACGTCATCCAATTTGCAGGCAAAACCACTTATCAACCGAAATCTGGTGACAAGTGGTTTCTCCTCGGAACGCATGGGTACTAAGCCTTTTTCCATAGCAAGTGATTTTTCGCTTCACACCCAAGTGGTTTCTCCTGCAAATTACCAGTCCTGAAATTTCTTCAAAAATTCGATTTTCCAATTAAAATTATAATTCCAATTAGGTATAAAAAAAAGATAAAAAAACAGTATTTAAAAATGTTACTCCAAACCAGAGATATGATTTTCCAAAGTTAATAATCTCCTGCTGAGTAGCCACTTCAACCTCGATATTGCTTTTCAGATAATACTGTGTTATGGAGACCCAATGAGGAGACGCCTAGAAGGGAAAGTCTAACAGGTGAAGGGAAATTCCATGGCATGGTATGGGAATTTTTTGATGGCGGTTGGCAGCCTTGAGATAACAAGTTGTCTGCTCAAATGCATCTGCTCTAATCTGATAACGGAATGAGATGTTGGAATTCTGACTTAGAAAATCTATAATCTGAGGTGTAACTCGGCAAGAAAAAGAGCCAAAATTTGTTACGTATCCAATACTCCTCTGTTATTCAAAACATTTTTGATTCCGCCCCTTCCACCCCAAATTTTACTTTGTGTAAAACTACTGTTTTACATATTCGTACGAATACTTACTGCTTCGAAAACTCGCTCATACGATCATGCTGCATGACTGGAACTTTTTTCGTTTTTTATTCAAAGACACAAAATGATCACTTTTAATGAAATTTCATGATTTTCGAGTGCGGCCTCGAATCCATGAATTTGCGAATTCAGAAAAATTTGCACACCACGGAAAAAAAGGTTGCAGACCCCTGCTGAACTAATGTTTAGTTGTTGTTCGCATATTAATATCAATAAGAGCAATGAATATTGAATGCTGTTCGGGAAATGACGTTTGAAGTGGGTGTTGTGAAGGTACCGGCGAGTACGGCCCAAATTGAATTATGCTGAATTCCGAACCTCCGGCTGAGCTCTTCACCTCACGAAGAGGGAGGTTTCGCCTTGTTTTCCCCTCACACTCATGAAAATTTCATCCGATAAGAAGCATCCGCGACCTCCGAGAGCTTGTCGACGGTTGGCAAATGAAGCGAGAGACGGTTTCGCCCGTGTAAAAGGTAATATATTCGAGTTTGAGGCGATATGATGATGTGGAGAGGGTTCCTTTGTAGAGGGTACGAGTATACGGTATGAGCGGTATGAGGAGGTAGTCACAAGGGCGTATGAGGAGAACCGCAAGGCTGTCATTAAGTCGACTCTGGTGCATTAACCCTCGGCACGAGATGGGAAGAGGCCTTTTCCGCGGTTTCCGCGAGCTCGGATGCTGATGAAGGGATTCGGGTTACTCCACACAACGATCCGCCGAATGTAATGCGATGTAATGGAATTCTACCGACTCGGATATTCGACATGCTTTCGCGTTGCAAATTCGGTTGTGTTTAGTTGAAACTTTATAACATGAGAAATATTCGCTCATCAATGCCACACGTCATGTGAGAAATATTCGTTCATCACTGCCATACAACATGTAACTTTATAACATGAGAAATATTCGCTCATCAATGCCGAACGTCATGTGAGAAATATTCGTCCATCATTGCCATACTACATGTAACAACATAACATGAGAAATATTCGCTCATCAATGCCACACGTCATGTGAGAAATATTCGTTCATCATTGCCATACTACATGTAACAATATAACATGAGAAATATTCGCTCATCAATGCCACACGTCATGTGAGAAATATTCGTTCATCATTGCCATACTACATGTAACAGTATAACATGAGAAATATTCGCTAATCTCAATGCCACACGTCATGTGAGAAATAATCGTTCATCACTGCCATACAACATGTAACTTTATAACATGAGAAATATTCGCTCATCAATACCACACGTCATGTGAGAAATATTCTTTCCTCACTGCCATACAACATGTAACAATAAAACATGAGAAATATTCGCTCATCAATGCTATACGTCATGTGGGAAATATTCGTTCATCACTGCCATACAACATGTAACAATATAATGTGAGAAATATTCGCTCACCAATGCCACACGTCATGTGAGAAATATTCGTTCATCAATGCCACACGTCATGTGAGAAATATTCGTTCATCACTGTCATACAACATATAACAATATAACGTGAGACATATTCGCTCATCTCAATGCCACACGTCATGTGGTAAATATTCGTTCATCACTGCCATACAACATACATGTAACAATATAACATGAGAAATATTCGCTCATCAATACCACACGTCATGTGAGAAATATTCTTTCCTCACTGCCATACAACATGTAACAATAAAACATGAGAAATATTCGCTCATCAATGCTATACGTCATGTGGGAAATATTCGTTCATCACTGCCATACAACATGTAACAATATAACGTGAGACATATTCGCTCATCTCAATGCCACACGTCATGTGGGAAATATTCGTTCATCACTGCCATACAACATACATGTAACAATATAACATGAGAAATATTCGATCATCTCAGTGCCACACGTCATATGGGAAACATTCGTTCATCACTGCCATACAACAAGTAACCATATAACGTGAGAAATATTCGCTCATCTCAATGCCACACGTCATGTGAGAAATATTCGTTCATCATTGCCATACTACATGTAACAATATAACATGAGAAATATTCGCTCATCAATGCCACACGTCATGTGAGAAATATTCGTTCATCATTGCCATACTACATGTAACAGTATAACATGAGAAATATTCGCTAATCTCAATGCCACACGTCATGTGAGAAATAATCGTTCATCACTGCCATACTACATGTAACATTATAACATAAGAAATATTCGCTCATCAGTGCCACACGCCATGTGAGAAATATTCGTTCATCATTGCCATACTACATGTAACAATATAACATGAGAAATATCCGCTCATCAATGCCACACGTCATGTGAGAAATATTCGTTCATCATTGCCATACTACATGTAACAATATAACATGAGAAATATTCGCCCATCAATGCCATTCGTCATGTGGGAAATATTTGTTCATCACTGCCATACAACATGTAGGTACAACATGTAACAATAATATTGTATTGTATTATTGTATTATAATATTATATTATAATATTGTATTATATTATAACGTGAGAAACGATATTTCTCAATATTATTCGAATATTATTCGCTCATCCCAACGCCAAACGTCATGTGAGAAATATTCGTTCATCATTGCCATACAACAGGTATAATTTAATATAATGGATTGGTTACGGGAGAGGGCTGGGGAGCTATAAAACCCCTTCGCCTTGTGACGGCCCTGATGTCCCGGACGGACCTGGACCCGGACGCACCGACTGACGGCACCTAGGACTTGGCCAAAAGTTCGATAGTATTAGCGGTGGGTGGGGGGGGGGGGGCACAGAATCCTTCGGACGGGACAAATACCGTTGACTAGTGGCAGTGGTGACGGGCGAGGGGGGGGAGGAACGCTGAATCCTTCTGACGGGCCAAAAACCGATGGCAGGAAGGAGGGGGGAACGCAAAATCCTTCTGACGGGCCAAAAACCGATGGAAGGAGAGAGAGGGGGAACACAAAATCCTTCTGACGGGTCAAATACCATTATCTTTCGGGAGGGGAGGAACGCAGAATCCTTCTGACGGGTCAAATACCGAAGTTGCAATCAAACATTCCCAGCTCCAATTAGAGTTACAGCCAACCCACACCCCCTCCCACCAGCCGCCACCTTTATCCATTAAGAGTTACAGACAACCCACGCCCTTTCCCACCCATCACCTCAATCTGACCACTTCCCCTCCCTTCATCATTCCCCGCGTTCCACTTTCTCCTCCACGTCTGATTACCGCCCACGCTTAGCTCGTTAATGACAAACAATAAATAATATGGGTCATTCTCCCAGAAACCTAAGATCGCTGTCCAGAAGACTTTGTGCCTTTTGTGTTGCATTTATGGTTCTAAAAAAAACTGCATAAAAAACAAGATAGTGTGTTCTTTATTATCCATATCTAGTGAAAATGATACAATAATTGTATTTACTCTTAAATAATCTTAGAATAGTGAATTTTTCATTCACACACCTTGTCCAAACTGGAAGTTCTCTAGTTCAACTCTCACTACGTCTTTAATAGACATTGATTCTGCTGTTAAAAAAAATGTTACTTAATTCGATGGTACCTCTAGATCGCAAAATGGACTGGTTCAGATTTTAAAATGATTTACTATCAAAGCAGTGGTTTTTCAAGGTTGTGTCCGAGCTTCTTGACGCATTCGCTCACCTCGGTAGATTTTCACCGCTTGTGGCGGGAAGAACGTTATTTTCGCGGGAAACTGAATTGTAGGCCAAACGCGCGTCTATCAGCTGATCATTCGCTCCAGTCGGAGACGCCAACAACAGACCTCCGAGCGAGAAAGTGTTCAGCTGAACGTGCGCGTGTTTTAATTGAACTTCATTCACTCACCCTCATCAACAAGGTAAGTAAGCAATGTAGATTAATTTTTTCTGGCACCACGACTGGGTGCGCCATGATAAACTCGAAATACGCCAGCCGTCCCTTTCTCGATAAAATCATGACCAATCCGAGAAAAAAAAATTGATCATGTTTTCTTCATTCACTCACCTTTTATTCACTCACCATGATGCTGGCGAGTGAATGAATTCTGAAGCGAACATGTGGCTGCATTCAATAATTTATCTTTTTTTATGTTAGATAACATTCAGCAGAGGATTTAATGCTAAGGTAATGCGTCAGAAGTCGACACTAGTTGGCCTCCTACCAGCCGTTTGACGTCATTCGCTCGTGCGTCATAGGCTCTGACGTACTAGTTGGCTGTCCTGTCAGCCCTCTGACGTCATAGGCTCTTACGGCATACGCTTTGACTAGTTGGCCACCTACCAGCCGTCTGACGTCATACGCTCGTGCGTCATAGGCTCTGACGTAGTGGCCCGCCGGTCGCTTGTGTTCTGACGTGATCTGAGAGAAAGGGTGAATCAAGGGAACAAATTTTTCCCGTTTCAGTTTATGTGCCAAAGCAAAGACATGAAAATGTCAAAAACTATGGAAATAGGTACCTAAGCCCAACTGTATTGCCAATTTTCTGACAATGACTTTTCGACTATAATTTTCACACCTTTTTACTCAAGTACTTATTGCAATTTGAGACTGACAATGAGCTGTTTGCAAATAAAAAGTCTGATAACTACTTTATTAGATCTTATTAATCTATTTTCAAGTTCCGGTTCACAGTTGAATCTATTTTATTTAGATGGAAGTCGAAAAAAGTGAAAACGATGGAATGACGAAACCTGTCGACTTCTAACACATGTAGGTCGACTACTAGTGCAAAACCATGTCGACTACTGAAGAAAATGTTGGTCACTGGTGTTGGCTACTAGAGCATTGGGATTTTTTACAAAACTTGTTTTTCCCTTTTCAAACCATGTTGAACAGTAGCGGTGCGTGGGCTCTGAAAATGGTGGGCCACCAAATTCGGAACACAAAGTAAGAGCTTTTTCTACAAAATACCTGTAAATGTTTCCCAACAGGAGTCTTCTTATGAGAAATGGGTGTATTTTAATCAACCGCAGCTCTTAGCAAGTCAGAATGTGAGCTCTGTGTTCACAGCAGTTCTGACCAGTACCTACCCGGGATTACCAGAAGCTATAGCTTCATACGAGGAGGTGGCGGCGGGGCAATTGAAATCAGAAAAATTAGCAATCATTTCCTTCTCTATTGACAACATCGTCAAAGCATTAAGTCTCTCTTGGGTAATAGTTGATCGAATAAACGTTTTTATTCTTTTAAGCGTAGAAAAACAAAGCTCAGCTTTTGCAGAAGTCATTGGAATTGTAATCAATAATGTTAGTAGTTTCTCATTTTCAGAATAAGTATCAACTAAGTTATTGTTGTGCAAAAACAACAGAAATCCCTGTGAAATGAGTAAAATCGGTTCTCTGATAAATTGTCACCAATTCAGTTTTAAGTTTCCGAGATTCTAGGATAGCGTAAGCAGTGACCGTGTTTTCAAAATCTTCAGTTGGAAAACATTTTGAAAAATTCGGAAAACTTGCAGTATCAAGCAGTTTGGAAGCTGCCAAATGCCCCCTGAACGAATAGCTGCCTCTAGCTTGAGCTAGGTATGATAATATCACAAACCTCCACTGCAGTACTTATCTGTGAATGTTGACGTTGATCAATCCACAAGACCACAGACAGGACACAACGCACTTAATTACCACAAAAAAATCCAAATCTGTCACGGGAGCTCGAATTCAAATGGGAACATACAAAATTATAACCTAAGCAGCATGGAAGAAGCAGCTTCTTCCATGCCTAAGCAGAAAACTGAATACTCAACAGAAAGTTTTACTATCGAGATGACAAGATGAATTGAAACGATCGAATCGATTGTGAACACAAACGATTTTTTTATGGAAATGTGGCCCGGGCCCGAACGAGGCGTGGCTTACCGAATTTTTACTCTACTGAGCATGCGCAGGCAGGCCACTTCGTAAAGCGTCGTGTCCGTTTCCATGCCAATACCCGGTCCCCGGCCCCTGGAGCGTAGGTTTCGATTTCGATTGCAAAACATCGATTACTGTCGATATATTCTGATAGAATGATCGAATATCGTTCTTCTTCTTCTTCTTCCCAGTTACTTGTCTTGGCCGCAGCCATGCTGGACATAGGTTGGGACAGAGAGAGAGAGAACTCTTTGACTTCGTGAAAATGCTAGGTGCAGTATACGGAACGATATTCGAATGCCAACTGGGTGGCATATTTTTTTTGTCGAGTTTTTTGTGTTTCTGGATGCCGGGGCAGTGGCCCAAGTGGCCTTATGGACGCAACGCCCCTGATGTTGAATAATATTTCCCGCTGCCAGATCTTTTAGGGAATGATCTGGGAAGGATCTTGGGTACCTACACAATGAGCAGGTTTGCAATGAGAAAAAACTATTTCCCTACGTGAAAGGTAAGCTCAAAGTTCAAACTTCCTTTAACGCGTCGACTTCTGACGCATTACCTTAAATTGAATGTGTCTTTTTCGATTTGCTCTACGATAAAAATAGTTCGGGAAAAAGACTATGTTTTATATCTTTCAACGTCTGCTGCAGCTTGAATTTCCACACCTGCTGTTAGCAACGTGGAATTGTCACTTCTGATAAGATGAACTCAAATTGCGTTGTGGAATTATGTTACAAATGTGGTGGCAGGGTTAATTCCAAAAGAGTTGGTGTTCGATGCGAAATATGCGAAAAAGTAGTTTATCACAAAACTTGTTTCTTTTCACCTAGAAAACTGAATTATGAGGAGCCAGTTATTATCAGTGGCACCAGTTGTGACAAATTAGCGGAAACATTGCATAATTAATAATGAGTGTTAATTAGTTTGGGCTCGATGATATTTAATAAGAAATTTTAAAAATATTATTATTAAATGAAATTTTCAAGTCATGTCTTGGACACATATTTTGTTCGAGTGCTGTGATAGTCAGTCATTTTATTCCTGTTTGTGGAATGGTTGCGAAGAGGGGATTCTCTTGCCCATTTTTGTTGAGGAATGACCGTGTTAAATGTGCCAAAAACTACTACTTTTTTTTTTAGATGAAAGTTGTTTGAAAAGTTCCTAATATGAATTATTTTTTAAACCGCTAATCAGTTGGTGTTCCGAGTTGCTGGGTATCACAGTATGTTCGCTTTCAATAGAGGACAGCTTCCAATTTTTTGGGGCCACGTATTTGCACCTCGAAATTTTCGGATTCATAAACTTCAAATTCTAGGTTTCTGGGAGAATGACCCATATGACACCTCATTTTAAAGGTATTTTATACGTTGAACACGATGTTGAAGTCAGAATTGCGATACCTTAATCCTTTCTCAAACCGACGCACTTTGAAGATTAAGCAACGTGGTTGATACTTGAGATGTTCTTCTAATAACGGAATAGGTAAGATATCGCAATTCTGACTTCACCATTGTGTTCAGCGTTGGAAAACCATTAAGCTGAGGTTTTAGAGGAAAAAAATTGCCCATAAATTCCAAAAATGCTAGTCTGACTAGTGGAATCTCAAGGGTTTTCAAACGCTGAACACGATGGTGAAGTCAGAGTTGGGATACCTTATTCCGTTCTCAAACTAGGCCACATTGAAGATGAAGAAACGTGGTTGTTACTTGAGATGTTCTCCCTGGTTTATCTGTTCTAGAGCTAATCAGACAACGGAGTGAGATGTCGCACTTCTAATTTCACCATCGTCTTCAGCGTTAGAAAATCATTAAGCTGAGGGGGGGTTTTGGGGAGTTTTAAGGGGGAGGGGCTACGTTTTAATTCCCAAAATGAAAAAGTCTGACAAGTGATACCTCATTTTGAAGCGTTTTTCACGCTGAAATCAGAATTGCGATGTCTAATTCCGTTCTCAAACTGAATCACTTTGAAGATGAAGAAACGTGGTTGATACTTGAGATGTCCTTACTGGTTCATCGGCTTTAAACTGATAACGGAATGAGATATCGCCATTCTGACATCACCATCGTGTCCTGCGTGTAACATTTTGTAAACTGAGGTATTACTCGGTAAAAAAAAAAAATTAAAAAAAAAAAAAATTTGTTGTAAAACCAGTAAAATTAAGATATTTTACATAAAACCAGTTGTTTCTTCGAGAATTCGCTCTTATAGCCATGCTGCATGACTGGAAGTCGGTTCCGTTTTCGAACTGGTCCTCAACTTGAAATTATTCTCGATTATCACCACGTCACGTCGTCTCTCAGCCGCCGACTGTCCACGTCACATCATCCGCCTCATCAAATATTAAGGACAAACCTCTCGTCACAGTGTTGGTGACATAACGTTTCCTCCTGATCCGGAGACATCATCGGCCTCTTGTTACCGGAACGTCGGCCGCTCCGGTTCCCCGTCAATTATCACTCGAATTGCACATACGAATAAAATATTAATACAATACCTACAATATCACTGTATCATATGAAATTGAAGTTTAAAATCAAGAATTTTCCACACTGAATTAAACCTTCTTTTTCCTTACATGAAAACTTCATAAGTGAAAAAACCTCACTTATCAAGCAAGAAACTTAGAAAGATGCGGGTAAAATATCGAACGTTTTTTGGTTAAAGCAAGGATAGGTAGGTATCAGTTGAAAAACTCTGCAAATTCATGACACAACGGTTCATTATCTTCTTTGTACAGATCACCCTTCTGTCTAGATCACTAGGTCTAAATGTCTAGATCCTAAATGTTAGATTAATTATTATTATGAATTATCACTAATTATTAATAATTTAATCAAGTACCTAGTGAAAATTATTATAATTTATTGTTAGGTATTAATCATTCGTATTTATTATTAATAATAATTATTATTAATAATGATTAATTAATACGATATAATTCTGGGGTTTTTAATACTACGTCGGTAATAATTTTTCAGTAAAAGAAGTACCTACCAACAAACATTCGAAATTACCTTCATTTCCGTAGCACGAAACGCACCTCAGAACAACAAACTCGACATCACTTAAGCCATATGATGTTCCAAAGTGCTTGTTAGTATGAAAATGGAACTGTATTTCAACAGTTTGAGTCACGATCGTGTGGTGAGGCACAATCTTTGAGCCGTCATTGTGAACGAACGGCTGGTCGTACAGAGCTGCGGATGGTCTTAAAAAATTCTACGGAACAAACTCTATCTGAATATGAAATAAAAAACATACTTACCGTTCTATATGAATTTTTCGAGATATGAAATTTTCAAAATTTCAAAATTCGTTTTGAACCCCTTCCCCTTGACCTAGGGTTATGAAAAGTTTCAAGGAGCATTGTGGGGTTGGTCGAAACCCATAAAAAAATTTCGTAATTTTAACTCAACGCTAACTGGGCAAAGTGGCGCGGACGGCGTACGGCGTACGGCGGACGGCGTACGGCGGACGGACGGATTTTTTTTTTTTTTTCGATTTTCTGAATCTACGTATCTTGAAACGTAAACCAACAAATTTTGAGGGGGGGTTAAAAAAATTTTTTCTTTGGGCGATTCCAATGGTTCATTATCGAAGATAATAAACCAAAACACCGATGTTTACACATCGATGAATTTTTTTACGGCAAACATCTGTTTCCCTAATAAAATACCTTACCCACTGTAAGTGTACAAGACTTGTACAACCTAGCTGTCAATTTGTTTTGTAATTTTTGTTCTTATTTTAAAAACTCTGCAAATTCTTGACACAAAGGATTTATTATAGATTACCCTTCTGTCTAGATCACTGATTGATTATTATTATTTAAAGTACGCAAATTTTGTATGTATATTAGGTAGGTATGAGATGTAATGAATGGTGTGCTGAGTCGCCCCCGTTCCCAAGGAGGTTAGGCAATTATGCCCATCCAGAGGGATATTCGAACTGTATTCACAAAGCCAGCCACCCTGCGAGCGGTCGAATTAAAAACTCAGCAAAAACTCAAAAGAAGCAAGGAAACTCAGCAAACCATTACACTCCCACCTTCAATCAACACCATTACGGAGAATAGGTCGTACAAACTATTGGTTGAATTGGTTGACGTCATATCGATATCTCTCCAAAAAAATGGGGTTTTGATAGTGAGTTGAAAAGGTTTCAGTGAAAAACTTTGAGGCGAATTTCTGCAATGTTTTGAATTTTCAGTTGAGGCGTTTTGTGGGTAAAAAAACGGCAATCTTTCCCATTTTTCCAATCTTTCGGAAATATTTCCACGATTTTATCTTTCCGGAAAAATAAGTAGTCTAATTGTCACATATGTATCGTGGTCTGAGGGGTGGAAAATGAAAACTGTTCGCAACCAGGAGGTTCAAGTGGTCTTTGTGACGAAGATGGAAGTTGATTGAGTGTCGGGTCAGGAGTTCTCGTGGTGTTTCAAGTTTTAGAACGGTGTAGATAGTCTCATTTCGGGCAAAAGGTGGAGCGTGGACTATTTTTCTACGAATTATGGCGTTTTGCTGCTGCTCGAGCCTGCTGAATTGAGATTTGGAGCAGGTTCCCCATACTTCTGTTGCATACGTACAGATCGAGTTTGTCATTGATGTGCAGCTCCATGCAGTCCATGCGCTGCCCCCAGACCTACAGTAATGGTGCAACAGGGTTGGCAGCTCTAGGGGAGGCAAGTGGGAGAGACCTTAGGGGCCCCCTTCCCCGAGTCATTATTATTCGCTATCCAGCATTCCAGTAATTAGCTGCTCACTCCAATTTCCAGTCTTCAACTTTCTCAAATCCTACTAGTTAGGTCACCACGGGTGCTCTTCTTTTCCAGTCACAATTTATCTTATTTTCATTATTCTACAGCCCAGTCAGTGCTTTTCCTTTTTTCATTTCTCCATACAGGTTTGATTTATTTTCCATTTTCTACTTTCAAGAATTTACCTTTTATTTTACTATTAGCAGAGAAGGAGGTATAATTAATTTTCCACTGCGTTGCTATAGTACATTAATTTCTCCTTATTTTGCATTTTCTTATTTTCTACTTCCTTGTTTCCTAGTACATATTCTTTTTTTATGGGATCATATCCCTGGTAGCAGACTCTGCTGATTATAGATAAATCCTGCTATATCACATAGTAGCAGTAGGTACTATATCTCACAAGTTGAAGGGGGCTACAATACTTTATCTAAGGGTTGAGTGAGGAATGTAAAATGTAAAACTGTTTGGTTTTGTTTTTAGATGTTGAAGTTTGGTTGTCGGTAAAGTGTTGATTATTATGAAATTTATAATAATATTTAATATGAGGTGGGAGTTGTCGGTGGGGGTTGAAGGGGGGGGATCGAATTTGAATGAAGTGGGTGGTTGTGAGGGGGGAGGGGTGGAGGAGGGAGCAGTTGAGTAAAGAGAAGAGAGCGAAAGCGGGTTGCCATGGCGACCCCCGGGCTCCACCCACATGAATAAGAGATGACGGCGGGGGGATGGAAAAGGGGAGCGTGGTGACGTGGTGCGGGGGGCGGGGGGTTGGTTGGCGAAGAGGAGAGTCGGGAGGAATGTTGCAATAACAATGGCGACACGGCCCTCCCCCTCCGGAATTCCCCTCCGGAGTCACGGCCTGGTGGAGGGGGGGGGGAGGAGAAGGAGGGAATCCCTGTTCTGATTTCACCTTCGAGTTCCGGGACCACACACACTCTCTCTCACTCTCTCGCGCTATCGTCCCCCCCCTTTCGCGCTATCGCCATCTCACCTCCCGTAAATTCACGATAATCCCACCCTCCTCCCTCCTCCCTCCCCCCTCAGTAGCCGCCGTCCCTCCCTCTCGCCACATATTCTCGATCATCCACAACCTCCTCCGCCGTCCCCGCTATCATCCACAACGTCCTCCTCCACCGCAATTTCTCCTTTCAACCCAAACCTCCCCCCCCCCCCATCTCTTCCCCCTTCCCCCCACCTCCGACCCCCTCCCGCAACCAGCCCCCAGGGATATTTCTTCCCAATCTTCACCCCCCCCCCCCCCCCCCCTCACTTCACCACCACCGTCATTTAGAAAACCGCAATTTTTACACAACGGATAATTATTTCGATCGATTTTTTTAATTCGATTTTCTGAATCTACGTATGTATCTTGGAACGTAAACCAACAAATTTTGAGGGGGAGTTAAAAATTTGTTTTCTTTGGTCGATTCCAATGGTTCATTTTCGAAGATAAACTAAAAACTACGTAAATAGGTACCTAAGAGCAACTGTAATGTCAATTTTCTGGCAATGAGTTTTCGTCTATAGTTTTCATACTTACTCAAACGTAAATAACGTAAAGACACAGACAAATTAAACGATAATATAAACGACACAGACACCTACATACACTCACCCTTATCAAAATCAACACACAAAGGGATCCCCTTCGTCTTCTTCCCATTTTCCTGTCCAGGCCGACGCCATGATGGACACATTTAGTGAAATTCACTCATGGAGGTTACAACGTCTATGGAACTAGTAGAAAGCTCTACTACCCACAACAGTAAGACTCAGATTTTTCATTCGACTCGAGAATTTTGGAAATGTTTGATATCGATACCCTCATTCGAATCCCAAGTATCAGAAAATATCCAACTTTTCAGGAGAGCAAAAAAAAACGTTCAAATCCGGGTTAATGTTGTCTTTCTGAATGTTTTAAAATCGAGTTGTGCCTTGACAACCCTCTTTAATAATGGGCATAGAAGAAAAATCCCTTGAATGGCTTTGTGAACACGACAACCCTCATACGTGGTAATGGAAACCAAAACTAACTCTGATACGTGGTATTGTCAGCAGAAAAATTGTGCTATTAGTGGCTAATTTGAGATTATCAACGAAATTCAAATGAAAAAATGTTTCTTTTGAAATTAATTATTACCTACTGCAGTAATTAATTTATTACCGCATCACCACCGTAAAATATTAGTGTTGGACTTACAATGTTTTTTGAACTGTTTAAGGATTAGATACTAATCCTTAACTAGTCTAGTTTCAGTGTTTCCTTGTCTGTTTGTACGATTTTTTTCACAATGCACAGACGGTACCTAATACAGGTAAGTTTAGATGTACGAGTATAACGCTGGTAGCTCCAGCTTTGTAATTTATGCTTACGAGCATAAACTCACTTGACTCGTTCTCCCTTTCGCGGGCAAGGCCCATTAGTTGAACTGATTTGTCATGAATTGGATTATGTATTATAACCTTACTATGTATTATGTTGATAAGAAAATAAGTTTCAGTTCATTTTCAATTCACCCCATACAACGCTTAAAGTTGTTGGACTAACAATCTCGGGCCCTAGTGAAAAGCTACCACGAATTGCTGTGCTGGGAGTACGCACGAATGACGGAGGGGGAGATAACCTGGAAGAAAAAGATATCAGATGAACAAATGAAATTCCTATTCAAATTCGGCAGGAGAAATGAACTAACGGGACATTTATTTGTTTATTTACAAGATTTAACGGGCGGATGCCCAATTTCCACGAAAAATGTATGTGTTTGTAGGTAGGCAAAAGAAAAAATCCACAATTCACAGTCATAAGACTATAAGAGCGAGTTTTCGAAGAAATTACTGGTTTAATGTAAAATGTCTCCCTCCATTGAAGAACATGATGTCCATGAAGAACATCTCAAGTATCAATTCTGACTTCACTATCGAATTCAGCGTGAAAACCCTTTAAAATGAGGTGTCACTTGCAAGACTGTTTCATTTTGGGAATTTATGGTTAATCCCCCCCCCCTAAAACTCCCCAAAACCACCCTCAGCTTTCAGGGTTTTCAACGCTGAACACGACCTTGAAGTCAGAATTGCATTATCTCATTCCATTATCAAATTAGAGCGGTTGAACCATGGAGAACATCTCAACCACGTTTCTTCATCTTCAAAGTGATTCAGTTTGAGAACAAAATAAGATATCGCAATTTTGATTTCACCATCGTGTGCAGCGTGAAAAAACCTTTACAATGCGGCGTCACTTGTCAGACTGTTTCATTTTGGGAATTTATTGGGTGCTTATGGTAAAAGGATAATGCCGCTTTAATACACAGTGTGTGAACCCGCTCGTAGATGCAAATACTTTATCATAAATAGAGGGAAACACTAACTGGGCTTAAGCCGCTGGATCCCCGAAGAATCGTGTCGTAAAGCACATTTTGATCATCCGATCAAACTGCGGTCGAGTCGATCCAAAAGCCTTTTTATCTCGTAGATCAACAGCCGCCGGCGACGGGTTTTGAAATCCATTCATTTCCACGGAAATCAAACCGCGTAAGTTTTATAACAAAAGTACGTCAAAAGAGCTGCTTTATTTTATTTATTTATTTTTATTTTTTCTCGTTCCCCCCCCCCTCCCCCCACCACACACACTCAACCGCTGATGAACGTGACAGTCCACACGAGGGGGCCGTGCCGCCCCCTTCGCTCTCCCACCATCATGAAAACAAGGCAACTTAACAGAGTTGACACCCATCAAATATACATGGGCTGGAGGTCCTCGGGCCCATATTTCACACTTAAAGTTTCTGCTGCCGACCGCCCCTGCCATCCTTAACCCTTTAGAGGGTCCGACCGCCCTTCTCCGATTTCATCTACATAAATATTAACATAACGATAATAAACGTAACATCGGTAACGTCGACGTATAGTCATACACAAAATAACGCAGGCAACACAAAATAACGCAATACTTGATAGGTGACTATGAATGAATGAATGAATGAATGAATGAATGAAAAACAATGTTTTATTCATATTTAACAATGTTTTATGTCATGTTTATTGACATAATAAGTTCAGTAGTAAATTACGAGTAACATGAAACGCTTTGGTCTACAAGACCATCAGCGGGAGTTCTGTCTCACAGTACTGATAAGGAGATCAATAAACAAACTATGAATAGTAGAAGGAGAGTACAAGATGAAAGAAATGAAGAACTACAAAATAAATTATGATTTAAATACAAATAAGCACATAGTTATGACTAGAAATATAAATATACAAATAGAACATTGGTATGCGGGGGAACCAAGGGTTTAAATCAAATTAGGCTCAATTAACATTTGAATCAATAAACATAATGCCAATACCAGGAACATAATAATAGGAACATAATAAGAACATAATAATAATGAACATAATGCCAACAACAAGAAGGATCTGCTTAAGCGTTATAATTGAATTCTGATATAAGAAATTCTCTATACCTCCAGGCCTCCCTAAAATAAACACATAATGCCGTCCAATCAGGGCCGTCAAGGATCGCCAACAACTCCCCCCTGCTCAGCGTAGCTCTACCAAAACTTCTGACTCGTGCATAGCCGAGGATGGGGCACTCAGATAGGTGACTATTAAATATGTACCACAAATGCTTGATAGTTATATCTATGCAATAATAATATGTGCAGATCACCCTTCTTTCTAGACAGAAAGGTGGCCTGCACAAAAAATATAATAAACCGTTGTAAGTAAGATTCTCAAAACAAAACGCAGCATCTACGCGTCTCGGAGACATTTCCTGCAATGAGAACGGAAGTGGTCGCGCGGTGCGACCGATCATTGATCATCGCCTAATTATGGCAGAGTCGTTCTGGATCAGATGATTTCATGAGAATTGCAAGTTCAACACTCGGTTTGAGCGCGATGACTCATCAGGGTCGGAAAATTGGCGGTCCGACCGCGATAAAACAGGTGGTAAAGGGTTAATCCGACTCCATCATCAAAGCAACGGTTGCGGCCGGTGATGAGCGGCGTCGTTAGCTCAACTGCAATCGCCGTTTCAGGTTGTGTAACTGCAGAAGGGCAAAAGGGTGATGGAGGAGATTTCAGGAAAATTCCCCTTCCAATTTCATATAATTACTCCACGATTTCCCCACTCCCGCAGCCCTTTAACGCCCTCAATAACCATCGGAAAAGTAAATGACGCTCAATTTGAATTTCGAAACAAACGGACCCAAAAAGCCGTGAGGAGAGGGTTTTAGCTGCTCCCTTTCCCCACTCGATATGGGAGCCTCGGCGAGAGTAGAAGGTCAATTACAAAGGGGGTTTGGCAGAGTCAATTCCAGGCTCATTGGAAATTCCAACGCAATCTACCCCAACTCCGCACCTACATTTGTCCGGTTCATACATAAAATAACCCTTATGTAAATATAGGGGCAGTCCCAGTTGGGGGTGTGTGTTTTTTCCTCTTTTTCTCTAGGCTTTTCCCGGAGTATCTTCTGAGACTGCCAAGCGCCTCCTTGAACGCTTCTTTTCCCCCTTGAATGTCAGTTTTGTAGCGACGAGATGTTCCAAGATGATACGAGCCGCCATTGTTGAAATGAATCTGCAAAATGGTGTAATTCATTAATAATGTATTGTAAATAGACTTTAAACATCAACGTAAAATTTTGTATGAATGCTCTCTGACATCAGTCGATGTCAAAGGAAATTATATGGAGGATAATATCCTAAATATTATTGTCGTTAAGCGAGGAGCCACTAGCGCTCTGTGTGTGCTAAAATCTCTCCTGTTCACCCGAGGACGTCGCAAGTAACCAAACTTCGTTTAGAGACGCTTATACGCTGATGAATCCGTCCGTCCGTTCCTCACGTCGAGATCTCGGCCCCCAAGCCACCTCGAGAAGGAGCGACCAGGTTTTGTTCTCATAGTCATAGGGGTAGTCAAAACAGTATGGGTTGGTTGGAAAGGGTTTCTAATTATTGGGTTGAAGGTTGATTATTGGGGAAATTTTGGGAGATGCGAGGGTCCATTTGGAGAACATTCACTCCGAAGTCCAACCTGTGATGCCTGCAGTGCCCCTGTTCTGTATCTTTTTGTTCGACCGCTTTGGGGATAAACGGTTCTGTGGAAGCACAGACCCGATATACCCTCTGGGTGGGCAAATTACCTAACCCCACTTGAACAGGGGCACTCAGCAGCCATTCATTACAAACCCCATAACTATTTACGGATTTTCCCTGGGCCGCTCAGCGTTCGAGTGAGCTCAGTACGCTTATGTCTCTCCTAACTGGCCTAGGAGCCTACAATTTCGTATGTGGTACGAATGCCAGGGTTACGACGGGAGCTCACCTCAAGGCGTTCTCTGATAGCCAATTACTGGGCGACAAATAAATACAACCTGAAAATTAAGTGTTTCGCGTTAACCACCGCTGGTAGTTACATCTAAACCCTCATCGCCACTGCACCTGACTCTGTCTCATCAATATGGATGCAACAGTGCAACCGTTGTCCACTACAGGTGCGTTATGACTCCTATTTGCTGACATTTATTGATCCCCTCCCTCTCTCTCCGCCTTAACGACCATAATCCGAACTCAATTATTCACCCCCAGATCGCTTATCAGAGGCCGAAGGGGATTCTTCAATAACCAATTGACTCAAACTACTCTCACTGCGGCAAATATGGACCCAACAGAAGCCGATAGTGTGGTAAATAAATCACATTATTTTAACGCGTCAGCCCCCGCCAGCCCACCACAGGTGGCTGTGGATTGACTCCCTCCCAGTTCCAGTCCACCTCATGAATTCCTCTGTGAATCCAAATACCAACTTGAAACCTTATTCAAAATTCGCAAACAACTTTCGAATTCAATTAGAACCATCAAAATATTATTCTAGTTCGGTATTTGTACAGGATTAATTGGGCTACAAGAGGTTTATTCATATCAAACCTACGCTGTATTAGCTCACTTGGTATTATTCATCACTTGAACGATTAGAATCAGTACCACACGTTATCATAAATAGATTTCTGTGAAATCCAAGATCACTGGTTGCCCCATTTCGAAATCTATGCATCACCATACATACGTCTAATATTTCAATATAATGGACATGTACATATTTACAACGTAACATAATTCAAAATTAAACGGTGCTTTTACTTTTAGTGAATTTACTAAGAAAAGGAAGGTATTTGTTCTCCGTCCAAAAATTTTAAATCTCGCCATTCCGAAAAATTGTCATATCAAAATCTGTTTTAGACCATCCTGAACTCACTGCCAAAAGACACCAAAAATCATAATATGAAAAAAAGACACCAAAAAATAATATGATCAAAAGACACCAAAAATCATACATATTATGTATGTATTATACATATGATTTATCGTCTGGAGTGACACATACATAAATATATAGGTAAATATACACAATATATATTTACCATCAACACTATTTACCTATATATTTATGTATGTGTCACTCCAGACGATAGATATATATATTATCTGCAGTTATTATTAATTATTTTTATTGATAATTATTACTAATTAACTCGATATCTGAAAACCATGTGCTTTTCGAATTAGCTGGACCAGTATGAGCGAAAGACTACCAAATGATTCACCCTCATGTTGACGACTTTTGATCTGCTCCAACTTTGAGCCCTCATTGTGAACAAACGGCTGGTCGTACAAAGTTACAGATGGTCTTAAAAAATTCTAAAAAATAAACTTTATCTCAATGTGAACGAAAAACTATACCATTCCATTTGAATTTTTTGTGAGATGAACTCAAAATTGCAATATTTGTTTAGAATCGTTGTAGGGTTCGTCCGAACCCGTAAACCAAATTTCTTAATTTTAGCACAACGCTAACTGGGCCTGGGCAATGTGGCACTTTGATCGTTTGCATCGTTGCGTCGTTTTAGTGTCAATTCTTCGAATATTTGTCTCGTTGAAAGAGCACCAGAGTGTAGATATTTGTCTCTGCTCACTGGCTGGATCCTTCAAGTTTTCAGAGAAAAGGCCGGAACGTACCGTTTTTCCTGGAAAAAAGAAACATTCGAAGGCCATCAGATTGAGAGCATTAGATGAGATAAGATAAGATGTTGGGAGGGTCGCTATATGCTCGGAGTTCATAGCAGAAAAGAGCTGTTCTCAAGTTCAACCGAAAAGGAGGAGAAGACGGAGAAGATGAAGGGGAAAAAAAGAAAGAAAAATAACACGTTCGTGTGGTTTCCGGAAGTGCTCGCTGGCTGTTGTGCGGTAAAGTAAGGCTATATCCAGGGACAATAAAACAGTTGGGAAGAAGGGGAGCGAAAGGGAACCCTCGCTGGATTCGTCGAGGGATTTTCAAAGCAAAGGTGACAATAAAAGGGAAGCAGTAAAACTTTCCGGCGTTTACAGTCACGGGGAAGAGATACTCCATGGGGGAGAGATACCGGCTATCTCTTTCGTGCGGTTCGGAAAGCTCGACGAAAAACCCGAGGACGTACAAATCGTCTCAATTCAATCGGCGAGGGAAAAGAGGAGGAGGAAGGACCTTCCGGTCAAGTTGGTGGCCCTTACTCGGAACCGAATAGCCTCTTCTTTGCTTTCAATAATGCAAGAGAACCGGCATATAAACCTCGAAGCCAACCGGCCGGAGCTCCCAGACGATGCAGTTGGGTGATTTATGGATGTGGTGAGTCCACCGAGAATCTCATTGCCTGTATAATTTATAATATTTATAATCAATTGACGAGCGTTTAACTGGTTTCTAGGGAGTGGGTTTCGGTTCGATCACCGGTAGTGGCGTGAGATACCAAAAAATATTCTTGTCTATTGATCAAATCGATACCTCAATTCACTAATTCACTTCAAGGGAACATGTCCAAAAAATCGATTTTGAGGGTTTTATATCGATAGAATCGTCTTGTCGAGACCTTTCCAGCCCGTTAGGGCTCATTCCCTTATCTGACCAAGAAGTGGACTAAAAATGAGAAAAAATGTTGAGGGATGTGTCCAAATACAATCAAATTTCAATTGCACTCTGGAGCTATGTCCTGGTTCTATGTCCAGTCAGAAGGTTCCAGATTCGCAGGAAATACTGCACACTAGTGCTATGTCCAGACAAACAGGTTGGTATCCGATCGTCTTAGTTGTCCATAGGCCGGTAAAATGTACCTACTAAGTTTAGTAGTACCCAGTTTGACTTTGGATGAGAAGTCGATTTTTAAAGTAGGCAAACATCGATTACTGCATGATCAATACCTTGTTTGGAAACTGACAAAGCGTTTGAGAAAAACTAATCAATTAAAAGTTACCATATTAATATTAGGTAGGTATTTCATTCTTACCGTTCGCCTTCTTCTATCTATGTTTCCGAGGTTTCTCAAGTATGAGTATTATAATCAACATGATGATGAACCTGTAATACCTAATTGTCCTAACTCTACTTTTTAGGTACTTAAGTACCTACTTCTATCTGTAGGTACTCGTTCAGCAAAATGATTTTTTTAATGCACTTTCAATTTTGATTAAGTCAATATAGACTGATGAGACGTACGCTGTGATTATTATAAGGGATCCATTACGCCGTTACAATAACGAATAATGTACCTACTTAAATAATTCTTTCTGGTATAAAATGATTTATTTATATCTGTTTTCTTCAAAGAGCTACGAAAAACTTCATTTGCCCACTAGATCCATGTCCGTATAAGTCCACAGAGATAGGTAGTCTGAATCAGGAAAGCACAAGTATAGAAATAGACGTGGTGTTTGAGAGAAGGAAATCATTGGCAGGTGGTTTTGACACCTTTACTCCGGCACATAACTCGAAAAGCGTTACACAAAAAGCGTCACACGAAAATTTCTGATGATTTTCGCTTACAACCGATTCGTTGCTACGGAACTTTATCTTCGCCAGTTATCGTCGTACAAAAATCGTTCACCACTCGTTGGATAGCTCTCGATTTACCTAACCATATTACGTTAACCACTGCGGAGTGCGTGGCCGACAAGCTGCGGTATGAGCGTGATTGTTTAAATAATTGTTTACACACAGGTGATCATTCTCAATAATTTATATTGTCAACACGAATGCAAGCTTCATAATTTATGATGAACCCTACAATTAAGTATAACAACTACGCTACTGGGGTAGGTGATGTAGCATTGTTCGAAGGCCCCTGAATCCCTTATTTAAAGACATAAAATGTCCCAATGTGTTGCAGACTCGTATGCAAGCATTTAATTCTTTTTGGTTTATTATCTTCGATAATGAACCATTGGAATCGCCCAAAGAAAAAAAAATTTTAACCCTCCCTCAAAATTTGTTGGTTTACGTTTCAAGGTACGTAGATTCAGAAAATCGAATAAAAAAAAATCCGTCCGTCCGCCGTACGCCGTACCAGTGACCAACATTTTCTTCAGTAGTCGACATGGTTTTGCACTAGTAGTCGACCTACATGTGTTAGAAGTCGACAGTATCACTTGAGTCAGTAGTCGACAGGTTTCGTCATTCCATCGTTTTCGAATTTTACAACATCTAAATAAAATACATTCAACTGTGAATCGGAACTTGAACATAGATTAAAGTAGTTATCGGACTTTTTATTTGCAAACAGCTCATTATCAGTCTCAAATTGCAATAAGTACTTAAGTAAAAAGGTATGAAAACTATAGTCGAAAACTCATTGTCAGAAAATTGACATTACAGTTGGGCTTAGGTACCTATTTACATTTTTTTTTTTTGACATTTTCATGTCTTTGCTTTGGCACATAAACTGAAACGGGAAAAATTTGTTCCCTTGATTCACCCTTTCCCTCAGATCACGTCAGAACACAAGCGACCGGCGGGCCATTACGTCAGAGCCTATGACGCACGAGCGTATGACGTAAGACGGCTGGCAGGAGGCCAACTAATACGTCAGAGCCTATGAAGCACGAGCGTATGACGTCAGAGGGCTGACAGGACAGCCAACAAGTACGTCAGAGCCTATGACGCACGAGCGTATGACGTAAGACGGCTGGCAGGAGGCCAACGAGTACGTCAGAGCCTATGACGCACGAGCGTATGACTTAAGACGGCTGGCAGGAGGCCAACAAGTACGTCAGAGCCTATGACGCACAAGCGTATGACGTAAAACGGCTGGCAGGAGGCCAACTAGTGCGTCAGAGCCTATGACGCACGAGCGTATGACGTAAGACGGCTGGCAGGAGGCTAACTAGTGCGTCAGAGCCTATGACGCACGAGCGTATGACGTAAGACGGCTGGCAGGAGACTAACTAGTGCGTCAGAGCCTATGACGCACGAGCGTATGACGTAAGACGGCTGGCAGGAGGGCAACAAGTACGTCAGAGCCTATGACGCACGAGCGTATGACGTAATACGGCTGGCAGGAGGGCAACTAGTGCGTCATACGACGAGACCTTTTATGTCTCTGCGCCCACACCCACACCGCGTACCTCGTACTTCATTTTGGTTTATTATCTTCGATAATGAACCATTGGAATCGCCCAAAGAAAAAATTTTTTTAACCCCCCCTCAAAATTTGTTGGTTTACGTTTCAAGATAAGTAGATTCAGAAAATCGAATAAAAAAAAATCCGTCCGTCCGCCGTACGCCGTCCGCGCCACTTTGCCCAGTTAGCGTTGAGTTAAAATTACGAAATTTTTTTATGGGTTTCGACCAACCCCACAATGGTCCTCGAAACTTTTCATAACCGTGGGTCTAGGGGAAGGGGTTCAAAACGAATTTTGGTACGACATGGTATGAGTATGGTATGGTATATTATTGTATGTATGATTTAGTATAGTACAGTACGGTATGATAGGAAAGAAATGGTATGAGTACGGTGAGAATATGGTATGGTGCGGATTTGCAACACAGTCTGGTATAGACAGAAGGGTGATCTGCACAACGAAGATAATAAACCGTTGTCAAGAATTTGCAGAGTTTTATTTCATGTGCCAAAGGAAAGACATAAAATGTCAAAAGGACCTGGCAAAAATATAGAGACTCAAACCGATTCGTTGTTATTTTTCACTTTCGAGCCGAAAGAGTTCGAAAATACTTCTAGATGAGCGCTAAAATAGGTAAAAACCAAGGAACTTACCTACTACAAACCAAAATCCCGTTTTTTGAGTTATGTGTCATAGTGAAGACATAAAATGTCAAAACCGTTACGATACGCACCTGTGACAGTTGTGTCACACGCTCCTGTGACAGTTGTGTCACACGCTCCTGTGACAGTTGTGTCACACGCTCCTGTGACAGTTGTGTCACACGCTCCTGTGACAGTTGTGTCACACGCTCCAGTGACAGTTGTGTCACACGCTCCTGTGACAGTTGTGTCATACGCACCCACCATTACGATACGTACCTAGGCCAGAAAACCATTACGGTACGCACCTGTGACAGTTCTATCATACGCACCCGCCGTTACGATACGCACACTTGACTGTTCTATCATACGTACCCGCCTTTACAATACGCACCCTTGACAGTTCTATCATACGCACCCGCCATTACAATATGCACCCCTACTATAATTACGAGTATCATACGCACCCGAACTACCAATGTGAGCTATTTATTGCAGATTTGGATTCCTCGAAGAATTTCATGAATTTATGACCTTTCACTTGATGATTTTGACCAAACATGGATTCTGGTAAACTCAAGTGTGGTAGGGACATGAATTTACACTGTTTTTCAACGCTGATTCACATGGTGCTATCCGTTTCTTGATTTGATTCGATTTCATCGACATAATGGCCGAAATTCGGTTGTTTTGCGTGAAAAAAATCGTCTTTTCAGGCGTGTTTGCACATGAAATATCGTAATTTCCATTTTCTTTCCCTCCTTCTTTCTCAACCGGGCTGGGGACCGGCTATGGCGAAGTTAAAAGAAAATAAATACGAAAACTTCCTTTAAAAAAAGTTGAAAAATGTGAAAAAATTGATCCTTCTGTTTACAACCGTTTGATGTACTTACTCGTATGTGTGCCTGATTTACACACGACCATCAATCAATTTTGTCACAGTTTTTCTTACCGGAAAAACGGCGTCCTCATTAGTCCCTAATTTTGCCCAAAATGGTATAACCATTCCTTATGGATGAGCCTACCGGAAACACGGCAATCCCTTAATTCAACGTCCAAAATGGTAGGTAGGTATGGTTATATCTATGGAAATGTTTTTACCAGAAACACGGCATCCCCATTATTTCCCAATTTCGCTCAAAAATGGTATAACTACCTATGTCTTAGAGACATACCTACCGGAAACAAAACGTCCCCCAGTAACACTAAAAAACGTAATAATTATTTAAAAGGTAGACTTGTATAAATGGGACTCTAGCGTGGTCGTTATGATCCTAAGCAGTATGAATGTTTAGTATGTAATTAGGACTCCATCGAAGTGCCTTCACCTTGACGTTGGTGATGGAGCTTTCAACTAATGAATAACGCTATGAATAACGCTATAAACGCGCAAAATTGATATAAAACCCCTTTGACGCTTTGAACTAAATTTAATATAGCAAATTTTGTATGTTCCACCACGGAGCCTGCAGTACCAGGACACCTCCCACGGGAGGTTATTTTGATGTTTTTGAATCACTTTATTATTTTGGTTCTCCTGAAAACCTGTGAAACTGACGATGTGGTGTGTTGCTCAGACGCCCTCGATATAAAAAATTAATTTCGACAATGAGATCGGTTCGTCACTCAAGAGATATTTTCCTGATTAATTTGATTTGATTCCATTTCATTCCTCGAATTGAAAATACAAAACTTCACGTCGAGAACTACGGCACACAATCACGTTGAATAGACAATCCCGTTGAAAGATCACTCGGAGATGTCGTTTTGTTTCCATTCGCTCCTTTAAATTCCTGTATATAAAACCGGGAAATGCTTTTAACGCCGTATGACCTGACGAAAATATCGTACGGCGGAAACTGCATTTCGTAAATGGTCGAATCGACGATTGACTCAAATTCATTCCTGCCCGAAATAGGAGGCCTTCTCTGGTGCAACGCTCGGTATATCCGCTCGTAGTCCAAGTTGTTTGATACGAGGAAAAACGATCGTCCACAAAGCGTTCATGCACTGCTTTGTGAGTTGGGCGAGGGAAAGAGGGGCCTCTATAGATTATTTACAGAAGGAACAGCGAAATAGTTGAAAGGGAAACACGAACGTTGCAAGTTTCTCGTCGTAATACATGAATTATTCCTAGGGATTCCTGTTCACGCCATAACATTAGCCGTCAATTAGATTACGTCAACGTCACGGCGGGGGCGAACGAAATGATATCGATACCGTCATCAACGTGTCCAACGAATGTGTCCGTCGTTCCTTAAAAATACATCCTCCAAGTTGCTGAAAATTCCCATTTGGGTATGACGACCGTTACTGAGGGATTTCGCAGATGCAAATAGTTTTACGAGATTCGGATAACGAATGGCTCTTAAGAGAACTGCAATAAAAATATCACATATATGCATATAATATATTATAATATTATATGCATATAATATTATATTATATTATAATAACACCCCCTCTAGATTTCTGTCGTTTTAAGTAAAACCACTTATCTCCAAATTCGTCAAAATTTATGAAAAGCCTTATAAACCACTTATCTTGTGGGTTTTCCATCTAATTTGGAGGCAGAACAACTTATCTGTGGTAGTTAACTACAAATTTGCAAGCAAAGCACTTGTGTTTGTCATTTTCAGCCACTTATCGACATTTTACGTCATCCAATTTGCTGGCCACTTACCAACCGAAATCTGGTGACTTGTGGTTTTGCCTCGAAAAGCATAAGCGTTTTTCCATAGCACGTGATTTTTCGCTCCACACCCAAGTGGTTTCTCCTGCAAATTACTTAACTCGCAACTCGCGGGTTTTTCTTTCATAATTCCTCTACTCAGTATTTTGCCTTAATCTCACTGTACAAGTTCATTTTCCTATGCCGAGTACGTTTTATAATACTATATAAATTTATAGCTGAAAGAGCATTGATGTAATTGGCGTGATGCGAGTAAGAAATTCAATCGTTCTTATAATATAATATTATTATGTCTGTTAGCTTTAGGAGCCACTCAGCTGATCCGGGGCATGGACAGCGTCAAGTTAAAGTCCTAAGGAGGCTACATGCCACGTTACAGCTTCATAGCATAGAGTGAATAGCATAGAACTTAGCTTTAGGAGCCGCCACTCAACTGATCCAGGCCTTATTCTGCATAGAGGCTACATGCCAAATTTCAAGTCTCTACCACCGCGGGAATTGCGCCAAAAAAGGTCACATTTGCTCGTATCAAGCAAATTTTGGAATGACATATCCATGTCAAAACCTCTGCAAATACTTCTAAAATTGTTTATTATTCTCTTTTTGAATAAGTATTCTGTCAAAATTATTGTCTTCGTGAAACGTAAACCAAATTTAACAAGTTCTGTTCAGTTTCGTGGAAGGCCGATTCCTTCGGTACATTTTCTGAAAATAATAATCCGAAACATGAATTATCACGAGTATATTCTCACTTAGCTCGAACTTCCCAATAAGGAAACCCTCACAAAATTTGTAAATATTTAATATTTATTATTGATCAGCCAGAATCGTATTTTGGACTCCTGTGCAACGGTTGAAATTGGCCACCGGTCCTGATCCTCGGTTTTCGCATTTCCCGGTTAACGCATTTCTCTCCCTTGCGCTCGAAGAAGAATAAGGATCAAGGAAGCAAAGCGAAAATAGAAGAGAAACCTCCCGGAACGTTATCACGTCTTACGTTCCTTCCGGCGGCGATCCCGTCGAGGTGAAGTTCTGATCGCTAAATAATTCAGTTTGGAAGTTGTCTGTGAGGTTTCGGAGTCGATAGATAATGGTGGCTTCTCCGTGTCACGTCACAATCGCCGGCGGATGGGGAACCGAACCGTTACCCTAACTTTATATTGAACACGGAATCCCACTTTCAATTTTCCTTCTTGAAGGACGTATGTTAGTTTAGGATTTTAAATTTATTATTCCAATGAAACTCCTGCAGCTCCAACGCTCATCTCGAATTGCACATTTCCAGACCGAAAACGACACAAATTCATTTGACGCCGCCGAAAATCTTCAATCCCATCTCAACACATTAAGTCACTGCTTCATCAAGTGGAGGATCAACGTAAATACGAACCAAATCCCAGCATAATATAGTAAAATAATATGTCTTAAGTATTTATGAAATGTCTTATTCACACTGTGTCATTTATTGTGAAATAAATTTATTTTTCATTTCATTTTCGATAAAAACGTTTAAAAAATTCAAATTTGACCAAATTGTTAAACTCCAAAATAGTTGAATACAGAACTTTTTTCATCGGGCATCTACTGTCCGAAACTGCTGTGCTTTTCCCCCCCGAAAAAAATCGCTAATGAAGCGAAATTTCATGGAATGGCACTTTTAATGCGGAATAAGTGGTCACTAATGCTCCAACCACAATGAGACTGCACCGCCCCCGAAACTTATCTCGTATTCATTGGACGAAGGACGAGTTTAACATCGCGAATCGACTATTTTTGTAGTCTGAAATTCCGGTCTAATTAATTGGTTGAAAACGGGGCGGAAACGGCATTGAGAGGTTTTCCATTACTCGGTAATGAGACTTCGGAATTGATTTAGGCTCCGCTTTTGTTTAATTGCCCCGTCCTCTGCCCTCTGGCCCTCGCCGTTTAAACGTCAGTTGAAAACTCATTAGCGGAGTATCAATTCAGGAGGTTTCGTTGGTGCCTGGGGAGCTTTTAATGCTAATTTCGGGTTTTGAATGGAGATTGAATTTACGTTCAGGCAATCGAGAAAAGGAAATATTATTGAACTTCTCATTCTTGTAATGCAGTAAATTCATAAATATAATTTACTTATTAATTGCATATAGAATAAATATGAGTTGAAACAACACTTGTGTACCCCTAATGTGTACAGTCCAGTTGTGTACCCAGAGATCAGTTATTGTACATCCTAAACGGAAGCAAGTGGGAAAAGCTGTGCAATTTTGTAAAACAGGCTTCTTCGTACAGAAGACTACTAATAAATTGTATTAAACTCATTAAATGAGTTTAATTATAACTAGAAACATATAGACTTGAGAAAGAAAATAATAATTATACGTCCAACAATAAAATAGAAAATAAATTTAAGAAAAATATCAAGTACTAACTTACAAACTACCTAATTAACAACTAAATGAACAACGAAATTATTAAACCTGTATGATTGTTCCAAAACGGTGAACTCCGGCTGAATGTAATCACCAAAGCTTGGTTACGTTGTTGTACCATTTGTTGTAAGCAATTGATAATAAAGCATATTTTGGTTTATTATCTTCGATAATGAACCATTGGAATCGCCCAAAGAAAAAATTTTTTTAACCCCCCCTCAAAATTTGTTGGTTTACGTTTCAAGATACGTAGATTCAGAAAATCGAATAAAAAAAAATCCGTCCGTCCGCGCCACTTTGCCCAGTTAGCGTTGAGTTAAAATTACGAAATTTTTTTTTATGGGTTTCGACCAACCCCACAATGGTCCTCGAAACTTTACATAACCCTAGGTCAAGGGGAAGGGGTTCAAAACGAATTTTGAAAATTTGAAAATCTCATATCTCGAAAAATTCATATAGAACGGTATGTTTTTTATTTCATATTTAGATAGAGTTTGTTCCGTAGAATTTTTTAAGACCATCCGCAGCTTTGTACGACCAGCCGTTCGTTCACAATGAGGGCTCAAAGATTGTGCCTCACAACACGATCTTGAATCAAACTGTTGAAATACAGGTCCATTTTCATACTAACAAGCTCTTTGGAACATCATATGGCTTAAGTGATGTCGAGTTTGTTGTTCTGAGGTACGTTTCGTGCTACGGAAATGAAGGTAATTTCGAATGTTTGTTGGTAGGTACTTCTTTTATAGAAAAATTATTACCGACGTATTATTAAAAACCCCAGAATTATATCGTATTAATTAATCATAATTAATAATAATTATTATTAATAATAAATACGAATTATTAATACCTAACAATAAATTATAATGATTTTCACTAGGTACTTGATAAAATTGTTAATAATTAGTGATAATTGATAATAATAATTAATCTAACATTTAGGATCTTACAGAAGGGTGATCTGTACAAAGAAGATAATGAACCGTTGTGTCAAGAATTTGCAGAGTTTTTTATTCATTCATTCAGTTGAGACTGCAGGAAGCCAAATCTGAGTGCGATTACACGATTACAGTGTTTCAACTCAAATTTCGAACAGACTTAAGTAGTGACTGTTAAATAGGAAAGAAAAAATCCACATCCATGCAGCATGGCTATAAGAGCAAATGTTTTTAAGAACGGAATAAGATATCGCAATTCTGACTTTACCATCGTTTCCAGCGGAAAAAAAACTTTAAAATGAGGTGTTACTTGTCAGTCTGTTTCATTTTTGGAATTTATGGGTAATTACCCCCCCCCCCCTTAAAACTACCTAAAACCCCCTTTAGAGTGGCTCAATTCTGCCCAACTACGAACTTAGCCTTTTGACCAGGGGCGTAGCGCCGAGTTGAATGATGAAAGAATTTATTGAGACTAACAAAATATTTAATCAATGGTAAAACCTCAAATTGAAAATTTGAATCGCCCGCTCAGTTTGCCACAGTTACCTACAGCTACCTTCCTTTGATGGTTGCGTTGAATCACGAATCCAATTAGGTAATATGACTGGCATGGCTGAAGCCAAGTCATCTAAGATGAGGAAGAAGAATTACAAATATCTGATTACAGTGATCACATGCCAGTTGAAGGCCTAAGGGGAACCGCGAGCTCATAGCGGGTGCCCATGACAGCTTGTGTACACGTATTCTAGCACACGCGTGTAAGTATGTCTCCCGACTGTTTTACCATAGAGCAGGGCAGCGCAGGCGGCTAGCGGTTCCCTTTGTAAGGCGCAGGCGTCTCTTTCCCTGGAATGTGATGGCCGGAGGATTGATAATATCCATCGATTGTTAATATCCATACTGTTGTTTGATTGTTCAAAGTAGTTCGTTTAGTTTTTATCTTCCTAAAATTCCAAGTGCTACTGCTTGAGTGACATTAATAAAGACATTAATAATGACATTAAATAAAGTCTTTTTCATTTTTAGGGTGAGAGAGTTTGGAAGTGTGTGCGGAGGGGAAGGGGGGGGGGGGGGTTGAATTGAGTGAATTCAGGATGGTCTGGATTTTTTCACCACTAAAATCTTCACTTTTCACAGTTTACGACGAAAATTTGGGTACAATACCCATTAGTGCACTGCGATAATTCAAAATAGACTCTATTCCAAATCTCTATCTTCGGGATTTGGAATTTGGAGGATCGAACGATTAAAGTATTAGGGCTCAGTGAAATATGTTTTCAAACTTTGAGCACTGAGACGGTTGATCCGTATTTCGTGCTGAGTTACGGCAATTCCCTATAGCACGTAACTGGTCGACACAAATTTATGAATTTTGACGATGAAAACAGGACAATGGTCGGTGGTGCTGTCGAGGTAACGTAACGGGGGTCGTTACAATCATAATAAACCAGGTCCTACAAAAGGAAACGGCCCAACAAACGATAGGTGGCGACACGGCAGGGAAATGTGACTTATAAATGGCCGCAACCGAAATATTCCCGAGCCGCCCCTTTAAACGTCAGCGCCGAACGATCCGGTAAATACGAATTTATTGTTTTCATTGAATGGGGGGGACGTTCGTTGGAAAAGCAGTTTTAATAGAAATAGGAAACCCGTTTTGCGAATAGGTCCCTCCGCATTGTCCCGCACTACTCGTATAGGGGAATAATAATTTTAGGTTGATATTTCATTTATGAGGAAATCGTGCGGTGAACGTAGATGGAAAATGGAGTAAGACTGGTGTAATATGAGGCCCAAGGCGTAAAACAAATGCGTTGGATAGTTCAACTGCAACCCACAAAACATCGGGCACAATGTGTGTTTAGTACGAGTACATTAACTTCTATTACGTACTTAGTTAGGAAGTAGGAAGTTAACTTTTTTTTTAGTCGGTTCCAATGGTTCAAAGACAATAAACCAAAACTGGTTATTATCAAAGACAATAAACCAAAAGTCAAAAAACCTTTGAATGAGATGAAATTTTGAATCGAATCGAGATAATCATTTAGGATGACAAGACCTCGATTAACCTCGAAAAAAACTAAAAAAACGTTCATTTTGAATCGAAGCGGGATATCAATCAATCAATCAATAACACGTTTATTGAACAACAAAATAAGCAATAAATTATTTTACAAGACGTGATGCCGTTTTGGTTCTAGGAACCGTCAGCGGGAGTACCGTCATAAAATTATACAATCCTGAAACTAACATAACTTTTAAGTAATACGTAATAAATACTTCAAACAAAACATATAAATTATTAGTGTGAACAATCGGAAGGGCGCGAAGGCCCAACAGAGCCGGTGGTCGCCTATTGGGTATTCCACCGCATATTCAATTTGTAACAAAAAGTCGTTTCAATATTAACATAATAATATTATATAACTTGAAATATAATCATATCATAAATGTGGACTCTAACTATTCTCATAATTAAATTCTGAGACGAGAAATTCTCTATACCTCCATGCTACTCTATAATAGGCACAAAGCTTAGACCAGTTCTTTCCATTAAGTATGTCAATACATTCCTCTCTCGTGAGATCAAGCGGGATATAAGCCAGTCGTCAATTAAGATTACTCTGGTGACAGAGGACCGATGTTGGTTGATCCTCATATTCAGGGGTCACCAGAGGACTGGACTTGCCGATTAGCCATTACGCAGCCACGCATGGATCCTCATTCGATGACTGCTTCAAGTTCTCCGTTGTCTTCCACCACCAGTTCCAGATCTCCAGGAGAAGGAATCGGAACAAGCGGAGTCTAATGTCTTGGGATCCTATGCAAGGCCTGGTCTGAAAGAGTACCGATAACAAAGGCAGTAAATCAATGTTTTTTCTATTATTTGGAACAACATCAAAATTCCCCACACAACTACCATATTTTTATTTTATCACGAAAACAACCACTTCAACAGTCTACGATTTCTACTCTGACGATGGCGTTCGCCGAAATATCAGTATCAAATTGTGAGTTTTTCCTTTTGCATGTATAACTTTCATAGCCGCTCTGTGCATCAAGAATATCAAGTTCCTCTTGAACCACGTTTCGGCCATTTTATAATATATATTTACATACTCGTATATGTTTAAGTATATAAAGGCGAACGCCTTCGTCAAAGTATAACTTGTAGACTGTTGAAGTGGTTGTCTTCGTGATGGCCTTTGTAGCTGAACAGAGTAGGTATACAGGACAGGAAGAAGTAAAGGAGAAATGATGGTACTTGTGTTAGTTGTGTGGGAAGACTGTGAAAGGTGCATGTTCAAACATCGATCCCAAGTGTAGGCTAGCGTGCACAGCCAGAATCACAAGCGAAATTCAAAAAAAAATATACTTAAATGAAAAATATTGGAAGTCTCTCGGATCTTCATAACTGAGGAGAAATTTTGTAGTGGCCCATTCAAAGAAAACCTCTAAAAATATGTGCAATGCAAAAGTTAGGTGTAAACCGAGAGGAGAAAACGTTCAGTTCTTTTTTACAGTGAATGGTGAACAAATTCGTGTTTGCAAAAAAATGTTCATGGACACTTTGAATGTTAGCGACAAGTTCATACGAAACTGTTGGGAGAACGGGATTGTCGGAAATGACCGGAAAGCAGCATTCCAGCCGACCAAATAAGCTCTCAGCTGAAATTAAAACCTCCATCAGGGATCACATAAATTCATCCGTAAGCATTGACCTTCGAAATAAAACTTCAAGGGAATTTTTGGATGGTAGTCTCACTATTGCGGAAATGTATCGTATGTATGTTGCAGCGATGTTGCAACAACCAGCTATTTGCCAAAAAGTCTGCTATGAAAACACATTCTAAACCGAATTCAACTTGGGATTTTTTATTCTAAAAAAAGACCAGTGCACTTTATGCACATCCTACTCAAATTCGAGTCCAGAAGAGAAACAGAAGATGGAAGAAAAGTATAAAACGACATTATTACGACATTTTTTGGTTTTATAATTATATCGATAGACTGCAGGAAATAAGGTGTTTGGGCTATAGTATAATTATACTGATGTACCTACGATGATGAAGCCGTAACTTCAAACATTTGAGATATTTCAATGCAACAAGGCCGTAAGTCACCTAGGGCATAAACTACCTTATGCGCATAGAAAAACTGGACAATGCCCGTTTTCAGACGAGTAAGGGAAGGATTTTATAGCACTTTAAAGTTCTGAAACATTAGCTTGAATTTCCTACACGCTTCAAAACTTTCAACCGGGCGTCCTGAAAAATTCAAATTTTTGAGTTGTGGCCCTATTCCACTGAGAGTGCAATATACAGAATTTTTTCGGAAATTCGAGTTTTAAAAATGTTGGACCGAGAATAATAGCTTTCTTTTCTTCGAAAATTCGCTGAAAATTGGTTTCTAGTCGTTACATCGAGAAAAGTGTATTCTGCGTTCCGTTTCTAAAATTTTGGAGATCGGAATTGGGTCAGAGACTGGGGAAAACTCGTGCAAACCGCCCTATTTCATAGGCCGGCGAGGGCTCCGTGTTTGCATTTGGCTCTGGGACTCGCGGGATGGAAGGTTCTGTTTGAAAAACCCCAGAGCCCCCTGTTTGAGTTGGTAATTCAGAGTTGTTTCGCGTTTACCTTCAAAGGTGGTGGGACGTAGTGGAGGGGGGGGGGAGGGAGGGGTTTAGTGAGGGTAGTTTGAACTCTGTTTGGCTTCAGGTTCACAGTCAAGTGATGTTGGGGGCCTTGAAACGGGCTTTGTAACCGTTTTGAATGGACCCTGGCACCAAGTTATCGTTGACGTCATTTGTTTTGAATAACCAGACCGCTCACTCGTACTTGCACTGTACTTTGTACGGACGTTATTTCCACCCCAAGTATTTGATTCCTCTCACTTTCGAAAATGTATAAAAAGTATCGATACCTAAAAATATCGATACTTTTATGAAAAAGTATCGATACTTTTTGATACTTTTTTTTGCAATGTATCGGGATACTTTTCCTTTTTTCGCGGTATCGACACCGTTACTTTTTGCAAGGATCTTTTCTTACTTCCAAGTTTCACAGAAGACTACAAAGCCTGATCGCTACCATGCCTGAAGTCCCACCATTTGTCAACAACCTTGACATAAAAATGGAGATGATCACTCATTCAACTGATACTGTCCAGCATCTAGGTAGTAGGACTGGAAACGTGAAACAACTCAACTGTGCACTTATGTCAGGCATGGGTGCGGCCAGGACAAATAAACACGGCCTCATGGATTGTGTTGTTTTGCCCCTTCCCCTTCCAGTGTTCCAGTTCCACCATAGAATTATAAAATAACTGATAGGTACCTACTCCACTTTAGTGCGTTCGCGTTGTTTGAGATTGAGAAATTGCGATTCAATACATACTTTGTGCAGTTTTTTGCATTGTTTGTCGGCTGTTACTTACTTGGTATGTAGGTGCAATTTCAATGTCAAAAATCTCAGTTTGGGATTTCTTGAAAAAACAATCTAACGTTTTAGCTGTGTGCAACTTGCTTGAAGTGTTCTTGCCTAATAAATGTTCTTAAATTTAAATTGTTCAAGTATTTTTCAAATAATTTTTTTTAAATTAGTAAGTAACAAATTTGGAACTTTTCTAATTTTGAGTTTGTAAAAAGTATCGATACTTGAATGTATCGATACTTTTTCAAAGTATCAGCATGATATTTTTCGATACTTTTTAGAAATATCGATACAATATGTATCGATACATTTCGAAGTATCATACATCCCTACTTTTTTTTTTTTTTTTTTTTTTTTTTTTATCCCTACCTACTTGTGCAGGATATTACCCTAATATTTCCCCGTGAAATGGGGAGGACAGGCTTCTGTGCCTTTCGATAGACTTTCGATAAACTTTCGAACAGTTTCGAACTGAATAGGTTCAACCGGATGGTCTTAAAAAACTGCTGTTATCAAAATCCATTTGCTTTAAGCGAATTTTCGAAGAAAATGAAGCTATTGTCCTTGGTCCAAAATGTTTAAAACTCGAATTTCCAAACGATTTTTATACCAAAACCCGTTTCAGACCATCCTGAATCCACTGTCAAAAGACACCAAAAATTATATGTCAAAAGACACCTACGTATATAAATATTTACATAGGGGAAGGTAGTGTACGTTGGGCAGTTTTTGTTCAATGCTAATTTTGAGCATGTTAACGCAATGTAAAACAAATGATTTTTGAATCTACGGGTCTTTCACCTTGTTAGCTTTCTATTTATGTTTGAAATTTTGAAAAAGTTTGATTAGGTGATTTTGGGTGATTTTTTTTTCTTCTTCAAAAAGTGTGATTCTCTGCCCAAGGTACAAGCAAGGGTTGTTCTCAGTTGTGAAATAGAAGGAAAAAGGTTCTCAAAAAAGGTTTTCGGTAAACATTTATTTCAAAATACATTTATGAATAAGAAGAACTTAATTGCAAACAACCAAACACATCGATCAATGCTTCGGATCGAAAGAAAACTTACATTACTGCTATTTACTAGTCTTTGGAATAAATTTAACTTGCAATAGAAATTTTAAATTTCTTAAGCGAAACATGATACCTATTGTATACATAACAAGGTCGTATAATATAAGGATTTTTTATGACTGTGGATTTTTTCATATTAAACCATACCGTCTGATACATGGTTCTTCCTCACGACAATGATTGGACGCAAAAGTAACGAAAAACCGCGAAATTGACTAATTTATTCGCTAATACAACAAAATTGAATCAATTTAGTAAGAGGTGGTAAGATGCAAACTGAAAGGGTTGTTTATTTAGATCATTTACCAAAATCTAGAGAGAATAATTTACCAAAAACTATGTTAAGTAGTTTTTTGGAAATGTTGCTCGTACTTACTGCATGAATGGTAGGTACGTGAATGAAGCTGATGCAATACGACGACTGAATGAGTGGTCATTTCATCAGAATCTACCTAGTTTATGGACGAGCCGATTTCAGTTGAACCAGTTCTGATTGGAGTTTAGATTAAGTCGATTCCCCTGGTGTCGTCAGCTAGAAATGTCGTAAATGAGCTTTCGACAATGGAATCGGCAAGTCCGGCCAAATTGGGCCGTTTCCATATCCAATCTGAAAACGGAACAGAGGTTGGTTCTGCCGGTCTTATTCCCACAGCATTCGATCCCTAATCAAACGATTACTTATGTACCTACCAGGAGGAACAGCGGCAATTGGAATCGTATAAACGACTGTCGGTTAGTTAACACGTAGTTACGCGAAAGGGAGCTGTGCCCCCTCTTAACTTACACTATTCCGAATTAATGCATTGATGACGGTTTAGGCGGTCGAGTGGATAATCGTTTCATCAGTAGGCTGATTAATTGTCGTAATGTCATATGCATGATGCGTCCATACGATGGTAATCAGGCTCACAATCAGGGCCGCTCGTATTAATCAAATCCGCCTCCGCTAACACGCGTCGAGGGTTTGATGAACATTATATGCTTAGATATGTACATTACCGTTGAGAAAACATGCAAATTATTACACAATGGTTCATTATATCGTTCTATTTATCCAAAATGAACCGAACTTGAGATATAATTGTGTAAAAAGTCAAATTTTTACAAACGATAATACCGATTATGTATTATATCGAGTTATCGATATTCAGGTAAAAATAAAATTGATATCAAAATATCGATACCTATATTTTACTTCGATACCCATCACTATCGTAAACCAAATGGTAAATGTACTTAACCTTACACTGGTAATTATACGCCTCTCAGGCGCATACAGATCATAAAACAGCTACCAGACATCGTTCGATCTAACTAGCGCTCCCGCTCACCTGGATTGCCTACAGCAGCACCACTTGGTCATCGCAGTAGTGTTCCAGACGCAGTTCAAGCTGATTTTCCTAAAATGTTGGGAGCTTCTACATTAGCATCTAACGTAAATTTTCCCACGACGTCTAAACATATCACTACCATTGACAGAAGTATTTTTTGAAGTCTCAGACGTCTAATTACCATTGTTGGGAGTCTTTACTTAAGCCGTGCAATTACCATTGATGGGCGTCATTTCTCAAGATTTGTAGATAAGTGATAGGTACCATGAACACAAAAACGAAAACAAACAGGAACACGAACACGAAAACGAATACGAGCACAAACACGTGTTCTTGTTGAATGTTCGTGTTGAAGGTTCGTGTTGAATGTTCGTGTTGAATGGTCGTGTTGAAGATTCGTGTTGAATGTTTGTGTTGAATGTTCGTTTTGAATGTTTGTGTTGAATGTTTGTGTTGAGTGTTCGTGTTAACTCCCCTCGCGAATATAATTCTCTAGTAAATGGAAATCTGGATCTCATAAAGAAGAGAAATTCGTATATTTCATTGTTCCTAGAATTTAAATGTATGTAAAAACCCGTTACAAATAGGCCTAACTATTTATTTCTACCCTTAAGTATCTCGTAAACAAAATACCATGAATGGCCGCTAGTTCACTACAGCAAAATGCTATCTCGTTTCACGTTCTATACGTCTCAAAGGCGCATCATTACCATTTAGCAATTGAATTTCATCATTACCAGGTTAAGGTTAAGATAAATCTCGAGCTGGGAACTAGAGCGTGTCATGTGCCTCGATTATATTAGTAAATTATAAGTTAAAAAAGGTAATACAAATCAATTTTAAAAATATCATGTAATTACAACACGACATAAATGCCTATGTTTCACTTTTGCGCCAATTTTAGTTACAATACCTCATAATAAGCCAAAAAAAATTAGTTAACTGGTAATTGTTTTTTTAACGAGATCATAATATGATCTCCATATTATGGAAGTAGATTAGGTAGTAGACTAGGAAGTAGATCAGGCATATACAGTATTAGTAGAATTCACAGTTACTAGTAGTTATACAGTATTAGGTAAACTACTCCTTTATGAAAATATAATCTTTGAGCTGCCGTGGTTTTCAATTTTAAAGCTTTCAGTGTAACTCGGTCCGCACTCCTCATTCCAACCTCAACCCTTTCCAATTTATCCTCAAAAAATTTTGAATGGGTGAAATTCAAGGTAGGATAAGTTTTCATTTCAATAAAATCTTAGTGTTTTTTGCGTAATTAAAATTGGATGGATTTTGGTTTTATAGGCTGATCCTCATAACATGTGGTTAGGTATCGTACATAATGCCAAGAACTCCTGCTGGACGACTGGGTTCCAAACACGCAACCTATCGTTTGTGATGGGCCAAACATACTCACAGCATATTAAAATGGTATCATGATAATTAATAATTAAGACAATCTGTTAATAATCGTTAGTGATTTCAGGTAAGCCCTACTGGTTTTTGTTTCGTGAATGATCACGGGTACTATTCAACATAACTACGAGTATGTTCACGTAACTGAGCCAGTTAAATACTTAATTTTCTGCGACACTGTCGCCAATTTTACCGTGTCTTGTGAAAAAAAAAGATTATCACGTTGTCTTTCCCTTCGAGACTTCGCATGTGCCCAAACTCGGTAACAACGGACGGTTGTTAAGAACCTGTAAAAACCTCTTACCTATTAAAAACGCGTCAGCTATTCCGAACACAATCAGATCACATCAGCAGATATTCGAGCCTTAACTGTATACCATTTGCCGGATATGGGTCCCAGACGCGGGAAAACGCAAGAGGAAAAAAATTCTATGAGCAATTCATGAAGCGTCAAAGAAAGAGAAGGAAACAAAACACTAAGAAAAGGTTGGATTGTTGGACATTGGGGGTCATCCCATTTCCTCCAGGCGAAAAAGGCTGGAGAAGATTCGCCCGCCTGGGAAATCATCTTCAGACCGCAATCAACAAGTGAAGTCGGGTAAAGCTCGGATAACCCTAGGGCCAGTTGCTAGCGGAATTCTACCCATTTTCGCTGTGTTTTTGTTCTTCTTGTTTTATTTCCCTTCTTGAGGCTTCAATTGGGTTCATCGCGGAAGGATTTGAGAAGGGATTCGTAGGTGGGCCGTTTGGAAGATACACTTCGTTCAAGCACAGTTCGGAACCACTGATCAATACTGTAAACCTAAGAATGAAATAGGGGTTTCCAGATATAGAGAGGTTCTTCGATTGTTCACGACAGCCTTGGGCTCGTCCACTGATTGTTTCCCATTTTAACACCCAATAATTAAACTGTGGTTATTCAGCCTCAAGGTCATGAGGCTCACAATCTAAGTTTTTTAGCGATTTAAGTCTTTCTATTGCATACAAGGTGTCTACAGAAATTATGGGACAAACTCAAGGAATCAATTTTACAGCTAATTTGCTACAAAAAGTGCCTCGTAGAGTTTTTGCATTAAATGCATTAACTGAAAAAAGTCGAGTTTTTAGATGACAAATTTTGTCATCTAAAAACCCGACTTTTTTCAGTTTCAAGATTTTGTTTCGTGTTTTCGACCTTGTCTCAGTAATACAGCCATAACTCCCTTAAATGAATATGAAAAATAAAAGGAAAAGACTCGTTTTTTAAAGAATTATTCATTTTTAAAAAAGGATTAGGTAAGTTTTTTTTTCTAAAGAATCAACAATTTAATAAAAATGAGACGCCAAAAAACGAGTTTCTTCCTTATCAGGGAGGCATGGAAGTGTCACCATTCGATTCAGCGTTAAAAAATGCATAAATTGCGATACCGAACTCACTTTCATGAAGAAAGTTGGCTTTTGGTGGAAAACGTTGATATTCACCTAAAAACCCACGTTTTTCAGGACTCAAACGTCATTTTCTCCACCATATTTCTCTGTCAATAACATTTTTTCATACCGTTGGAAAGCTGAGATTCTGGAAACGTTTTTCCCGAGGAGTGCACGCCGAAAGAACCCCGCACTGATATCGCAAAATACGAAAGAAAAATTGTGGTTTTTAAGAAATCTTCACATTTTAGAATTTGGCCATTTCATTCATCAATAAGGACTGCCTTAAAAAATGTTATTGTATATCAAGGAGATCGCAAATTTAACGCTCTTTCCAACGGTATACTCAACTTCTATTTTACATATCAATTTAAGGGAGTTAGAGCCATTTTACTGAGACGAAAACACGAGAAAAAAAATCTTAAAAGTGAAAAAAGTCGGTTTTTTAATTGAGTAGGTATTAAAGAAACTTCAAGGGGCATTTTTTGTTGCAAATTAGCTGTAGAATTGATTCCTTGAGTTTGTCCCATGATTTCTGTAAACACCCTGTATAGAGCGTTTAGGGAACCACTAGCAATAACTTCCTTTCTAGCTAACTCTTAATTGTACATGGCCAAATCAATTAATTTGAGCGATTTTGCTTTTTGAATTTTTTGACGTCCATGTTTGAACACAGCCTAACTATTGAGGCGTTGACAATGAAAAGGAGGTAGGTAAGTGGCAAAAATTAAATTTTACAGGAGAAGGAAAATAAGGAAGATAAGGAAAATCATCTACTTTAAAAATTTACCAAAAACGGTAGATTAACGGCCGGAGAAGCGTCCCTACAACTTTGAAGCTCCAGAGAGCATATTGGTCCACTAATGGACCATTGTTCACCCTCAACCACTACTAATAAGTATAGCTTTGTGTAACACTCGACTTTCACGCATAGTTTCATATTTTGAGCTCATTAAATAGATACAATAATGGGCTCATTATAAATGTGTAAATTACTTGAACAGCGTAGGTGGGCATTTCGAGTCAGCCAAGTAGATACACAATAAAAGTTACCATTTTATTTTTAACAATTTCCTTTTTACGGAAATCTTGATCTTTGACGTCTCCGAACGGGTAAAAGGAAACGGAAACATGACGAAGAATGATTATAAACGACAGCTCTGAATGGCTTCTAGGGGGGAGGAGAAAAAAAAATCGAGATTTATCGTAAGGGTGGAGTATTATCACAAGTGAGCGCAAAGTGACAGTGAAGAAGCTGTATCAGTGCTTTTCGAACACTCTGGAAGGAGAGGGAGAAAATATTTGATACCCTGAGCCTTCCCACAATCCAATTTTCTCCGACATAGGCATTTCCTCCCTTTCATTTTATTTTATTTTTCTCCCTTGTATCGGATGAAGGGGGAAAAAGAATCCGAAGGAAACGGCTCAAGAACGAGGTTAACAGACAGTAATCAGATGTTGCGACTTGTAACGGGGTACGCGTGATACCATTTCCAACCGCATGACAGACGTTCCGGATTTTTCTGGAAAAAAGAGAGAGTGGGAAGGAGAAAAGAGAAAACCAATTCGTCTTCTTTTTACTCTTTTGGATTGTGGATTGATTTGAGAGCCGCGCAAAAATAACTGCGGGTATAAGATGGATTGGCAGTGGAAACAGACAGAACTTTCTGGAGAAGAATGAATCAAAACTACACGTTACACAGGAGTTGGGAGCATAAATGTGGCTCTGATGTAATGGAATTATTATAGATTACAGATTCTACAGGAAAATCCAAGCTTTTTTTTTGTACATTTACTGTATGGTGTACGATTATGATCCCGTTAAAAAAAAAATACTTATAAACATATTTAAGAGCTATAAGGGGGCTTTAAGGGCTATAAGAGCGAATTTTCAAAGAAATAACTGGTTTTATGTAAAATCCTCTAAGCGGTGGAATCAAAAACACGGAAAGCAAGGGTAATTCAACAAACCATCACAGACCATAACAACCCTTGGAAAACCAGCGTTTGATGTTCTTGTTACGAGGCTTCTATGAATGGGCATTAGGGTGGCAATAGGCCGTAGGGGGAAAAATTTGTGTCACCAAATTTTAACTCTCAACCGCCTTAATGGTGCAGTTGGGCTAGAAAAGAGTTTGGCAAAGTTTTAGGTCGATCGGACAAGTAGGAATAGCGTCGCATACCATTAAATGGTACGATTCAAATTTTGAAGTTTGAAGAAACTGAAAATTTTTGGACAAATGTTCAAATGCACCACTTAGGGGGTTGAGAGTTATCAAATTCAAACTTTGATTTTTTATTGCCACCGTAATAGGCATGCTCGGAGGTCTTTTTCTCTAAACGTACTTAATCCAGAATCTCATGACGCATTGCTATTTTTTCTTTTCGACAAGATTGTGTACCTACCTCTCAAATTTTAAAATCGTGCAAGGGCAGGTTTTATCACTGGTGACTCGATTTTGTTATCGGAAATGACGAATCTCCACTTATCAGAAAATTGTTGACGATCGGTTGACCTTTGTAAGGCCGAAAAGGACAAGTGTTTTTGTTTGCCATCAGAGTACCTACTTGACTCACTCCATGTAGTCATGTGACCTTTGTCAAGTGAATAATATGTGAGTAGCGGCCAGATCCAGTCGTTGCATCGTACTCGTACTTTTGCGTTAGATGGATGACCCAGGCGTTGCGCGGGATGTATAAGTCACATATAATTGGTTGGATCAAATCTACGGCGGACGGACGGATTTTTTTTTATTCGATTTTCTGAATCTACTTATCTTGAAACGTAAAACCAACAATTTTGAGGGGGGGTTGAAACAATTTTTTCTTTGGTCGATTCCAATGGTTCATTATCGAAGATAAACCAAAATGGGAAAACTATAAAATGGAAAATTAAAATATAGAGAGAGAAAAATCAGAAAAAAGGTGCATATTTTTGGAATGAACCTACTGCAAGTTTAATGCTAAGTAACTAGAAAAAAATAAAAACCAAAATTGACCAACAGAGACATAATAATAAATTATTTATTGCATGCTGAAAAGTTAGTTTTTTGTTCCAGCCACCCATTACCTATAATAATAATTATTATTATTGTTATTGTTTCAATGATTATGATTATAAATAATCAATAATAAGTTGATTTGAGCGATTCACCTCCGGAAAATAATTCTCACTTTCGACCCCTGGTTATAACAATAAGACCAAAGACCGATAGGCCGCAGTGGCGGGTCCAAAATGAGTTGTCCTCAGTCAATTCGATAAGAAATATTACGACCGATATCGCCCTGACCCCTTGTTTCATTCTCTTTAAAAAGATTGTGTCCACGTCGCATCACAGATAAAAACAAAAGATAAAAGCGGTAACTGTGTCATTCCCTAGATACCGCCGACAGTCTCGCTTGAAGGTTGAGTTGACCGACATCGCGTCATTTGAACAGTTGGAGGGCGAGTGACCGGAGCGACGACGGGCGTAGAGATCAGTGAAAAAGAAAACCTACAACGGAAGTCGACAAATAACCCGTTTATATTACTCTCCCGATGATGATGTGGTTAGTTTTATCGTTAATATTATCACCTTCACACTTAATTCATATTTACATTGAGTAGATTTAACGGAAACTGGACAAGACAATTCTGGACAAAAGTCAGATTTGGCCAACGAAATAATCCACGGAAATGACGACTAGATTACAGGACAATGGGCGTCAGTCATAGCGAAGGAACACGCGGCAATCCTTCTTGAAGAACTTCAGTGTGGTCGCCATTATCAGTACGAATGATAACGTGGAAGAGAATTTATAGGCATTTGTGATTGTTGGATTGCATCAGCATCAACGGTACTATTGGTGAGGTTACAACGAGCAAAATTGAAAAGTGTGAAATTTTAATTTCGAATATACCATAACTTCTCTGCCCTTATCATTACATGTACCTACTTATTGATTGAAGAAAACATTGATGTTCTTTTCCTCATGAAACATCGAGGTCTAAAATACCAGAGAAAAAACTCTGCAAATTCTTGGCGCGACGGTTTCGAGTTTCACAAATTTTTCGAGTTTAGAATTTTTCAAAATTTGTTTTGAACCCCTTCCCCTTGACCTAGGGTTATGAAACGTTTTGAGGATCATTGGGGGGTTGGTCCGACAGATCACCCGTCTGTCTAAATCACTTAATGACTATTATTATGAATTATCATGATTTATTAATAACACAGATCTGCAAATAGTTGGGTTCTGGTTGTTGTTGAGCAGCTGGAAGTCATTTCCGAAGTAATTTTCTGAATCCGAGCTCAGAATTGTCCTATCACGTCTGAATTTTGAGATACCTATTTGAGGTTATGTGTACAGACACGAAAAATGGCTAATTTGGCTATTTTTGAGGTTATATACAGACTGGACTAAATTTGTCTAATTTTTTCTACAAGTTACATCATCTAGTACTATTTCCCTTTAAAATGGGACTTTGAATGATACTGTAATGTGCTTCTTTCGAAAAATATGGTGATTTTTAGATGGGATAACATTAAAAACTTCTACTGGGCTAAACAAACCCTTTTTTGTCATATTAAACGTTTATAATAACTATGGGGTTTCCGAAGATGCTAATTACGAATTTGAGGTCAGGTTACAAACCTTCAAGATGGTGGCTACAATATGGTGCGAAAGTATTTTTGAAAAATCCTGGTTCGAATAGGCGACAAAAGCCATTATTTTCTAATAACAGGTTTTATTTCTAGACTAAGGGAATTTTCGGGAAATTTTTGGAAACTGACCTCAGATTCGTAACTAGTTATGACAAAAAAGGGTTTGTTTAACCCAGCAGAAGATTTTCGTGTCATCTCCTCACCTTAAAATCGCCATAACTTCTAAAAGAAACATCCTACGGTATCATTCAAAGTCTCATTTTAATGGGAAATAGTAGTTCTAGATGATGTAATATGTAGAAAAAAATGTATGCAGCCTGTATTAACCTCAAAAATAGCCAAATTAGCCATTTTTCGTATACATAACCTCAAATATCTCCATATTCTGTCGTGATACGGCAATTCTGAGCTCGGATTCAGATTCTACGCAGAAAATTACTTCGGAAATGACCTCCAGCTGTTCAACAAAAAATCCTTGCAGATCTGTGTTATTATTAATTAACTCGATTCGAAAACCATGTGCTGTTCGAATCAGCCGGGCCAGTGTGAAAATTGACCCGACAGGCTGCCACATGATTCACTCTCATGTTGACGACTTCCCAGACAGAAAATAGACGTCTACTAGATCTTGTATATCATCTGACTGTTGTCTACGGGATCTTCATTCATCTGTAGCCATGATTTAGACCAATATAGAAGTATTTTTGGTATAAAACGTAGACGTTCTGTAGATGTCAATGTTTTGCCTACAGCTTGTCTATGGGTTGACGTAGACGTGGTAGATTAAAATGGCTTTAGATGGTCAAGCTCCGTCCACACTACGTCTACAATATAGATTATGTAGATATCTACTCTCCATAGACGGTGTAGGCTACTGGTAGATGATCTACCGACATCTACTTACTGGTAGGTCTAAATTTCGTCTACCTAATCACGTCAGCTCCTCCCCTCCAGTGGTGCTCCCCGATCCCTGACCACAAAATTTGTTATCATTATTTATTTATATATATTATAAAATCATTTAATTGGTCTGGTAGTGGCTGTCACGCAGTGGAGCCACTTCCGCCTGTCGTGGCCGCATGACTGTGAGATTCTTAATTGATAGACGCCGTCTGGACGTTGATAGACGCCGTCTAGACGTTGATAGACGCCGTCTAGGCGTCGATAGACGCGCTCTTGACGTCGATAGACGCCTTCTAAACGTCAACGTCCTTTGGACGTTGATAGACGCATTCTAGACGTCGATAGACGCCCTTTATACGTCAATAGACGCCGCTGGACGCAGTCTAGACGTTGCATGTTCATCTACGCCTGTAGGTACGTCTACATAAACGAATTGACGTCTATTTGACCGACCAAAAGTAACAATTTAGACGTCTAGTAGATCATCTACCACAGATGTTTATTAGACGTCCAGCAGACGTCTATTTTCTGTGAACTGGAGGCTGATCGTTCAAGCCTCTGGATAGTCTAAAACATTTAAAAAAAAACAATGTTTTACAATGTTGCTTAATTTTCGGAGAAAAAATTATACCTTTCAATAAAACGTTCTTTGGTGAATAACAGTAACTGTTATTAATGGAAGTTCACTCGAAAATATTGACCTCAGATAAACATTGTTAGGGGTGTTAGGGGTTCACTATGGCAGATGAGTGGCCATATTAACTACCCCCTCGTCGCCATATTACCAATAGAAAGTGGTTTGGGAAATTTAAAATTTGAATTTGAAGAACTTTGATATTTGGAAAGAAGTGTGTTAGATCATGAACAATTACTGGAGGCACTTTCATTTTGCACCAAAAACGTTTCTTACAATTCAATATACGGCCCACAAGAGCCCCTCAAAGTTAAGGTAGCTACATTACCCTCAGGTACTTCATTAAGTGCCAACCTCTGTCCCCATGCTGTGAGTGTTGAAATCGAGAGAATCAAGTTATCTGTTATTGTATTTGACCACCGCGTTCAATGCATTTTCACTTGTTCCAGGTACAGCCTCAATGAAAATGAAAAACACAAGAAAAGGTGAGTAGATGAATTTCACTGTCTTCAAATAATCCCAACAAATGAATCGAAATTTGAATCAGCCAACTTCAAAACGAAGGTTTTTGACCCAGTACTAATTGCTAAGTATTATTATTAACGATAACCTTTGCCAAGTATTATTAACGATACTGTGGTCATATTTAAATTCAGATACTGTTAATTGATGCTAAACAATGTTGACAGTGAATGTGAAATACAACGCGCAGTCTCGAAAGCGGAAAACGAGATCAACGTCGTATTTCGGTTGTTCAAAGCGATTTACACGTTCACCGCCTTTTCCATAGCCTGCTGCTTGGTGCCGTGGCTTTTCATCACATTCATAGGTTTGTAAGTATTCCTCAAAATATTCAAATGCAATTGTGTATTGTGTTGTTCAACTTGAAAAACGGCTAATTTTTCACCAAATCATACGAATTGTATCCATATTATGGTATTGTATACGAAGAGGGAGTAACATTATAAGGATTATATTATATTATAAGGATTTGGTGAAAAATTAGCCGTTTTTCAAGTTGAACAAGGTGAAATTTTGTGAGGTTCTCTAGTTTTGAAAGATGACTAGAAGCAGCTCACAAACTATTGAAAAACGACTTCTACGTTGAGGCCAGTCACTGCAGACTGTTAGGTTAAATTGACCCGACAATTTGCCCCACGATTCACTCTTATGTTGACGGCTTTCGATCTGCCCAACTTTGAGCCCTCATTGTGAACGAACGGCTGGTCGAACAAAGCTGCGGATGGTCTTAAACAATTCTTAAAAATAACATAGATTTCAAAATTGCAGGAAGCTGAGTTTTTGATATGTTGTTAGGACATGTTTGAGTAGTATTACACCAAGTTTGTAGCTTCGAAATCACTACGGACTTCGCTTTGTGCTTAAATTAAAACTAGATGACTCATCTAGAACTTGTTTTCTTACGAACTTCCTCGTGAAAGTATTACTGCCAACATTCTTCTCATGAGATGACTAAAACTTAAATTTCGAATCTTTTGGAAGAAATAGCCAATTTTTGAAGTCAATTTTCTCGGGATCCACTGGACCTACAGAGCTGGGGTTGAGCTTAAATTGTAGATTATATTATTTACTTTAATAAAGGTATGAAGACATTTCCGTAGAAAACTAACCTTTCACAAGTTATGAGGCAAAAACTGAAACAAGTCCCAAAATCTCGAGGTTTTTTGGCTTCCAAAATGTTTTCCTAGGGTTTTCTAAGCTGCAAACTTGTTGTAACACTACTCAAACATGTCCTGACAACATACCAAAAAGTCAGCTTTCTGCAATTTTTTTGGATCTAAGGACAATTTGGTGTATGTGGTGACTTGCCTAGTTAGCTGAGACGCTTTATACCGTTCACATAATAGAACTTTCATCTCAGAAATTACTAATAGTCCCTAAATTATGTGACATAAAGAGTAGCATCACGTTGTCGTATTGCAGTTGTTCGCATCTGCAGACATTTGTTCGTCAGATGGCTCCAGAAAAAATTCAAGGGGCTGGAATTCATAAAGAAAACTACTGTGAGAACAGCCGTGGACACACAAAGAAATCAGGGGATCGTCACTGTCCTGCTCACCATCAAAGGCCCTTGCCAACTCAACTTGATCAAGAATCGGATTCTGGTGAGTCACTTTATACAATCGATCCCTGCCGTGAATAGCAATTGAGGGTTTTGCAGCAAGAACGAGTTAACTCCAGCAAAATGAGCTAACTGACGTTTCTTCGAAAAAAAAAAATGGTTCTTTTGTTTGGTGCAACAACTTTCCTTCCATTGATGATTATCAAGAAATCCGCTAGATGGCTGCTTCGTTTTTTTTTTTTTTTTTTTTTTTTTTTTTTGAGCAGCATGAAGCTATTTCCAGGAGTTGACGCTTTGATTGAAAATAATAAACCAAAATGGAGTTAACCCCTTGTTAATGCAGACCCCTCAATTGTTGAACGATGGTATCGTAATATTCACAGATGGAATTTGAATGTGGATATGACTCGTCTATGTCACACTTATGGCCAACTAATGTTTCTGTGCGTACATTATTTGGTTCAGGGTGACATCGTTGAAAGGCAGAAGGGAGGAAAAGTGGTGTTCCCTCATCTCAGGACTGTCCTGACAAGTCGCTGGGGCAACTACGCCTGGGTCAAAGGCTCCGAGCGTCAGTTCAGAATAGATAATCACATCGTACTCGCAAGCGGGAACTTCAAGGGACGGCCTGTGTCTGAGGCCAACATTCAGGTAGGTGCCTAGCTTTAGAACAACTCAGTCAGAGTAATGCTGATTAATACTAGTAGCAAATGAGTGCAGCTTGAGATAACGATGATGATTGAGGTACAACCGAGAACATGTTTTCAGGAGTACGTGAGTGACATCATCGCCAAATTGCTACCTGGAGAACTTCCGCCCTGGCAGATCACACTCATACCCACTCAGCTGGACAGGACTTACCTCCTCATCCGCCTCCATCATCTCTACTTGTCAGAGGACGGACTGAGTCTTGGTGAACTTTTACTGCTGAGGACGGGGGACCCTTCCCTGACTCTGGAGCCAGATCTGTGGGGAGACAGCTCTCTGCTTTCTGGTGTCTTCCGCACCCCTATTTTCATTCCACAAGTGAGCAGAAAGTGAAACCTAGATCAGTAATTCCATTTTAGAGAGGTCAAATGGCAAACAGTCAACATTTCAAATCAATAAGAATTATTCGATTGAATTATCTAGTCAAATAGTATCACATCAACTATTATTTGTAATATTTGGGTTAGGACTTTTCTCATGTCTTTAGTCCTTAAAGATTCCAAATGCATCAGCTATACAATTTCATATTATAATTTTGTTGCACCGCCTCATCAATCGATCAACAGGTTTACGAGAACTTGTGCGAGTCGATGTCCAATTGGTGGAACGAAATCCTGTACAAATACGACCCAGTAGACAACCCATCAGTCCTGAAAGACCCGACGATGAAAACTTTCGTCATCCTGAGCGCCATGGCAGCTGTCTCTGTTGTGAAGGAGTACTCGAAAGTAGAAACCACTTCCCTCTGGGATCTAGCAGTTTTAGAAAAAGACAAAAAAGGTACGATAATATCAGAGGGATGATTCAAAATCAACATACAAGGAATGGCTGGTTTTTGCTACCCATGTAGAAAATATCTAAACTAATCACCTTCCTGATCTATTCCCGAAGGTATTTCGACTCATCTGTTCTGGAAGAGTTTCTACAGGAGTGTCTCAATAATCACAATTTGTGGATCGATTGCCCGAGCGTTGATTAGGATACCAGTCCTGGCGATGAAGCTGCCGTTTATATTGTCCAAACTCGCCTTGGACACCCCTGTCTACCTTTACTGGCTCTACATGGGACACTACGTTATTCAAGAATCGATATATTTATTTAAGGTGATTACACGTTCTGTACCTTCTTATTTTATTGTCACGTTCATCAAGTAGGGTACCCAGCAGTGTCGCATAGATGCGCTCTTATCATTGAAGGCAGGAGGCAGCTCTGGCCAAAAGTGAGTTAGCGCAAGGTTGGTAATGTGTTCTGGCGTTTGTATTTGATAAACAGGATTCTTCTCGAGTTTTCTACAATAACAGCAGTTCATAATTATTTGTGGAAAATTTGTCTAGATATTCTATTCGGCTCCTAGAATCATCTTTGAAGAGATCTTTCTGCCCGAACACCCTAGGAACGTCCACCAGCTTCAAACGTTGTCCTTTTGCGGGAGAAAAGTCGTCAATTGGTCGGCCCCTGTCCAGCTAGAGGTCATAAAACAGCTGCAGAAGGTAACGGGCTCAACGAAATCGGAAATCGCCATGTCTGCAGTTGCTTCATCTCTCAGGGATTATTTTGAAAGTGAGTAACGTTGAGTATGAGAGGATTGAGATGTTGTCCAAAAATCATGCAAAACATCAAGTACAAACCTGATATTGCAGTTTCCAAGTAGTTACATACCCTATTTAATCAGAGTCTGGTATGACGAGCGCTGGCTCACCCTCATCCAGCTCGGGGTTTTCGTGAGACCATTTTCCTAGAGACTATAAGGCATATCCTCTGTGAGGTAGGTGCTGACTTTTAATGTAAAATGTAATGTAAATTGGCAGGTGCGGGGTTCTCAGTACCTGATGCTGTCATGACGACGTGCTTCTTCACCGCCCAGGAAGACCTTTTTGCCAGGAGGGGTCAACTCACTTCTGGCATGCTATGTCTCCCCCTGCCCACTCAAACACCTAAAAACGACCCAACAGAGAGTCTGAGGGCACTGCGAACGTCACTGTACAAGTAATTTACCCAGATATTTGTATACATCTCTAAAGAACTAGGTAGCCTGCAGCCTAAGACAGGGAGGCTAATTTAATTACTTTACTTTCTTAATTGCCACTACGGTCCTCTGAGAACCAGGGCCTTCTCAACAATAGACTGCCACTCCTTACTGTCCTGGGCATGGCTCCCCCAGCCAGCGCAGACGTGGCCTTTCCCCTAACCGTCTTCCACCCAGCACACCATACAACGCTCTTCGTGGATACCTTTCTGGAGTCATCCTCTCCACATGACCAAACCATCTAAATCGACCTCGCCTTATGAATGCCACTAAGTCCGACTCACCATAAAGGCATCTCAGCTATTCACTCCAGACGCCACTATCACAGATGGGGCCAAAGATTTTACGTAAGATCTTACGCTCCCAGTAGTTGAGTAGTCGTTCACTTGAGGAAGTAAGGGTCCATGTCTCACAGCCATTTGTGACAACGGGGCGTATTATAGTCTTATAGACTGTAAGTTTAGCTTTTCGCGATAGCCCTCGGAATTTCAGGGCCTTCTGGACGGCCCAGAAGCATCTGATTCCGCCTGCTATGCGTGCTATTGCGCCCAAATACTTGAATCCGTGACACACTGGAAAATCATGGACCCCTATCTGGAAGGTGGCTTGTGACAGCAGCGGTGGTTTTTATTTATTCTCAAGCCTCTTGCACCTGCTGCCCGCTCAAGCTCCTCAACCGCCCCTAAGAGAGCAGAAGCTGTTCGAGCCATGATGTCAACGTCATCGGCATAGGCGAGGTGCTGAGTGAGTCTATTCAACCAGATGGTTGTATACCTCTCCAAAGAACTAGGTAGCCTTCAGCCTAAGACAAGTTTGCTAGGTAGGCTGTAACCTAAGGTATGTCCCAAGAAAGCGACCAGCTTTTGTAAGCCAATTTCAAGTCCATTTTTGAAACTTGAGTACCTACCATGTTACTTGAAACTATATAAATGCTTTGATTGATTGATTAGACAACTTGTTTTCATCCAGCTCAATGCAAGGGAGAATGTGCCCCCTTCAGCCCCCCCCCCCCCTCACCCCCCCAACAATGTCACCGCATGGGGGACATGTCAGCTGCCAGGGACTCGGACTGAGTAGGATAAGTTAATTTTTTTTTATTAATTTGAGTCCTAAATAAAGTTGAATAAACATTTTTCCATTACTGCAGGGCGAGATCTACACAAGCTCCTCTCTACTTGGCATCAGTATATCAAATGGATTATCGTCTTTTCACAACGATATTCCCTACTCTGTTCGCCAAAGCCTGTCTCTACTTGCTCTCCAGAAGATACACAGTGTCTGTCACTCAGGTAAACGCTTAACAAATAACAAGGTTTTGATAGAAATTAGAGACTAGTGTCAATGTTGCAGTAGCCTTTCAATAGACCCCTAATCTTCACTGGGACGTTGTGGAACCGTTTTATGTTCTTTATATAAACTCGAATATCAGTTGAAGCAAGACCTGTTAACTGGTCCTCTTCCAAGTCCTGTTTCAATATCCATAATTACGGTTCCATGGAACGTTTTCGCTCCAGTTACCCAAAGACCAGCAGAATTGAACCGCTATTCAGGAGAATTAGGGAAGAGCGTCATTCAAGTTGATGAATGGGCTCAACTAAAACCTGGTGACCCTGAAAAGGATCAAGTCGTCGGTTGAGCACCACTTGAGAAAAGAACAGGCCGGTTTTAGGGAGCACCGAAGCTGCACCGATCTCATAAACACAAAAGCAAAAGCAAAAGCTGCCCTACAATGGAATCCCAAGGGAGGAAGAAGAAGAGGTAGACCCAGTTTGACGTGGCGAAGATCTGTAGAGAAGGAATTGGGCCTGGCTGGCAAAACTTGGTAAGAGCCAAGGAGAATTGCTGCAAGACAGAACGAATGGAATTCACTTGTGGATGCCTTATTCTCCAACAGTAGCCATTCAACAAACCCAAATCTTCATTAGAACGCTCTGGACTGAATATCAATTGAAGCGAGACCTGTTAACTGGAGCCATGTTGGGCTCGGTGCTTCCTTACTATGTCAATATCCATAATTACCGTTTCATGGAACGTTTTTTCTCCAGTTACATACGTGAAGACTAATAGATAACAATTATTGAAACCATTCTATTACCTACTCTACTGTACGTATCTTACAGTTTGTCCCTATCGAAATAACGAGGTTCTGTTCCTACTACCCAACGTAATACGAGTTATATTTAAGATGTACAATGTTTTCTTGTTTGTTTCAGGTTGATTCAACTAGAAAAGGCGAAAATGTGCTCATGCAAATGCTTTGGGGGCAACGAGTAGAAAAAGTTATGTACTGGCGACCACCTCAGGCCAACGTCGGTAAGAACGCTCAAGTCCCAAAAACACTCAAGTACCACTTTCAAAGTTCAATCCAACTCCACAACCCAAAATGCACTCGTTTTTAGTGTAGATACTGTTTACTGTAATGATTGAAAAAATTCCCTAATACATTTTCAGGACTGTCCTTAACTCTGATCAACTACGGGGACTCCGTCCAGCTGGGCATAATGGCAGACGCTCAGCTCGCCCCTCAGTTTTCCAAAATCGTCACATCCTTCCCAACGAACGTGTACAAACTTGCGCGAGCCTTTGGCGTCTCTTCGTCTCCGACGCTGACCGAATCACCGCCTGCCTTTTGAAACCTCAAACTTCCACCGATGAGATATTTCAAATTTCGTTTTTTTTTTATAATTGTAACCGACTGATAGTGATATCGTGATGCAAACGTCATTACAATTCCTTATTTCTAACTCACGAAAATTCAACTGTACTCGAAAGTACACAAAGCAGAAATTGATGAAGTGAAATCTTCGTAATTAATTAAATATTTCCTGTGTATTTCTGGTGGTTAAATTTGCTTAAAATCAATCAAAATTTTATCTAAATGACGTTTCATGTACTATGTTGTTAATTTGGTTTTTCTATTTTTTAAATATAAGATGCGTTCAGATGTTAACCTTAATACACACATCTGTCAAACGAGTCACATGTGAAGGGATGACTTCGTGGAAGTACTTATCAAGAAATTTCAACCAGAATGAAAAATATTGCGTTTTTATTGTTGTTGACATCGATTTTTCTTTACAAACTCAAAACTACAGTACCAGGGCAATGAAAATAGGCCATCAAGTTGACTTCAAAAATGTTTCTTACATTCAATAGGTACTTATTGGAACCTTACGGTTTTAAAGCAATCGAAGGGTATAATTAAAACTAAGTTGGTCACAAACTCATTAAACAATGTTCGATGTACGGATTTTGACAAGTTTGACTTCAAAAACTTCTTGGCATTCTGAAGGTGCGTTTACACTTCGAGAGTTTTCCTCATGTCGAGGTTGCAAGTCAGTCGTATGATACAAATTGTCACTTAAGAAGCTTTACAGTCTAACCCACAATTTGAACAAAATGAAGTAAAGACAATATCTTATTCAAAACGTCGTTCATTAAAATGTTGTCATAATGTAACTTTTTACGAAAGAGTTATAACTATAGGGTTACGAGAGAGGGTTATTTCTTGGTAATAGGTTATCGACTAACAGCGACCGTCTGGTAATAGGTTATTTTTTAGGTTATCTCGAATCGCCGGTAACCTATTAACACAACATATTACCAGACGGTCGCTGTTACTTGAAACTAACTCAATACTCACTCAGATCGCGCACCTTTCACGCACTCATTTTCCGTAACCTATTACCTGGTATTACCTGAAATAGTCTCAGCCAACTTGAATCCCGAAAGGCCTTTCCCCCCAAGTTCTCAAAACAGTTATCCAGTAATAGGGTTTTTCTGGCAATAAGTTATCTGGCATTAGGTTACTGGGCAGTATTAGGTTATTTGAAGCGGTTACGTTAAATATGGCATAGTGGCATCACCCGACAGCCTCGCGAGGAAAACTCGCGAAGTGCAAAACGCACCTTGTTATTTAGGAGGAACTTGAAAACAGTAAAAATAGCAAGTAATATTTAGAATACGTAGGGAGAAACGATGGACAATCGGCTGATCGACCCTCCAAAATGTATAATATTCTAAAATTATACAAAATTATAAAAAACTCAGTAAATTATCTAAAAACTAATGAGCCGCAAGGACACAGGAACTGAAGGTAATACACTAAGAAAACGTCTTTTTCCGATATCTGAATATTGCTGAACCTTTTCAATAACCGTTTCTGTGTCCACAGAACAACCCCATGTTTTGGGAAAACAACCCAAAGTTGAGGTTAATGAACTGGTACGTAGGTACGTAAATTATGTTCTAGACAGGCTGAACAGAGTGCGTTAGGTGTAGTGATGTTCCCATACTGGAATCTAAGTGGAAAATGTTACATCTTTAGTACTGAGTTCGACCTAAGGAGTGACAGAGGGGTATACTCGTATTTAAATAATATTGTATTCGTTTAGATAAATATTCTATCGTCGTTTATATGCAATAATTTCATAGGTTGGTATTTTCGAAATAATCAATCAAAAATGTCCCTAATTGAAGACCACAGGGGAAAAACGGGGTACAGTAGACGCTCTCTTAACCGGCGTCGCTTTAACCGGCCTCTCCTGGGAATGCATTGTTATTGTTTGTTTGGCATGACTACGCTTTTAAAAAGTCGATTCAACACAAGAAGCAGCAGAAAATACCAGAATACTTTAATCCATTGTAGAGTAATAAATTCAGTGTCCGCTGTAGAATGAGATTCAATAATATTTCCTTTTTTTTTTTCAAGTTGGAAATAAGGTAGTAATATGGCATTGAACATCCAAAGGTTCAGCTGAGCAGGGAAAAACTGAGGGGGTAATTATGTGCTACGCGGGTCTGAACCAAGTATCTTCACGTATCTCCAATTCTTCACGTTGTTGCTCATTCATTGTTTGCCTTTCTCGGAGTAGGAATCATGATTGTGCTCTGGTAGTTTCCGATGTGAGGGATTCTGTTGGTTTCCTATTAGCCGGGGATGATTGTTGTCTATTTTCACATCTCTCATTGACGTGGTCTTCAACGTCAATGGAGCTTTGTTTCCATAGATCGGATATAAAAATTCGCACCAGTTTCTAACTTGCGTAGTTTTTCAATGATGAAAAGCGTTGGCTTATTATTAAAAATGCCCAGTATAATACTGGGCAATTTTGAAAAGCCTGAGTTGCAGCTCGAGCGTTTTGGTTGAAAAAAACCTGTGAATCACAGTAGGGATGAAGGCCTGGAGGCAGGGAACCACGTTACCTCGTTCTTTCCCTGCACCATTCTTCCCCTGGCTTACACCGGGCAATTTTGAAAAAGCCTGATCCAATCGTTTGGAGTTTCAGCTTGAGCATTTTGGTTGAAAAAACCTGTGAATCACAGTAGGGATGAAGGGGGTGCGTATTTGGCCTTGAGGCAGGGAAACCACGAAACCTCGATTTCCCCCTGAACGCTAACCTTTTCTTTGATGCCTTTTAAACTCGTTGTTCTCACTTGACCATCGTGTCCGCCACCCAAAAATCTATCAGAAACCATCGCTGGCTCATTTTTGGAACAAAATGAGTTACCTCGTTTTTTCCCCTGTAGTCTTCTCTTACCATCGTACAATTTCGTCATTAGTGAGCGGGAATGCTTTAAAAAATGGAATCAATAAACTCAATATTATAAACATCGCCAATGTACCTCATTGTAAAGCTATTCAATCGATCACAGCCAACACACGTTTTATGAATCAAAAGATGAAACTTAAATGTAGCAATACAATTTTCACAATGACAAGGCTTAATGTAACTGTGGTTTGCGTACTAAGTTACGACAGTTTCCTCTCACCATTCCCTTGGCTTATTTCCACTATTCTTCTAGTCAAGTCAAATTGAACCTCTTCAAATACCACGAACAACGCATTTACCATTCACTCATGATTGTTTTGTTAAATTCAAATTGTTTCGATCTCAAACGTGTAAATCACGTAGAAAGGACATTTAAAATCTTCTCAGATTTTTCAACAATTTTCCCGAAATTGGCCAACAGGTAGTTTGTTCAGCCAGTTGAATTCCCCTCACTTGCGATTGTGTTCTGATATTCAAGCGGTACACAGACCATAACCTTGAATAAGTTATTAACACTGAAATCGCTTGCAGTAAATTTGTACAACAGAGATGACAGGCAAGTGGGGTACACACAAGTTAAACCGACTTCGGAATACAATATTTTCTCGATGCGTTCGTGTATGATGAAATTGGTGAGTATGGGATCGATGTTCAATTAGACTGGAGTTTCAGATGATGATTAAGTACGTTTAGTTTGAGTTAACCTCGTGCCAAGGTATTAATAGTAATAAGGAACTTGCTAGAAAATTTATATAGAATGCAAAATGACTAAAAAGAGAGATAAAGCTCAAAGCCTTAATAAGGTAACTAAATAATTTGATTGGAAAAGAGTTAATAACGATTACATAATCATATCAAGTTGTTAATATTCTCCAACCAGTCCGTCAATGTTAATTATTTGTTTCTAGTTCAAGATTGATGGAGTGTTACGTTGTAATTCGAACAATTCAGTTCGAAATGGCATACACATTGAAATAGAGAGCTTGCACAGCACAAGAGACAACACGAAATGTGATTGATCGTAACCGCCTCTTGTTAAAATTTCTTGATACGTAGGTGATTAACCCAGCATTGATCACAGCTGATTTAAAGAGTTGGCAATCATGGCGTAGTACTAGTACTTCAAGCGAAGTACAGACACCTTAATGGTGTTGGACAACTCATCGTACCAATAAAGCTATTTGTTTACTCGCAATGAAACCGCGGCGTGTTTTTCCACAACTTACTACACTTCCTCCCCTTCTTTCAGCAGATGAGAGTGATAGCACCGGAGTCGCCTCCAAGGAGAAGCATCCTGTTCAGAGGCAGGACAGCCATTGAAGTTAGGACGCCTCGAAACGTGTCTGAACGAAGGCGAGTTGAACTGAAAGATGCGTTGGCGTCAATTGAAGTGTGAACACCGATTCGATTGGCAGTTGTACCACAAATCACTTCTCCGTCGGTCACTTCAAGACAATGTACAGGCTCAGTGGGTCCCCTAAAATTTAAAAACGATAGTACAATCTTCAATTTTTTTAGAAACATCATACGAGATCCTCGCTACCTTTAATTTTTCCCTTACAGGGAAATTCATCTGACCATGAGTATGTCTGTTGGGAGAAATTGAGTAGTGGTTCTATAGGAGCCACTCAGCTAATCCTGGGCGTTTTCTCCTCCTATGGAGGCTACATACCAAATTACAGCTTCATAGAGCGAATAGCATCGAAATTAGCTTTAGGAGCCACTCAGCTGATCCGGGGCCAGAGTAGCGTCAAGTTAAAGTCCTAAGGAGGCTACATACCAAATCATAGCTTCATACTGAGAATAGCATAGATATTAGCTTTACGAGCCACTCAGCTGATCCAGGGCCTAGCGTCAAGTTAAAGTCCTGAGGAGGCTACATACCAAACTACAGTTTCATAGAGTTAATAACATCGAAATGAGATTTAGGAGCCAGTCAGAAGTGTCACTTCAAATCACTATCAAATTTTGAAATAACCCTCAGCCAGAAGACATAATATGGATATTATTCGTGTCAAAATCAAATGACTAGGAGGTCCTGGATGCTGACGAAAAATGGCTTCAAAAGGTGAAGCGGAAGGTAAACGTCGGGGTATACAGAAACTGGTCCCTAACCTTCAAAATCACTAAGAACCATCAGTCGTACGCTTGCATACGATTCTGCAACACAGGACATTTTATGTCTTTAGCAACGATAGGTTGTAAGCGAAAATCATCAGAATATCAACTGTGACGAGTTTTTATAACGCAAAGCTTTTAGAGTCCATGTCCCAAAGCAAAGACATAAAATGTCAAAAGTATAACCCTCATCCTTCTGGAATAAGAAAAGTACTTGCATTATTAACCAAATACTCGATAACTATCGTACTTACTTCAAGTAGTGAAGCATTTTAGCTTCGTGGATGTTCCACACCGACATTGTTTGATCCAACGCTGAGCTGATGATTGTATTTTCATCAACAGCCACTAACTGCAAGATCTGTAATGTTGAGGCACATAGATCATACATCATACACATACATCATGCATTATGAAACGTACCACGTACTTGGCAAACGGGTGCTATCCAGGTAACATGTGCAGGTTAATCTCACAAAAAATCAGGAAATTCCAATATGTCTCACAAAATCTAAAATAAGTTCATTGTAATTGTATTGAGGCTCAAGTTTATAACAAATTACCTCTGCGTCGTGGGCTTTCCAAGCCATAATGACGCTTCCAGCAGTCATGTCGAGGACCGTCAACAAGCCAGAAGCTTGACCAACGGCCAACCATTTGGATTGGGGAGAGACAACCAGGCATCTGATAAGTCCACCAGGATTTTGAGAAACCTGAAGTCATAAGTAGTTGTTGAATAGTAAAATTATGCAAAGAATTGCGAACAATAGTCTTCACGGTGTCATAACGTAATGTGATACTGTAGATGACGTTCTTACTTTCAATTCATTGACGAAGCTTCCGGTACGTGCATCCAAAGTTCTGACAGTGCCATCTGTTGTGCCGCAAGCCACAGCGGATGAAGGAGGGTGCAGTGGTCGGAGGACATTAACAGCAACACTAGAGGGTGAAGATCCTGACGAAGACCCGTACTCCCCACCCGGAGCAACGACTGGCCGTCCGACGAACGGATCCCAGAGGTGTACGCTGGAGTCTGACGATACTGTAAGACGCTGCCTTTCTATCCAGCCGAGGCACAAAACGGATTTCCTATGGCCAGAGTACGTCCACTGGGCCTGGGATACGTGGGACCCATCACCCTGAGAGGCAATACAAGATTATTGTATAAACGTCAATATTAACGTCAAAAACGTGTGCAACTCTTACAACAGGAGGTCGCAGACGTTGAAGATCTCACCAAACAAAATTTGGTTGAAATCCTCAACCCGCCAACAGTGACCTCCCGAAGTTATTTTTCATAACCCAGAAATATTCCACATTCTCAGCCTCACCTGACTTCTAAGAGACCACAGGCGAACCGTTTTGTCGCGGGACGCCGACATGAAACTGTTCTCAGACGGAAGACATACAATATGCTTGACTGAGTTGCAGTGACCAGCGAACGTTTGGAGTTTTATTTGCTTCACGTTCATTCGTGAGTCTTTTCCGCTCCTCCCTAACTCGTGTTCCCAGTAAGCCAACCAGTTGCCGTGAAGGTGCCTACGAGGAAAACAGCAATAGAAAATATAACTCGCTGTAACTACTACTAATTCAATTCCTCTCGACTAAACTTTCCACCTTGCATTGATAGTGCAGCTACGTAGCCAGGGGGTGGGTTTAGGGGGTCCAAACCCCTCCTTCTAGTTTTTTCTCAATACCTCTGGGGGAGTATTCCATTCCTCTCGCTGTAAGCCCGAGTCTGTAAAACCCTCCCCATCGAAATTCTGGTTACGTCGCTGACTGCTCAAGGGTGGCTTTGGAGTGTTTAACAGAGGCGCTCCTGGTGAGGAAGAGGGGCTGGAATGCTTAAGAACGGCTTGGAATGATGAACGATGACTAGGGTTAATTGAGCATTGCTCAAGGGTGTCCTTTGGGCTATCTGAATGGACTAGGGGGCGGAGCAGCGAAGACTGAAGTGGCCTTGGGATGCTCAAAGAAGGCTTGGAACCATCTATAGTTTGGACCTACCCCTTATCGACACTCTGGCTACGTCATTCAATAGTGCTAATGAGAGGATGCAGAGCTTAATTCTAACAACTGCTAAAGGTGAAGCAACAAACCTGTTATTCGCATCGGATTTTCTCGTTTTATGATTATCTTCGTGGATACCAGGACTTACACTCCTCCCAGACTCCTGAAAAATAATAATATCATCCTCAACACCAGTTTAACACTGTATAGAATAAGGAAATAGTAATTGTTCGAACGTACCTGCAAATCTATTCTATTGCCAACCACAATAGCATTGCTGAAGCTACCAATAGGAGTGGTCGCTTCTTGGACTCCCTCAACTACTTCCGGAGGTTCTATATCACATGTGCCTAGAATAAGAAATGAACATAAGCATCCATGTGTGTTTTGGTTTATTATCTTCGATAATGAACCATTGGAATCGCCCAAAGAAAAAATTTTTTTAACCCCCCCCCCCCCTCAAAATTTGTTGGTTTACGTTTCAAGATACGTAGATTCAGAAAATCGAATAAAAAAAAAAATCCGTCCGTACGCCGTCCGCGGCACTTTGCCCAGTTAGCGTTGAGTTAAAATTACGAAATTTTTTTTATGGGTTTCGACCAACCCCACAATGGTCCTCGAAACTTTTCATAACCCTAGGTCAAGGGGAAAGGGTTCTAAACGAATTTTGAAAATTTGAAAATCTCATATCTCGAAAAAGTCATTTAGAACGGTATGTTTTTTATTTCATATTTAGATAGAGTTTGTTCCGTAGAATTTTTTAAGACCATCCGCAGCTTTGTACGACCATCCGTTCGTTCACAATGACGGCTCAAAGGTTGAGCCTGTCGACGCGATCTTGAATCAAACGGTTGAAATACAGGTCCATTTTCATACTAACAAGCTCTTTGGAACATCATATGGCTTAAGTGATGTCGAGTTTGTTGTTCTGAGGTACGTTTCGTGCTACGGAAATGAAGGTAATTTCGAATGTTTGTTGGTAGGTAGGTACTTCTTTTATAGAAAAATTAAAAAGTATTAAAAACCCTAGAATTTAAAGTTATTGACATTTTTAATCTAATAGAGAAAACCACTTTGATTTATACTCACAAAAAAATATATAGAAAATAAATTAGAAAGGGTTGAGGTTGGCACACGGAGCGCGGGCAAAGTAACGCTGAAAGCTTTGAAACTGAAAACTACAGCAGCTCAAAGACTATATTTTCACAAAGGGATTATATTATATAACTTACTTCCACATGACCTTGTGAAACAAGAAAAACTACCTTTGCACTTATTTAAAAAATTAATCAAGGTGTACTATTTTAGTTTACTTTAATAAAAGATATTTTTGTTAGCCTACAGTGTTTAAAAAATAAAAAAAATTATGTTATTATGATTACTGTATCTATTCTAAACTGAAGTTATGAACATTTTTATGTACTAACTGGAACCTGTATTACAATAATATTGCTAATTACCAGGTTAAGGAAATTGTAACTAGGGTAAAGACGCTCCAGTTCCCAGCACAAGATTTTTCTTAAAGGGAGCTGTTGCATTTGGCTTATGAAATGTATATTGTGTTATGACGAAATTATGAAAGAATAAATGCTTTAAAAACAAAAAAATATCGTATTAATTAAATACAAATTATTAATATTTAACAATAAATTATAATAATTTTTGCTAGGTATCTACTTGATAAACTTATTAATAATTAGTGATAATTCATAATAATAATTAATCTAACATTTAGGATCTAGACATTTAGACCTAGTGATCTAGACAGAAGGGTGATCTGTGCAAAGAAGATAATGAACCGTTGTGTCAAGAATTTGCTATCAACTATTTCTCATTGCAAACCTGTTCATTGTGTACCCAAGATCCTTCCCTAAAAGACCTGGCAGCGGGAAATATTATTCAACATGGTTTGAAATGGGAGAAACAAGTTTTGTAAAAAATCCAAATGCTCTAGGTAGTAGTCGATACCAGTGACCAACATTTTCTTCAGTTGTCGACATGGTTTTGCACTAGTAGTCGACCTACATGTGTTAGAAGTCGACAGTATCTCTTGAGTCAGCAGTCGACAGGTTTCGTCATTCCATCGTTTTCGAATTTTACGACATCTAAATAAAATACCTTCAACTGTGAATCGGAACTTGAAAATAGATTAATAAGATGTAATAAAGTAGTTATCAGACTTTTTATTTGCAAACAGCTCATTATCAGTCTCAAATTGCAATAAGTACTTAAGTAAAAAGGTATGAAAACTATAGTCGAAAACTCATTGTCAGAAAATTGACATTACAGATGGGCTTAGGTACCTATTTACATATTTTTTTGACATTTTCATGTCTTTGCTTTGGCACATAAACTGAAACGGGAAAAATTTGTTCCCTTGATTCACCCTTTCCCTCACGTCAGAACACAAGCGACCGGCGGGCCATTACGTCAGAGCCTATGACGCACGAGCGTATGACGTAAGACGGCTGGCAGGAGGCTAACTAGTACGTCAGAGCCTATGACGCACGAGCGTATGACGTAAGACGGCTGGCAGGAGGCCAACAAGTACGTCAGAGCCTATGACGCACGAGCGTATGACGTAAGACGGCTGGCAGGAGGCCAACAAGTACGTCAGAGCTTATGACGCACGACCGTATGACGTAAGACGGCTGGCAGGAGGCCACTAGTTCGTCAGAGCCTATGACGCACGAGCGTATGACGTAAGACGGCTGGCAGGAGGCTAACTAGTGTGTCAGAGCCTATGACGCACAAGCGTATGACGTAAGACGGCTGGCAGGTGGCCAACAAGTACGTCAGAGCCTATGACGCACGATCGTATGACGTAAGACGGCTGGCAGGAGGCCAACAAGTACGTCAGAGCCTATGACGCACGAGCGTATGACGTAAGACGGCTGGCTGGAAGCTAACTAGTGCGTCAGAGCCTATGACGCACGAGCGTATGACGTAAGACGGCTGGCAGGTGGCCAACAAGTACGTCAGAGCCTATGACGCACGAGTGTATGACGTAAGACAGCTGGCAGGAGACCAACTAGTGCGTCAGAGCCAATGACGCACGAGCGTATGACGTAAGACGGCTGGCAGGAGGCCAACAAGTACGTCAGAGCCTATGACGCACGAGCGTATGACATAATACGGCTGGCAGGAAGCCAACTAGTGCGTCATACGACGAGACCTTTTATGTCTCTGCGCCCCCTCCCACACCCACACCGCGTACCTCGTACTTCATTTTGGTTTATTATCTTCGATAATGAACCATTGGAATCGCCCAAAGAAAAAAAAATTTTAACCCCCCCCCCCCCCCCCCCCCCCCTTAAAATTTGTTGGTTTACGTTTCAAGATACGTAGATTCAGAAAATCGAATAAAAAAAAAATCCGTCCGTCCGCCGTACGCCAAACGCCGTCCACCGTCCGCGGCACTTTGCCCAGTTAGCGTTGAGTTAAAATTACGAAATTTTTTTTATGGGTTTCGACCAACCCCACAATGGTCCTCGAAACTTTTCATAACCCTAGGTCAAGGGGAAGGGGTTCAAAACGAATTTTGGTACGACATGGTATGACTATGGTATGGTATATTATTGTATGTATGATTTAGTATAGTACAGTACGGTATGATAGGAAAGAAATGGTATGAGTACGGTGAGAATATGGTATGGTGCCGATTTGCAACACAGTCTGGTATAGACAGAAGGGTAATCTGCACAAGGAAGATAATAAACCGTTGTGTCAAGAATTTGCAGAGTTTTTTGTTATTTTATTGGGTAATTTATATTACCTACATCTAAATATGTCCTCAAGGTACCACAGATAGATCAGTTTCTCCATCGTACGTCAGACAAATAGCAAAGGTATCATTTTCATGTAACAGACCATTACACCAAAACTCTGAACAGCAAAACTAATCATGACCCGCCAATAATTTTCTAGGGTCATGCGTTTTGTTTCTCCCACTTTGAAGGGATTCTTGCTTAATTGGATGAAGAAAGAGGGTTATTGTTCCAAGGTTGAAATCGCATTAGTTTTGCGATTATCTTGCCCTGAACAAGCGAAGTACGTACGTCACAAAGCGATCATTCTCTAATTCAAACAATAGCAAAGTTGTTGTATTCTCACCTGGAATGGGATATCCACTATTCCGTCTTTCCCGAAGATATCTATCACAGAGGTCCTTGACTAAATGGAAATTCCTTAAGTTTTGCTCCATAACACTCTCGCCGAAGAAATCCACAAACGGCTTGAACGCCAAGTATGCGAACTCTGGACTGAGGGCATCTTTAAGCTCTTCTTGGGCCTAGAACGTATTAAAGATAAACCTGTCATGCAGCATGAGTTAATGAGCGAATTTTCGAATAACCGCTATAAAATTTTTGGAATTTAAGAGTACCTAATTTTTTCCCCTAAAACTTCCCAAAACCCCTGATTCAGAGTGGCCTGATTCTGCACATCTAGGAACTTAGCCTTTCGATCGCCAAGACAGATTATTGGTGCAAGACAGATTCTTTGTGAGTATGAATTTTTCTACAACTTGGCCTTATAAAGCGAGGTGTATCAAAACAGTGTTGCCAACAAAATGTGATTTTCTTCATGTAAGAGATACAAATTTTTGATTCAAAATCGAACTTCAACATACTTGATGTCGCAACAATTCTGGTTCTGTTGACGGGGTTAAGGATAAAGGCGGCGAATCACAAAAATCATCCCTGAGCTTGTGTTTGGTTTTCAACTCGCATTCCGGAGGCAGTTCAACTAATCTGCAACCAATTGGTAATTCAACAGTTTTAACTTTTCTGACACAATATGAAACAGTTTTACATTCTGATCTCAAAAAAACGGGGTTACCTGTCTTGAGGGTTGTCGTGAGCTTTGGTAAAGGCGAAGAAAAACCTCTGGATCGTCTGGAGGAGGATGACGCGCTGCTTGTGGTCAGCTCGACGGGTGAGGGCAACCAAGCAGGCCAGCACTTTAATGGCGAGGGCTCGCCTGCCTTCTTTACCCGAAGGGATGGTCACTGAATATGATGCAAGGAGGCGGAGCGACGGATGCAACAATCCCCTCAACAAATGTTCACTCAGCAACTATTGAACATGAGAAGAGAGTTACAAACGAAATTTCAACTCATTTGAAAATATGAAACGATGAATTTTAGTAAAATTAAACCCTTCTTGAGTGGGCACCCACTAGAATTGTCATTGACCACCTATCATGTGTTGTCATGATCAGTATAGTAAATGGGGGTCTGCTCATGGACCTGTGGGCGCCATGGGGAAGATCGAAATCGGGAAATGGACAACTGTGGACATTCTCGATGGACATCTAATCGGTGGAGGCTCTCAAGGATCTGGACATGTCTCCCTACTTTGGCCTACCCTCCAGACTAAAATTCTGCCAGACGCTTAAGGCCGCAATGGCTGAACCTGGCGAATTCCGGAGGGGCCGAAGATCCAGCCGACGTTGGGACCTCTGCAAGGGTCTCAATGGAGGCAGACCCCACCAGGGATATCCTGGGCATGGCCGCACGAGTGCCCAGCCGGAAAGCCTAAAAGCCCTGAAGACTCTCCTACTGTATGAAAGGTCAGTATTAAGACCGAGTGCATGCATTCGAGCTGCTAAAAACATTAAGTGTTCGCTAATCTCGTAGCTAGACTATGTTGCAGCACTTTTAGCAGTCAAAACCGATGTATGGTCGCCAAATAAAATCAACTGGACATAGCCTTATAGAGTTGTCCTGACCACTTCACAAATCTCCCTTTGGCACCATGGCGTGAAAATCGTTTTCCATAATATTATACAAGCTAAAATTGTTTAAAATGTCCTCCTTCAGTGCTATAGCTGTTTAAGACTTGTGTTGAATCTTGAAAAGCTATAACAGTGAAGGTGAAAATCCCCGAAAATTGATAGATTTATTCAAATACTTACTTCAGACAGTGACTTGTCGGAAAGAAATCCAACGACTTGTGACATGAGAGTCAAACATCCGACTAAAGCTCCTTCCAAAACACTGGTGATCTTGCGGCGACATACAGAAACCAAATCGGTAGCGTGACCGAGGTACTGAACCACGACGACTTGTTCCCCATATAATACTGAAAATACGTGAAAATCAATAATACGATAGTCAAGTACTATTTACAGCATCATTACAATAATTCCTTTGTTTCACTACAAATAATAATTATTATTATTTGTAGTAAAACAAAGGAAGAATGTCATTTACAATCCACATTGCTTCATTCTAGCCATAGGCAGGTAGATATGGTAAAACATTTATTTTGTTCTTTATTTACCCCAGAAGCTTGCCATAAACCATAAACCTCAGCAAGCTCTGTTAGGGGATATTACTTTGGGGCGTCACTGCCAATCAGTGCAAATCATACTTTGTCGCTTTTTTTTACACGTCAACACAACTTTTTCAGTCAAAAACATGCAGGCTTTTTCACAACCGTACCAAGTTCACTGTATTTCGGAGTCAGGAGGAGATTATTGGATACGAGTATTATCCGAGAAAACTCACTTGCAATAGCGGACAGGCATCTGAGAACGTGCAAGGCGTTGTCATCTCCGATCAATGTCATTGGCGCTAAGGAGGGCGATCCGCTGCACGACGTCAAGTTCTCCTGTCCGGTGTAGCAGAGGCCAAGCATGCGGAGGAGGTTCCTCGAGAGGTGGCGAGACGTCAGGACGGGGCCCAGCCTTTGGGCCAGCCACACAACGCTCTCCCCACTCACTTCGCAAACCTCGGCGACATACACCTTTGATAAGCAACATCACAAAAACCTTCTCTATGGAAACACAACCAACGAAAAAAGCGGCATGACAAGTAAAAGCAGCACACAGTAGTCATGGAAACGGGACATGAACGCAATTCCAATTGGTGAGGACAAGTGTAACGTGAAAAAGCTTCTTTTTTCAGGCCTACACAATACAAACGATGCAACTTTAGTCAATGAGACAGACGAAACATTCAATTAGTGCAAATATCATAGTTAGTCAAGAGCTTGGATAGTTAAAACAATGTATTGGATTTACATTGTTTTATAAAGAAGAAAAAAAAAGATGTGAATGTAGAAACTTGTCCTACGAGTGAAATAATGAAATACAAGACAATATATAAATTTGGTAGACTCGAAATTGGAAGTAAGTGATTTTTAAGATTTCCATGAAAAACTGTGTAAAATTTATTTGAATGCTTCGGGAGGAAATAGATATACAAGTAAATTTTGAGTTGATCTCTGGTACGATTGAATCAGGGGAGTGCTATTTGAAATGAGATATTAGGTCGAGATTCGATGAAGTTACTGATCAAAAAGCGTTCATCTGTACGTGAAAATGAATTAGCACATTCGATAGCTGTTTGCATTTCAACGAAACATTTCACGAGCAAGACGCACGTGGAAGTGGACGTGGTGTGATCAAAAAGTTCCACGACTTTTTTAATGGGGTCTGCGAATGATTTTTGTTTGGAATTCTTATTGATCGAGAATCGCTTCAAAAACGTGAAAATGGGAACCATTCGTTGAAATTAGTTTACCCTTATTCTCATGTTCATAGAAAAGCGCGTGATGACGTCAGAACCTCTGAAGCAATTGAATCAATGCTGCCACCGCACCGTTCCACAAACTTGCAAGATGGCCGAGGAGGGCAGACAGTGGGTGACGTCACAACCGCGCGCCATTTTCTGTCTAAGTTTGAAATCGATCAGATTATCGATCTCTGTGACTTTTTTTTTTTTTTTACATGGAAACTAGTGTTTACGTGCAATAGCAACTCAAATAATATAACGAATCGGTTTTTTTTTTTTTTCAATTTTCATATCCCATGCGCATGCCCCATTGCGCGGCCCCACGTTAACGTAGAAGACTGCGGTTGCGACTATTTTGTAACCCTCCCGAGTAACCTCTTGTTTGTTTCGATTTTCTAGCCCTTTCCAGATCTGCGTTTTTTCCTTTTCGTGAACGTGGGTCATCTTCACACGATGTTCTTCCTAACTTAAACCTCTTGAACCGCTCGTGACACTGTGAACGGCTCGTTACATCACCTCCATAGGCCTTAATCTACTGAAAACGACGTCCTCTTATCGGGAATTTGAGATTGGGGAATAGCCAGAAATCGCAGGGAGCAAGGTCAGGAGAATGGTGGGGCTGGGGAAGGGTTCAAGTCCCGTGATGAAGTACCCAGTCCCCAATCGGCACAGTTTTGGTCTTTACTGCCGAATTTTGTAGCGCAAATTTGTTACGGCTTCAAGGTAGCGAAAACGACTAATTGTTTCACCTTGTGGGAGGAATTCGTTGCCACTTGAGTGTTTCCAGTAGACGTTGAGGGCCTTCCTGAACGAGGGTCGTCTGCACACGATTTTCTCCCTTTCTTAAACCTGCGAACGGCTCATTACATCATCTCTATAGGCCTTTTGAAGAAGTGATAAAGTTTCCGCAAACGATTTGCCCAATTTCACGTTAGCACGCTGTTCTTCCTTTGCATTCATCCTCACCCACTCGTAACAAAGCAGAACACGAGAAAGTCACTTCATGAACTTCGGTCTGGAAAGGGCTAGAAAATCGTAATAAAAACGAGGTTACTCGTGAGGGTTGTGGGTAACCGCAGCCGTCTAGGTTAACGTAGGGCAGAGCAATTCAAAAAGTCCTGGAACATTTTTATCACACCTGAACGATTGCAACGCCAAATACAGATTCGTTTGAATGGGGTACTATTTGCAATGTTTAACAAATTAAACAATTGAGAATCACTGGTTTCGGAAGGTTAACCAAATATTTTAAGAGATCTTAGGACCAGTCAGGGACATCCTAATCTGAGAGTCTCATCAAATCATGTAGTTTTTGTACTGTTAAGTACCCTAGAACAGGTGATTCATTCAAATCAATGTACCAGAGATCGCCGACTGCCAGATCCGTGTTCATTGAAGGGGGATTTTCAATACAAACAGCAGATTGTTTATTTCGTTCGCCCAAAACCTCTCCTAGAGAGTTTGAAAGTTCAAGGGGCATGAAGAGCGACACGAAAGCTATGCACTGCTATAGTACGGCTGTCAGAAGCCAACAACAGAATTTCCATCACTCACCAACGATTCTGTTTTACGTTACTCTTCAGAATCTAACGGGTGGTAGAGGAATATCTAGAAAACTGTGGATTGGCAGAGTTACGCAATTATTGTTATAAAACAAGATATTGAGCCACCATTAGTACATGATTAAGAAATTAAGACGGGACTGAATAAAAGGTTATGGAATATACTGCTCAAAACTCAAACACCCCCAAACAACCCCCCACCATTACGATTGATTAAAATGTCTTTACAATCAGTTTTTATTATTTTACACCACTATTTACAGTTGATGAAAGAAAAATGATTAAAAAATATTATTTTACATAGCATGTGTATTTTGATCAGTATATGGGATATTAAATCATCAAACAAAGAAAAAGGGTTATGTTTGATTCAGCAGGATTTAACCTACTTTTTAGTTTAATCTTCAGCTTTATCGATGCATTTTCAGTGCCACAATTCGGGGTTATGTAAATGCGGCAGTTGTACGGGAGACATTCTATACAGAATATTTGTATTAAAAAACATGTACACATAATTAGGGCAATAAGCCCCCTTGGGCCATTTGAGAGTGGTAAGGAATGAGGAGAAAGTAGGAAATCAACCGTTCAGGATATTACAGGACATACATAATCCCGAATTGCAGTACCGAGAAAAGAAAATAGATAGCGGATCTCCTTAAATCTGAGTATGAAACAAATTTGTTTGATTCTTGCATGTTATATGAAATCATTTCAATGCATTGTGTTGACCTTGTCAATATTTAGACGTGTTATTCTTTGAAAATGCATGAAGTTTAATCCCTTTTTTCTCAATAATTGAGTTTGTTGTCTATTTTTAAAATTCATTTGTCAATCTTCAAGTTGAGTGAAAATTGGACTCATCAAGCAGTTTTCAGAAAGTAGTGGAAAAGTGGTTTCAAATGGTCAAAGGTGTCCGAGAGGCTGTGCCTTGTCTTTCAGCATTCTAATATTAAATAAGTAGAATCAGCGTTAATAGATTAAATAATCATCAACCGCAGGCATCATGCTTCTATGACCAGAACATATTTTACAACCGTATTTGACTAAATGGTAAGGGTTAGGTTCGATTTAAATGTAACTCAACAGGGTGTCTAGTAGGAATTTTGTATACATTTTCCGGATTTTTCCCACCGTGGTTTGATGACTGTCTGATTAGTCCCAGAATAATTCTGAATTATTCAGAATAGGTTTAGGAAAACCTTGAAATAAGCACAGAATATGCATCTTCTTATAAGTAGGAGTATTATTTCAGTGAGAAATTTGGACGTAATGCGTTTGGGGAAAAGTGAACAGGAGAGGGCCCGCAGAGGCAATGCGTTTCAGAACTTCGGGCTATAAAAGATAGTACTCTACCTCAGTGGCGTCTATTGTTAAATGCATAGGAGCAAGTGCACCCCAGCCAATAAACCAAAAATGATTTAAAAAAAAAAAAAAAAAACACATTCTCCCATCCCATTTGAAGAGTAAGTTGGCTATTGACAGAAAACCGGACACCTGGAGGGAAGGACCAACCTGACCAATCATAAGCGCCTTGGAGACACTGCTTATGTCCCCCTCACTTGCCTCATATTTCCTCATGACTTCTGCCCGATAATTTTCGGTTTCAATGTGGTGGGCCAGTGAGATTGACCAATTCGAGAGCGCAAAACTGATATCGAGGACCATCAATAACTTGTTGCTCCGCTGCCAGGGGGGCTGCAATGCATTCTTTTTCATTGTCATCTTTCCTCATGCATTATCATCTGTTGTATCAAATCAGCCGGCATTCGCTTGTACTTTCATTTTCTTGGTTTCGTCCGTTGTTTTCTTGTCTAGTTCCTTTTTTCTGTTTTCCAACGATGAATAATTCAGTAGAGTTCATCAAACTTGTCAGAGGAAGGCTTGATACAAAAATTCAAAAAATTGTGGTGATTTGAAACCCCCTTTCACAGCCTCCACCCAAATTTGAATCATAGGAAGGATTTCAACAACACAATCGCCATCATATCATTTTCATCATTTCCTTCTCCTAAATCCACATTCATTTGAGAACTCATCCAAACTCAAGGTGAGGCGTAAATTTTCTCAATATTCGCTAGCCCCCATTTTCCTGTGGATTTCATTTTCTAGGTCTTCACATCGTAATCCCCCACATCATGAATAAATGCACGATATCTTCTTTCCCCAAACGCAACGCGCCCAGAACATTTGGGTATAAGTACCGCTAGCAAATATTTTGTGGTCCAAGACTATTTTCCATCCGCTACACACCCTGTATAAGCGAGACAGTTTTATAGAACAGGTTTCACCGGACCATTTTCCAATGGCCAAGTAAGAAAGCTATTGCTAGAGTAAAAAACATGAGTGCGTTAGGGTGGAACATACCAGCATACCTATGGTGCGGACAGAACTCTTAGCGAACAATTGTAATAAATTTGAGTCATTAAAAAGAAGAAGCACATCACATTTGAGAGGGCAATAAATTGTTTAATACCTTCGTGTATTCAACATTTGAGGCTTCTCGTTCTAAATGCAGATGTCTGATACTCGCCACGCTTTTCCTTCGCCACCGATTATCAGTTGATCCGGTTTTGTTGAAGGCATCTTCACCCTAGAATATGTACAAAATTGTTTCATAAGTCCTGATTCAAAACTCCTGCTTCATATTTTATATTTGATGAAATAAGTACCTCTTTTTCGTCTAGTGAATGTGAGTCCAAGTTGTCTATTATCAAATTCTGAATCGATAAAGCCGATTTAGGGCCGTCCCTCGTAACTTCTTCTACGCCCTCTTCTTCCAAGTGGAACAACTCTAAGAAATACATTAAACGTCAATTCATTATTATCAGAACGACTGCTTGAGGTCTAACAATTAGGGAGGGACTGGAAAGTTATTCAAACCTGGTTCATCAATTTCTTTCTCTGACAACACTTTGGATGGGGCCAAGAGGTTTCTTTCTGAATCTGCCGACGAATCCTCATCGAGAGGCGATAAGGGCATAGTCATGTCGGCTTCAACGGCTTCTTCAACTTCGCAGCAGCTGCACATAAAGAAGCTGATGTTGTGTTTATTATATTTTCACCAATAATCTCCAACCTCTGTGCTGCACGACATAACCTCCAAAACCTCTCTCCCTACAACTAATCGAAACAATGGATTTGTAGGGGGAAAGAATGGATTGTAGGGAGATACTAAGGCTTACATTTTGCACGGATAGGTAATTGGATATCAGTCTGTCTTTTGACTTGGTTGAATTTTCTGTGTATCTTCCTGAATGCGAGATTCGACAAGAATCGGCAGCCTTTGCAGGACCACTGAACCAAACCTCCTCGAAGATGAATTGAGGGCTCAACCCTCAACCTCAGTTCCAGGAACATACATACTGTGATGAAGATAGTTTTCTTGTTCTGAAATATAATTTCATGTTCGAATTTCCATTGTTTTCTCTCCCCCTACAAACTTGAAATTTTCAAAATTCAATATTTCCTAAACTATCCAATAAAGTGTGTGCGCGCTTAAGGAACTTGTTAAGGAACCCACATAGAGACACAATATGGGGGGAAAAACGAGGTTTTGTTCACAAAAAAAGTTGAGCTGGAAATGACCTATAATTTGAAAATGACCCAAATACATTATACAAACACAAAACAAAAAATTGAGCGGATCCTGCATACCCCAAGTGAGAGTGACCGGCCTGATCGAGGTCGTGATATCCGCCGACAGCCTCGACCAGCGGGAGGACGAAAGAGTCCAGAAAAATCGGGAGCCCGAACCGGACGATGAGTCGAATCATGAACGAGCGATGGTAGAGTTTGACGCGCTTCTTCAGCAGCTGAGTTTCTCTTGGGGTATCGCAGTCGTACAGTTTGATGATAGCGTTCAGTAAATGCTCGATTGATCTTCTTGGACCCAACGCCCTGAAACCGGTTAAGTAATATCAGTAACGCACCAAGTGTAGCAAGATAGAAAGAACAGTATTCAACTGTAAATCACGTTATATTGAAGTTCAAGCTTATGTTCGTGAACCTATATTTTTTAGTTCACTAGTTACCATGTTACATCTTATCCCCTTTACACAAAAGAGCGAGCAAAAAATAAATAAATCACCAACAATCGGTTATCAAGAACAAAATCTCTCAGGCGAGCAGGAATTTTCCAAACTCCCTTCCAAAGCAGGCCTCCCCAACTCTCTTGCGTTCATGACGTTGCTGATTCCTCGGAGTCCAATGAAGCTTCCTTTTTCCGCCGCCATTCCGGGCTCACAAAAGCAGCTCTCAAAGTTATATATCATAACCTCATCCCCCAGGCATCAAGGGGTGAAGGTCCTTTGCCGAGCGATTGTAGTAACGCTTTTGGCGATCCCGGGAGTCCTGGGTTCTCTGCCCTACATCCGGCTGTACAACTGGAGCCAGCAAGCTTGAATGCACAGGAATTTTAGTCCTCAGATGCCTGTTCAAAAACAACAGTTGTTGGGATTCCCACATCATTCAAGGGAGACGCTCTATAACCAAGGAATTTACCTAGCAACGTGATCGAATAAGTACCAGGCCGCCAACACATCCATCTGGGGTGAATTGAGCATTTCCAAAATAAAAGGCAGAATCAGCTCCAAAGTGTCTTCATTTTCAACCAACTGTTCAACACAGTTTGCCAGACTCATGACCTGAAAGAACCACCTGTGTGTTAAATGCCGAAAGAAAGGGTTTCTACATATTTCAGAGACGTTTCACCCAAAATTACTTCATATTGTGAGAGCTACGAACCTTCAAATGGCTGAGCTTGATTCCGACAGATACATCTCGATTAGCGATTTCCTCTGGAATGTTTTTGTAGCTGTGGAGATTGACTAGAGCCTGATAAAGCAGAGGGAATCCCTTGGGGAAATGGACGAGGTACGAAGATGTGAGCAAAGGCTGGAGGAGCTGATGAGCCGATGGTGGAGGCACACCTGCTCTAGTCACCACTGGATAGTCCTCCTGTAATATTATGAAAACAAAGGTTTGGATCGTATACAAGGTCGCGCGGTACTTGAATGTGTAAGTTCACAGAGTAGGAGCAATGTCACAAGTCATGAGGACAAAATGTAACGTAGATACGAAACTTATGTACTTCAAGGAGCAGGTGAACCAAGGCCTTGACACATCTGGGCAGTGGAGTACTTTGAGGGTGAAAGACAACTGTTCGGCAGGAATTCAGTCTTTGCTTCATGTCTTTTCCAGTTAAACCAAACACTCTCACTTTTTCAGTGAGGAACATTTCCACAATCAGACACCCAAGCGTCTGCCAAAAGATTTATAGAACGCATTGAATATAAAATAATGTTTGTAAGTGAAATTTGAACATGCCATCATAACTCTACATTTTCAAGAATACAAAATACTATAAGGTGACCATTTCAAAAATGTAATAAATCAGGTACACACCTGCATTTCTTTTGCCCTCTTTGAAGCCACGATCTGTTGGCACAGCTGGACCTGGGGGTCCCTTTGGGAACCTGAGGATCCGAGGTCACCAGGCGTCTGGTAACAGGTATTCCAAGTGAAAGCGTGCAGAGATTCGACCACAGCCACTAAATTTGTGGGGTTGAAGTCTTTTGGAAGAGGAAGACTTCCTCTGTCCGGATCTTGAGGGGCACTGCTTTGAGGCGAACACTGTGAAGTACCAAGGAAGTTTCAAGTGGACTCCATAGTGGTACGTATTTGCTTATACTTGCATTAAATTATTGTATTTGTTGGCGGAATGAAAGGATTCAACTAACAATCAAAGATGCTCTTGATTTACTGAAAAGTCGTGATGAAGCAAAGTTAGCCGTGGTCGGTGTTTCCTCATCCAAGCCTGAACTGTGACCATCATCCTCTTCTGGTTCGGTCCCTAGATATCAAAACGTATCTGATCATTGTAGTTCACAAACTTACTGATGGATACATGTCGGGTAACTCAACTTACATCTACCACAGTATAGCAAAACAATAGCTCACTCCTTCGATGAAAGTGAATTCTGGGAGGAGTTCTACCCCAGAAAGGGCTGATTGGGCGTCTATGAGGGTGAGGGGAGCTGAAAAGCTGGACCACTCCCGACCCTGTCAATTCGGTGTGGCCGTCCACCAATTGAAGACAAACGTTCTTTGCTTTGATAGCGGCTGATCCAGACAACCTGAGTACGTTGAAACGTGAGTAATGCTTCTATATTATGGCAAACTAAGAGACCAGCATTGTATGAAACCAGCGCGATTAACATTAAACGAATCACTTCAAAGTAAAATCTAGTGGTATTTGACGGTCGAAACAATGTCCAATCACACACAAATGAGGCGGCTTACTTGTAACCAAATGTAAGGTCGATCCAGTGGTTGAGCCTCTCAGAGACGTATTGGCTCTCAAGCATGGAGCGATGCTTAGTTACGAACTCCTGGGGTGACGAACACCACGATGGAACTTCCAGATCTCCAAGATCATTGTGAATAGACTGAAAATTGTTAACAAATTACAATGGGTGACCCTCAAATTAGTTCTAGAAGATTGGACCCTTCCTTACAGGATGATACACATTGACTGATATACGAGTAGTAATTACTCGGTATTAAAATCAACCGCTTAAAGCAAACTTGGGTTCACTATCTGCACAATCCATCCCTTGACATCTGAAACTAACCTTGAAGACATCCGGGTCAGTGAAAAACTCGGGTATGCACTCGTCCGGAGACCAGGATTGAAGCCTTTGTATGGATCCTGGATACTCGGCAGGTACCCACTGAGGTCTGACGTACTTGCATAGAATTGACTTGGGAGTCACCCTACTCAAGTAGACGTAGTACGTTATCTCAGACAACACATCCGGTACATGATGAGGAATCTGTCGATCGAAACGTTGGCATGATTTTGGGAATCGTAACTTCAAAACGAGGAAGAAAAATCTATAGGCCTATTGAAAAATATACAACTTTCACGGCTGCAATTTGTATGATTATGGAAATTAATAGTCCGCTGGAGTCTTGGGCCCTTAATGGTACATGCCTACTCAAGTAAACGCTGCAAATTCTTAAACAATGGTTTATTGTCTTCTGTCAGATCAATTTTTTGTTTTATTTCATGTAATTTATTTATATAAATGATAAATTAAACATTTATATTGATGTTAAACTATTTAGCATTAATTTTTATCCATATCATTCTGGGATTTTTCTTTTACCTATGTCCGCAGTTATTTACAGCTGGAAGTACTTACCAACGAATTATCGAAATATTCTTCTTATTCCAATTTGAGCCCTCATTGTGAACAAACGGCTGGTCGTAGAAAGCTCCTGATGGTCTTGAATAATTCTCCGAATTAAACCCTGTTTAAACTTGAACTAAAAACTATACCGTTTGATTTGAAATGTTCGAGTATAACGTTTTTGATATTTAAAAATTGATCTTAAACCCCTTCCTATACGCGTAGGGGTATGGTAAGTTTCGAGGATCATTGTGGGGCTGGTTCAAACCAAATTTCATAATTTTAGGACAACGCTAACTGGGCAAAGTGTGGGATTTTGGATTATTTTTGATAATGAACCATTGGAATCGACCATGGAAAAAAGATTCAAAATATCGAATAAAAATCCGTCCGTTCTCCGTCCGCGCCACCTTGTCCAGTTAGCGTTGACCTAAAGTTATGGTATAGTTTACGGGTCCAGACCATCCCGAGGATGATCCTTGTAGCTTTCCTTAACCCTAGGTCAATCGAACCACACAAACGTAAATTACCATTTTAGCCCATTAATCAACTTGTTTCGTATAGTTATAGAACTCACAAGGCAATTGTGTACCGAGCAGTGATCTTGATAGAAGGGTGTGATCTGTTCAGCAGAAAATAAACCATTGTGGATGAACTTGCAGGGTTTTTTTCTTAATTCTATATAACGTATTCATAATTCTAGCCAATTAATGACAGGTGATTGGTGACAACCTGAGGAGAATTTGGAGATGGTGGAAGGTCAAAAGTAAGATCCAACTGTCTGTCGCCTTTGTTGAGCCTGAATTTGGACTTTGTAAAGTCTCTCCATTCGGTGCCAGAGCGAGCTGTGAGGTCCGATACCCAAGGAAGAACGTAGTGAGTTTTCGGGTCCCCATACCGCCTTCCCGCTAACCTGCAAAAGATGAATGAGGTCAACCGTACCTACCCACCGTAAAAAGCAGTGAACTGACAATTATGCCAACCTGTTGAGGGCACAGATGTAATCAAAATTCGAGATGGCTCCCACCACCCAAGCAGATGTCAGCTGGTTGAGATCCGAAGTTTGGGGCTCCAGAGGACGCTGTGAGACTCGAGGAGGTTGAGGATTCGGTGCCTTCGGAGCGGGGCAAACGTTGTCGGATAATTGTGGAATCACCTTCAAACGGGAGTCAACAACACGTTATTGGACACCTTTTCGACATTTCAGCAATTGGGCAAACGTTATCAAAATTAATTGCATATTCGACTCACCTGAACCCACAAGTCTGGGCCGATGAAAATGTCAGCCAGAGTGATTTCCCCAAGGACGAGGCCCATGTCATGGAAATGCCTCATTAATCTTAGCAATTGGTATATGATGAACATCGGCTTCGTGTAACCGCCAGAGAGCAGAGCAGGGGAAAATGTGACGCAATCCAAAACCGAAAAGTCCAGCACACATTCCTGATTGATACGTAAGGAAACAGTAAACTATTAATTATATTTGCAATATCTTAAGCCTAGTACACACTTGTAGACCATGTTGCGCGATTGTTTGCAGTAATAATTTTCCACCTCATTCAACCTCAAACACTTTGCATCAAGTCCGATTGGGAGACTTCAGACCTGCGATTTTTGGTCTTGCAACGGCCCTATAGACCGGGGTCGTTCTTTAGGCATGTCTACCGAGACATCCCGAGACAACCTTAGACACGTCTCTGAGACCAATATCATGCAACGCGTTTACTGGTGTGGACTAGGTTTAAGAAACACGTACAAGGTCGTGTAAAGGAGCAAGTTAGGTTCACTAGAACAGTCACACATTTACAACTCGAATTCTACGTGACTATACTCACATGAACGACAAAAAAATGTGACGACGACTCAATGATGAAAGCTGCCGGCAAGAGGCTCGCATGTGGGGCGTGATTGTTATCGTGGTAACACTGGTTTTCTGAAAGGCGGATTAGCGGTGCCCCGTATGCTCTGGAAAGGGCTTCTCTTAAGAGTGAACTTTGGTCTGTCAGCTGGACGTAGGATTCTTCACCAAACTCAGGTTGCTTGAAACTATCTGAAAAACGTTTCAGTCGTTCAGCGTGTGCAATTTTCGAAACAATTCGGACTGCCCTCAACCGTCTGCTATTTATTGAAACGTTCAACATAAAACAATTCTTTTTTTTAAACCACTGCATAGAGGTAACTTACTGCTATATTTCTTATAAGCCTCCTTCCACAGATTTTTGTAGTTGGTGATGGACACATACTGTAGAACTTGAGATAGAGAAAGCTGGGCTTCGGGCTTTGCGCCCAATCGGACGCGGGGTAAAGGAATAACTTGGTTATCCCCTTTGGGCAAAACCTGATTGAATTTGAAAAATGATTACTACAATCACAACTGAACGATCTGAAGTCATCCGTACAAATAAACCTACTGATCAATTCTGAAGTCAACTTACACTGATGATAATTTTCTTCCATCCTGAGCCAAATTGCTCGCCTTGTTTAAAGAGACCACAGACCTCATCTTCACTGAGTTTGTCGTGTAGAATGAATTCAGGTATCCGCCTTTGCTTGAGAATTTGTCTAGAAATGTGAATAATACAAAATTTGTATTATTAAGGTTAATTTCATTAAGGTCACTTCATAGCGATCAATACCAATAGAATGGAGGACAACTTTTGGTAGACTCTAAAATTAGATTCTATCTTGAAGTTATGAAACCAAAGCTTTTGCGAGGAACTTTCATCCTCTTTTATTATTTCGCACCCTTGCTTCGATGGTGTTACAACTCAAAATTTTGCGGTTTTGAGTTATTGGTATCACTGGATTCAGAAAAAAAGCTCTATCGATCTCTGAAAACCGTTCTAACTTGAGGGACTCTGGTGGCCACCAGATGGTAGTTGAAACGTTGTTGATGACACACAACTTTACCATCCCCATCTTTCTTCTATAGGGTCATATCTCATTTGTGATTTAGATCCCGAAGGGGTAACACGTTTTTTCATTTTCAATTTGTGACATTTTGAGTTGTGACAGTGTTGATTGAACCACAAAAGCTGCTTTTCTGAAAGAAAATAATCTAGTGGAGCCTGCCTGTTTACCCCCACCACCTACAGAGTCCTCACATACAGAGAACATTCATGTTTACAAACTGCACAATGTAATGTACAAACTCCGTGCCTCTACCTATAATATAGTATAGGATATTATTCAGTCCGTTTAGCTCTACCCAGGGTGCACCACGAGGAGGCGAACTGAATCACACCCCAAAAGCCTCGCGGAAGCTCGCGAGTTGTCAAAATGTTATAAAAAATAATATTGTCACCTGATCCCCCTAGGGCGCTAAAATATGGTACAACAGGCTCATGAGACCATGGAGAGTGATTGGGAGGAATAAGCTGTGAGAGCGATGATGCATGGGGTGCAACACACAGGTATTTAATTCTAATTTGTCTGTGATTTTCGAGATCAGATTACAAATCTGAAAAAGTCATACCTCTACTAATCTACAAATGGATATTTCACAACCTACTGTGATTTTTTAAAATTATTATTGATTTTTGTTACTAAACGAAATTTTTATATTTAAAAATCTCTCTACCTATTTTTTCACTTTCTTTATTTTGGTGGGGGGTGTCAAGAATGGATCTGCAATAGGGTGCCAACCCAAAATAAAGCGCTGTGCTGACTGCAGCTGGTTTTCCATCAAGAGAGTACCTCCAAATATTTTCATCGGAACTGCCATAACTTAAAATATTACAGCGTCCAATGGTTGGGTGAATCATGAAAACCGTCATAACTTGGAAAACTAGCTTATTTTCATGATTATATAATATCAAATAGGGAGGGATGCCAAAAAAATTCTGAAATCTTATTTTGAAGGACTGGTTCACATTGTGGCATGTCTTCCAAGCCCAGAATAATGATATCAGAGGCAGAAACATGTTTCTTGCGTTTCCTCAAAAAAGAGGATTTTTGAGTTGTAACACAATTGAAGCAAGGGTGCGATATTCCCAGTTCCCTGAGTCTTGCCCAGTGTCTTCTTTATTTCTAGTTTGTCGTGATTGGGAATTCTGACGATTTTCATACTACTTAACATGTAGTACATAGTACATAACATGTAGTATACCACATATTATGTCTTTTCTAACAGAAGTTCAGTGAGAATGTAGAAGCTTTAAAAAGCAGACAGCGGTGCAGTGAGTAATAATAGCCCTTACCTCAACCAAACCTTGCTGACGATGGCCTCAGCTCTATCATTCCTCAGACACTGTTTGCAGTATTTTCGGGGTATTTCGAGTTCTTTCACGACAAGACCGAGAGCCGCCCCTTCCATCTTTAGGACGAAACCTTCTCTTTGGTCTCTGTTGGAATTCATAAACGAAATAGTAATTACGAACAGACTGATCGAATCTACTAGGGTGCACACAAGTCTTGTGCCATTGAAACGGTTGTACCGCGAAGTTACGTAAATTAGAGCAGTTCTTGAGAAATGGAGAACAGTCATGGATTGAAAGCAGGCAACCAATTGATAAGACAACTACTCGTACCAATGTAACTAGTACGTTGGTACTGGCAGTTACGGTACATACGTTTGGTGCTCTACTTCCTTGTTAATCAACGGTTCTGCCGAAATCCAACACGGTAGATACTTACGAAAACTACACACACGTTCAAATCTGCAACACGGACAAAATATGCGAAGAAAACAAGACTGGAATCATCGATCTTCCACACAACGCCATGAAAATCCACATTTACACCGTCATTGTGAAGCTCGGTTGAAACGGTTACATACGGGGATACATTTTCAATTAGCTGATTTGACACAGATCAAAAAAGTATGAAAAATCCAGCTTTTATTGATTTTTCTGCACCTTCATGACGTGCGGTAGCAAGCGTCGCAGTTTGACAACATCATGGATACTACTACTTCTTTTTCTTCTTTATTCGTTTTTACATGACCTGGCCACAATTTTTGTATGGATTGCTGAAGATGATGAAAATTTCATGAAGATTTGATTCATGATGGTTTAGCATTGTAAAGATTCATGTTCGACGTTGGTTCTCGGACATTTTGCCTTTAGATTCTTCAAATACCATTGGCTTTCGAGGATTCGAACCAAATCTTTAGATCGCCTCTGAGAAATCCCTCCACAAGACACCATCTTTTGGGCCGGATTTTTCTTATTCCTTGGTGAAGGGTATGAAATACCAAAACAACCATCATTATAGGGATATCACCCTCTCATATAGGGATATCAGCGGAAAGTTCGTACCATGACAATTTGTTTTTTTACAAGGCTACAAAATAAAAGAAAAACACACACACACCTTATCGATGTCCCTTATCTAATGTACAGCGTGGACTTGTGTGTTGTGTACTAACTACTGATCGGTGTAGTCTTCCTTCCCTCGTTCTGTGTCCATCAAATTTGTGTAAATTCACTTATAAAAACAACCTTTACATATACATAAGGATCTCAGAGTTGCACAACTAGGGTAATCTGGTTTCTATTCAAGTGCAATACAAGTACTGTTTTACCGCATCATGTGCTCTAGGGGGTCTGACGACGAAGGAGAGCACCTAATGCCAGCTAGTTCTGCAGATTCGTGAGTTTTTCGCAGTAAATGTATATTTATTCAATAAATTTTCGTTTACTCCATGATGAGATGTGTGGTTTATGTTCATTAGATCTTGTTCAACCTGTCGAAGATGCAACGATTCTCCGGCGAAAGTAGTTCTCCAGAACAAGTTCCCTTACTGCAGGTATGCTCTAAGGTTTATTTATGCACAGGCCAAACGCAAAATTATAATACTCTGAAGAACCGTTTCGTATTCATGTTTGTTGCTGTTCCAGAAATTGTTTTGTCAATATGGTCTCCCACAAATACCGATCCACTCTTGGAAAGTCGAAATTGATGAAACACGGTGATAAAGTATTGGTCGCCTATTCCGGTAGCTCTTCGTCAGTATGTTTGGTGCATATGATCAAAATGGCTGCCTCGGACGAGAAAAAAAAGAAAATAAAAACTGAGATTGTCGTATTATTCGTTGATGGTAAGCCACCTCGATTTGTAAATGAACTTTTTTATCATGTGAGTAGGTATAATCTGTACGTTTTCACTTGACACTTTTTGATCTTGAACAAACATGACGTCAGAGGTGCAAAACGTTCATCCGCCCACCCATGTCTACGTTTCAAACTGATGCCAATTTGTTAGTAATCTTTAATTACCTTTCAGATATGATGCCGAATATCGTAGATGATCTTGACCATGCCAGAATAGTATCAGAAATACACGAGTCTCTGAATCAGTACGATTACGAGAAATATTACGTTCCCCTGGACGCCATATTCGAAGCTTCTCCGGAGGTTGTTTCTCTCAAACCAGATGTGGAGCTTACCACAAATTCTAGAGTGCAGAACGTCATAACTAAATGCATTACTAGAACCTCTGCTAGAGATCTTCTCAGAAAAATGAGGTGACGATTTCGAATATTTAAAAATTCTCTGTGGGTATCTGGGTTACAAATAGTTTTCATAGGGTTAATGTGAATTTAGTGTCGGATAATAACATCTATTCAGTTTGTACTAGAGAGAGATTGGAGCCAGTAGTTGCTACTAAATTGATTAAATTATATTGCATCAGGACTGAGGATGGGATCGATAACCATCCACCGCATTGAAACCTGGGCATATTGTGCGGAGCATGCCAACATAATATATTATAGGCTCTCCCTCCACTAGACTGGTCCCCCCCCCCTTACCATATTGTTTGCCGTCACAATCTCCTCTGGTACTAGAGACCTGAAGATTCTGTATCTTCGAGCTTCAAAGAGGACATGATGCGCAGTTTCGTCCTCCTTTCCCCAAAGTCTGCACGACGGATCTCCCGCGTATACTCCGATTCTGCGCTGATGTTTCCAATAGCACCCGTGCCCCGTCAGCTCCGGGTTACAAATAGTTTTCATAGGGTTAATGTGAATTTAGTGTCGGATAATAACATCTATTCAGTTTGTACTAGAGAGAGATTGGAGCCAGCACCCGTGCCCCGTCAGCATCCCCAAAAGGAGTCTCATCTTCCTCCTTGGCAGCTCCAGTGCTTCTGAGGTCCATCTCCTACAAGGTGCTGCCATAGTCAACTTCCCGAACCTTTATCTTGGGATGTCTTCCCAATGGCGAGGTGCTACTAACCAAACGACATCTGAAAATGAACAGGAGCTAAACCTCTGATGTGGTTTGTAATTGGAATTTGTCCACCTTATAGACATTAACTATAAAAGACAATAATATTCTATAAGTCTATAAGGTGGACAAATTCCAATTACAAACCACATCAGAGGTTTAGCTCCTGTTCATTTTCAGATGTCGTTTGGTTAGTAGCACCTCGCCATTGGGAAGATTAAATCTGTCCAAATATGCGAATTAGGTACCATAATATGGACAGATTTAATCTTTTTCCTGTATAATTTCAGGGATAAAAAAATTATTTACGTATCTATGAGAATAGATGAGTATGGGTTCTAACCTCAAGAAGAAAGGCACTTAAAACCGTTTCCATCTGTCTATAGCTTTATCTATCTATCTAAGAATGACGCATTTAAAAAGAACAACGGGGGTTGAAAAGTAATGAAATAAGTTGGGGATATAAGCACATATTATAAATTCATATTACGTTGACATGCAAAACTTCTCTAATATGAGATCACCTGCTCTACAAAATTTGATCTAAATTTAATATAGAATTCGTGGTATTCTCTGTTTTAGGTACAATTTATTGCATCTTGCCGCCAAGAAACTGAATTGCAAGAAAGTGTTCTTCGCCGAGACAAACGACCATTTGGCTGTCAGCATCATTTCCAATGTAGCTCTCGGGCGAGGTGCACAGCTTCCGTTCGACGTGGTACGATTTCGTTCCACTGTCATTCGTTCCTAGAACTCCCTCAATCAACGGTCTCATGTTACGTTGTCATTTTGATTTTCCGCAGGGTTTCAGAGACAACAGATTCGCGAGTATTGATTTTCTCAGACCCCTGCAGGAATGTTCGAAAAAAGAAGTGGTGTTTTACAACGCTTTCAATGGCCTTCGTCCTGTCACAGTTCCGAATTTATCAACTAAGGTATGTGCGAAAATTGGAAAACACTAGTGGTCGAACATGTAACTGTGGGCTGAGTTTGGGGATGATTTGATTGTAACGAATAGAAATGGATCTTACGTCTTTCACTCGCTTCCTGCTTAATTACATTGCCATCGCTCGTAACCATTGTAATACCTAATTCATTTTCAGGTTGGTAGGTTCGATAACATCCAAAAGCTTACTGAAGAGTTCATTACCAACCTCAGCATTTCGTTTCCCTCGACGGTCCACACAGTTGTTGCTACAGGAAGTAAAATTGTTTTGAACCAAGACAGAGTTCGAGGCGTTTGTGGTTTGTGCAAGGTACGTAATTCTTATATTCCAAATATTGGGAAACAAAAATAATTGAATACCTGTAGGGGAGCATTCCATTCCTCTCGCTGTAGGCCCTAGTCTGTAAACCCCCCCCCCCCACCCTATCAAAATTCTGGCTACGTCACTGACTGGGGATGGTTAAGGACTGCTCAAGGGTGGCTTTGGGCTGTATAAAATGACTAGGGCGCTCCTGGTGAGGTTAAAGAGGCCTTGAGATGCTCAAGAAAGGCGTGGTGAAGGAGGACTGGGGATGGTTGCACTCAAGTGTGCATTTGGAGCGTTTCAAATGACTAGGGTGTTCCCGGTGAGGTTGAAGAGGACTTGAAATGCTCAAGGATGGCTTGACTTATCTCTTGTCACTCCTAAGAGGAGCATAGGGCCTCAACGAAGTTTCGCTATCACTCTCTGTTTCCTGCCATGACTTTCCAACCCGGCCAGACTCCGTCTCTCAATGGCTCCCTCGTCATTCCTCAGGGAATATCCACTTCCATGTTCTTCTCAAAATCTCGACTAAGATCAGCTTTTGATGAGTAGTTTTGATATCAACGAGCTCATTGTTGGAAATAACGTCTGGCTAAAATATGCCAAGGATTCGCCTCAGGTAACGATTAACAAATACCTGGACCCTCCGGGTTTGCGTTTTTGTCATTTTCCAGGTTTCACAGCCATAAAGAAGAACGGATTTAACAGTTGTGTTGAACAAGAGCAGCTTGGTCCCGAGAGAAATGATTCTATTCCTCCAAACCGGGTACAGCTGGACAAAAGAGCCGTTTGCCTTTGGGCGTGGGGAACCTGTTTACAGTGTATTGTCAAATGGTGTCAGAATTTTTATTTCATTTCCTGCTGGAGTGCCCTCTCCACGGCGGACTATCTTGGCCGACGTGCCACACTAGTTAGCTAATTTCTAGATGTTGGTAATGAACGGGAGAAGAAATTACAACCATTCTATGATGTTCTAGATTGAAATGCTTTGATTTGATTATAGACGTTGTTGTGGATTTTACAGGGTTTAGTTGACTCTGACGACTCAAATTCTCTATCGTCTTTGAGCGCTACGAAGTTGTCAGGTCTGGTATCGGCGCTGGGACCAAACGAGTTCGACAGCCATTCGTTATCTCCCTCAAATAACTCGCAATGTTCTGGAAGCTCCTGTAAGACCGCCTGCTGCTCTTCGAAAGCCGATTCAAAGCCTGCAAACGAGCTTGCGTTGTGTTATGGGTGTCAATTGATCAAGAGAGAATGCGTGAGTACATAAAAGATTTATATTGAGAACGAATCCCTTTCTATGATCGGATAACGAACCATCAAGTACAAATACGTCGATTTGTTTCAGGACGAACTGGATCTGTGGCCTCCTCCAATCCGAAAGGCTGTTGAAGAGGAGTCGTGTTTGTCTGCTTTGCGTGAACAAATCAAGGATTTCCTGCTGTAACTGGGACCACTGCACCATTGTCTTAGTCCTACAAGGCACAATTAATGTCTGTAATTTTAGCATTTCTCACATTTTATCCTGAAAATGAGAACATCGGGTTTGAGGATTTTGCATTTCTCATAACTCCGTTGGATTTCCAGTTAATTAACGCTCTACAAATACTAGTTTGCAGTTGTGTGCATTGACTTTTATGTTGGGCTGTGGTAGTTTTTTTTTATGACCAGTAAATCCAAGACCCAATTGTCTTGATACAATACGGCAGATTATATTTTTTACTACTTACTATTTGTGAATTATAGAGATAATTTTTTTTTCTAATGTGTGTTTGGTATCATCTATGTATCACCCTCATTCAACAATTGTCTTTAATGAGAAACTATTATTGGTTGGTTCTTTGGTGACCAGTAGGTTCTCTATCATTAGCCTTGATTGATCCTTCGTCATGCAGAATGACGTGCTGAGAGAATTTGCGCAGTATGGTACAAAACTAGACATTATGGAGGCACGTTGTAGCTACCTACAAACACTACCAAATCGTTCAGTTCCATCTATTATTTTCTCACTAGATCGCTGTTCTGTGTAAAATATTCTTGTGTGCCTGTTCGTTGTAGTGATGTAGTAACGGTTCGATGTGATATTCGTGAAAAACTTGTACGATATTTCAGAACGGCGTTTTTTAGGCAATTTCGTTTTAAATTTTCTTCATAAAATTACTGTTTATTTAGGATATACTTTGAAAATCCCTGACCTATACTTCATTTTAAAATGCAGTTGAACGGTCGATCATAGTGGGTTTTGGAACGGTGCGGTGAACATGTTGGGTTTTGGAACAGTATATTTTCAAAAAAGTGGGGTTTGAAAACAAAGCACACCTGTTCGATACATGACACATTTTTATTAAATAAGTACACATAACACACAGGTATTACAAATTTTCCAAATGAAGTAAGTACAATATTTCCAAGTAAGTATAGGTAGCTAAAAAATGTTAAAATCAAAAATCTTTGAAGCATGATGGCAGTTTAACACATTTACGAATCTATCAAGCTTTCAGAAAGTTCTTATTTTTCCCAGACTTCATTTAAATTGGTCAGCGATTTTTATTGGGTCATCTGCATTGCCCTGAAAGTTTGTGACTTGCCCTATATTATAATAGATGGTCTACTATAACACTTCGCTGTCTGTCATCATCTTCTTCAGGACATCAGAAGGTTCCTCGACCATAATCGAATTATTTGCCAGTTAAGTTTTTTTTTTTTTTTTTGTTATATTCGAGCCTTTCATCTGCAACCCAATTATCTCCAAAATATTTTTTTAATAGATCTTTGACTTATAAATTCTCTATCAAACACACGTTCTCAAACTGGAACACTTTGAAGATGAAGAAACGTGGTTGTTACTATAAGCGTTCTTCACAGTTCATCTGCTCTAATCTGATAACGGAATGAGATATCGCTATTCTGACTTCACCATCGTGTTCAGCATTGGAAAATCTATGCGCTGAGGTGTTACACGGCAGAAAAAAACATGCATATATTGTGTCTAAAGTAAAAACTCATTTTCTCCTTTTAAAATAATATTTTAAAAGGAGAAAATGAGTTTAAACACATATTATGTGTTTTGGGTCCCAAGTAAAAAAGACTTTTCTGGCTACTCATAAGTTGCCTTCAATTGAAGCTACGTTCAAACGGTCTTGTCGCTTATTAGTAATAATAATAAAAAACCCATTTATTGTACAAAGGCCGATTGGCCCATTTGGTACACAAAAATCACAAAGAATGGCAAATTACATAAAATTAAGTAGAAAGTTTGCAAAAAGAAATGATGAATAAAAATGAGATATTATTTTACGAACGAAATGAAAAAAAAAAAAGATCAATGAATGGGGGGGGGGGGGGGGGCTATTCGCTGTTGGCATATAATTTAGTAAAGCCTATTTTGAACTGACTGGCCGCAGGCGTAGAGGAAGAGCGTTCCATAGCCGAGCCTCGATAACACCAAACAAGTGAGCGAAGATTTTGGTGGTGTAACGAACGATCATGAGTGCATTTGAGGGTGGGGATGATCCTTTTGAAAATCTAAATCTTATTTAGATTTCCTATAGCATTTCGAGGTTTGATGTTGTTAATGAAACGAATACAGGCATTATGGGGTACAAGCAATTTTTCGGCACAAGAACACGAGAGGAAATGGGAGAAAATAGTATCACAATAGAGAAAATGGGATGCAACTAACGCAACAACCAGTTGTCTTTTAAGGTGGAGAGAGCTATAAATTTTTCTACAGACTTATAATAATAATAACTTTATTTCCAAAATAGGAACTTGCCCAATGTGCTGGTTTTCTAGTACGAGGACTGACATTGAATAATATTCAATATTATATTATGGAATGACTCACAAGGATGCGCGGAACAGAATGATTAGAAATAATTATTGCTTTAGATTTAGCTGGATTGATTCCATTCCTCTGTATCGAGTTAGTACCGCCTAATGACTATTCTTTGTTTTGACATTTTATGTCTTTACTATGGCACATAAATGAAAAAGCGTCACGCGGAGTTTCTGATGATTTTCGCTTACAACCGATTCGTTGCTACGGAACTTTATCTTCGCCAGTTATCATCGTACAAAAATCGTTCACCACTCGTTGGATAGCTCTCGATTTACCTAACCATATTACGTTAACCACTGCGGAGTGCGTGGCCGACAAGCTGCGGTATGAGCGTGATTGTTTAAATAATTGTTTACACACAGGTGATCATTCTCAATAATTTATATTGTCAAGACGAATGCAAGCTTCATAATTTATGATGAACCTTTAAATTAAGTATAACTACTACGCTACTGGGGTAGGTGATGTAGCATTGTTCGAAGGCCCTTGAATCCCTTCTTTAAAGACATAAAATGTCCCAATGTGTTGCAGACTCGTATGCAAGCATTTATTTAGTCGACAGGGGGTGTCGACTTCTGAAAATTTTCAGAATTTGCTGTGCATCAGTAGTCAACACTAGCTGTTTCAACATCATTTCCCATCATGTTTGGATTAGTTCTGTCACTAATACAAGTTGAGTTGTGATAGAAAAGGGGCTTTTTCTTGGGAACGTTCACGTTTCGGAAAATCCGATCCGTGCGTGCGCTCCGTCTGATGACGACAAGTGGGCGACTACCAATGGAGTTACTCATAAATTCCCCATATGAAACAGCCGCCTGCCCTCGCCATCCGCCCTCACCGGCCGCCCTTTCCACCTGCCTCCCTCACCACCCGCCCTCACTTGCCATCCGCCCTCACCTGCCTCCCTCACTTGCCATCCGCCCTCAACGGCCACTCTCGCCAGCCACTCCCGCCAGCCATTCTCGGGAATCCCACATGCTTGCCTCCGGTGTTTCACCGCTCACTTTCGAACGCTGTCTCAGGGCCCTGAATCCCAAGCAACAATTCAATTCCCTGAAGGCTAGTAGAAGTTGCTGGGAGCCTTGGCGCCAATTCTTGACACACCGGTTTTTTGTTTGCAACCTTGGTTATTAGCTCGGTGTCGTGAATTTCAGACTGATCCCCAGCCCCAAAACATATCCATGTTAAAAAACTCTGCAAATTCTTGACACAACGGTTCATTATCTTCTTTGTACAGATCACACTTATGTCTAGATCACTAGGTCTAAATGTCTAGATCCTAAATGTTAGATTAATTATTATTATCAATTATCACTAATCATTAACAATTTTATCAAGTACCTAGTGAAAATTATTATAATTTATTGTTAGGTATTAATAATTCGTCTTTATTATTAATAATAATTATGATTAATTAATACGATATAATTCTGGGGTTTTTAAAACTACGTCGGTACCTAATAATTTTTCTATAAAAGAAGTACCTACCAACAAACATTCGAAATTACCTTCATTTCCGTAGCACGAAACGCACCTCAGAACAACAAACTCGACATCACTTAAGCCATATGATGTTCCAAAGAGCTTGTTAGTATGAAAATGGACCTGTATTTCAAAAGTTTGATTCATGATCGTGTTGTGAGGCACAATCTTTGAGCCGTCATTGTGAACGAACGGCTGGTCGTACAGAGCTGCGGATGGTCTTAAAAAATTCTACGGAACAAACTCTATCTGTATATGAAATAAAAAAACATACCGTTCTATATGAATTTTTCGAGATATGAAATTTTCAAAATTTCAAAATTCGTTTTGAACCCCTTCCCCTTGACCTAGGGTTATGAAAAGTTTCGAGGATCATTGTGGGGCTGGTCCAAACCCAGAAACCAAATTTCGTAATTTTAGCTCAACGTTAACTGGGCAAAGTGGCGCGGACGGCGTACGGCGGACGGACGGATTTTTTTTATTCGATTTTCTGAATCTACGTATCTTGAAACGTAAACCAACAAATTTTGAGGGGGGGTTAAAAAAATTTTTTCTTTGGGCGATTCCAATGGTTCATTATCGAAGATAATAAACCAAAAAGAGACAAAATTGAACATTTATTTTCCCATCTTCTGACTGTGGAATGGAAAGCAGCTTACCTTCAGGGTGGGACGAAGCGGGTTTTATTTAAACTATTTCTAATTCTGAACCAATAAAGTCGCATTTACGACAGTTTAATTATTTTTTACCTCCTGAGACATCTGATTGCTATCAACCTAGATCACCATCTATCTCCCTAGACACTATAATTTTTTTGAAATTTGATATCTGAAACCTGTGTGGGACGAAGCTTCAATTGGTTGGCCTTTTTTCCAGAGGTACCCACTGTCACCACACTAAACCCTTCTTGCATGCTCCAAATGATCAAAATCCTAAAATGCAAAACTCCTCATACTTAATACCTATCTATAATTACCCAAGTTTAAGAATGCCCATATTTGAATGGAATGTTCCAAACATCAAATTTTACATAAAAACCAGTTATTTATTCGAATATTCGCTCTTACAACCATTCTGCATTACTGGAACATTTGAATACTGCTTGAAGAGCACTGACTGCTAAGTTGTACCAGGAAAGGTGATCAGCAAAGGAGTAATATTAAATGAGCTGTTTATTTACATAATGTGGACATTTCACCAAGTCAATATCACTCGACGGATGCCTTCTTAGGATTCCTGTTAGGTTTGAAACGTTTCGATTTTGGAGCTTGAGTACTGATGTCTTCGCGATTCGGCGCTGTGTTCTCCATTTTCAGCCGATCCCGCTTATTGGTTTTCTTCAGAGAGAGCATGTACTCGGGGACTGGACATCCGGAATTTTTCATGACTCGGGCGATCGTCCTCAACGCCGGTTTGTCTTCATCGGTGAAATACGTGACCGCTTTGCCGCTCATACCAGCGCGCCCAGTTCGCCCGATTCGGTGAATGTACGAAATGGCGGAGTTCGGAAAATCGTAGTTGATGACCAGTTTGATACCGAGGAAGTCAATACCTCTGCCCATTATGTCGGTACAGATCAGTACCCAGATTTTGCCTTCTCTGAAAGCCCGTACGACGTTGTCCCTTTGGTGTTGCGTCCGGTCTGAATGTATCACATCGACGTTGATACCGTCGTAGATCAATTCGTTGAAGAGCTGTTTGGCTCGGTCTTTGGACTGAACGAAAACCAACACAGGTGGAGTGATGCCTTTCCTTATCAAATCTTGGAAGGCGTGAAGTTTTCCGGCTTCATTCCCCGCGTACACCAATTCCTGCTGCACATTGTCCACTGTTGTGTTCCTGTGACCCACTGTGATTTCGATCACTCTCTTCAAATTTTTTCGACACCATTTAGCCACGTGGAAGGTATACGTGGCACTGAACATGGCCCTTTTCAAATTTTCGTTGTCGCACGCTTTATATATCTCAGCCAACTGCTCTCGAAAACCTCTCGTCCCTGCTTCAAATAGTTTGTCCGACTCGTCGACCACCAGCCATTCAACACTTCGGAGGTTCAACAAGTCAGGTTTCAACCGGAGCAAGTGAATCAGCCTGTTTGGCGTACTAATCAAAACGTCGAATTTACATGAAAATTTCGTTCCGTAGGTGTCGTCTTGTCGTACTTTAGTAATGTAATTTGCCTTGAGGCCGGTACCTGCTGACAACAAAGTGCACTCCCTGAATATCTGTTTGGCCAGCTCTCTGGTAGGAGATAATATCAAAGCTCTAAATCCCTTTTTACTAGGCTTCTTCAAAGATGCCAGAACCGGAGCCATGAAAGCTACAGTTTTACCGGATCCTGTGGGTGCGGACGCCAAAACCTGACGTCCCTTGAGCATAGCGGGGATCGCCTGCATTTGAATCGGGGTTGGGCCGTCGTAGCCGGCTGACTTCAAATTATCAACGATACACGGGTTCACACCGTATAAACTTGTTAGTTCATCGAACGACTCCAAAGGAGGTGGCAAATCTTTGCCCTTCACACTAATGTTATTACTCTTACGCACCCGAGAAATACGTTCGCGATTCGTATCATTTTTACCTCCCAACACTTCACGGTCTGTTACTTCAATGTCAGAGTCCTCCGAATCACTTTCTTCTTTTTTCACAGTCAACAACACATCCCGCCCCACATTGGTTTGCTTGCTGGGCGTTTTCCTGGGCTTTGACTTCACGCCTTTCCACAAAATGTTGAGAACATTGTCGGAGTTCATTTTAACATGAGAATTTACGATTCAAATATCGACTACACTGACATCTTCACTGATAATCACGTGTATACAATGTCACCATTGTACATTATTCTACCTGTTCACTCGTACACGATTAATGATTTGAAAGTCTGTTCAAGTTTAAACAACCAACATACTCTTCACTGGTTAATAAAGTGTTAAACAATATGATTAATCCATGAAATAAACGAATTAAAGGAAACGTAAGTTTGTTGTGAAACTGACAAAACTCAGCGTGTGAGTAAAAGCAAAAAGGTTATACATGTGTCAGGTTCTGTGGTCGATGTAGGTTATACATGTGTCAGGTTCTCTGGATCCATGACGTAGTTGCCCTAAATCCTTTCTTTATGACACCGGAAAAAGTAGCAAAAATGCCTTCTTCCATGGTGGCTACCTAAAATTTCCTGATAACCTTCTTTCTTGTAGTGACGTGAAATGCAGTGATGTAACGTGAAACCTTACTCCTTGGTAAACACAAAGTTAGCTGACGGCTCACGTGTTGTTGTTTCTGTACTCGTGCTTTTTATGTTTCTAATTAGTTTCTGATTCCAATTCTCCCTGAACGTGAAGTCACAGTACTACGACCGCACCAATTCTCCGTTTCTCGGCTTTCTACGATGACTCGAACGAAAATTGACAATCGAATCCGGACCCTGATAGAAAATGGAATCAAACTTCATCACCGCACTATGTTCGTCGTGGTGGGCGACAAAGGACGTGACCAGGTAATGATTCTACACCATATCTTGTCCAAAGCTACTGTTAAATCGAGACCTAGCGTTCTATGGTGTTACAAGAGCGACTTAGGTTTTACGACGAATCACAAGAAGCGCATGAAAAAAGTGCAGAAAAAGATTAAAGGTGGGAAATTGAACATCAACGAAGACGACCCTTTTGAATTGTTTGTCGCATCGACGAATATTAGGTACTGTTACTATAGTGAGACTCAGAAGATTTTGGGGCAAACATTCGGAATGTGTGTTTTGCAGGATTTTGAAGCGATTACGCCAAATTTGTTGGCAAGAACAATCGAAACTGTGGAAGGCGGTGGAGTGATCATTATGTTGGTAAAGGCGGTGTCGTCTTTGAAACAGTTGTACAATTTGACTATGGACGTCCATGATAGGTACAGGACCGAGGCTCATACTGATGTTGTTGGAAGGTTCAATGAGAGATTTCTGTTGTCGTTGTCCGATAACAATCGGTGTATCGTTGTGGACGACAAACTTAACGTTTTGCCGATTTCCTCCCACATTTACAATGTGACTGCGATTACCGAGCCACCACCTTCAGCTTCCTCCGCTGAACTGAAAGAAGTCAAAGATGCTCTCAGAGACACACCTCCTATAGGACCGGTTGTGGACTGTTGCAGAACCTCCGACCAAGCTAAAGCTGTGCTGAAATGCATCGACGCTATATCAGAAAAATCCTACAAATTCACAATTTCTATCACGGCCGCCCGAGGCAGGGGCAAATCCGCAGCTTTGGGTCTTTCCGTGGCTGCTGCTGTAGCTTTCGGATATTCCAACATATTCGTGACGTCACCATCTCCTGACAATTTGAAGACATTTTTCGAATTTGTTTTCAAAGGATTTGACGCCTTGGGGTACGAGGAACACGTGGATTACGGGTTGGTGCAGTCCACAAATGCTGAACACAACAAGGCTTTAATCCGAGTGAACGTGTTCAAATCCAGTCGGCAAACCATCCAGTACATTAGCCCTGTGGACTATGCCAAACTCAGTCATGCAGAGCTTGTGGTGATAGACGAAGCCGCCGCCATCCCTCTGCCTTATGTAAAGAACATGTTTGGGCCTTATTTAATATTTCTGTCATCTACCATCAATGGATATGAAGGAACCGGTCGATCTCTTTCCCTCAAACTTCTTCAAGAGCTAAGAAATCAAACGAATGCCCCTGAAACAAAGAACGTCACTGGTCGTGTTCTTTATGAAGTCAAACTGGAAGAATCCATCAGATACCATCCTGGAGACCGTATTGAAAAGTGGTTGACGGATTTGTTATGTTTGGATGCAACTAATACGTTGCCTTCATTTTCCGGTACTCCCCCTCCAAGTGAGTGTGAATTGTACTACATCAACCGTGACACGCTATTCTGCTACCATAAAGCATCTGAAGCATTTTTGCAGAAAATCATGGCTCTGTATGTCTCTTCACATTACAAAAACAGCCCGAACGATTTGCAGTTGATGTCAGACGCTCCAGCTCACCATTTGTTTTGTTTACTTGGACCTGTTGACGTCAAGAAAGCTGCCTTGCCTGAAGTGCTATGCGTCATCCAGGTCTGTTTGGAAGGCCAAGTTTCTCGTGAGTCAGTGAAGTCTACTCTGTCCCAAGGGAAGAAACCCTCCGGGGATTTGATTCCTTGGACGATCGCCCAGCAGTTTCAAGACTCCGAGTTTCCTTCCCTATGCGGCGCTCGTATTGTTCGTATAGCGACTCACCCCGACTACCAATCTATGGGTTACGGGTCGAAAGCTCTTGATCTGCTCAAAGATTATTACGAGAACAAGTTTCACCCTTTGGATGATTACAAATCGCCGAATAACGACATGGACCGCGACCAAGACAACGACGGGTCGGATCTTTTATCGGAAAAGATCGAACCGCGGACGTCTCTGCCTCCGCTTCTTCTGAAATTGCATGAACGACCAGCAGAAAAATTGGACTACCTCGGTGTCTCCTACGGCCTGACTTTACCGCTTTTGAAATTTTGGAAAAAAGCTGGATTCGTTCCTGTCTATGTGAGACAAACTCCGAATGAAGTTACAGGAGAACATTCAACTTTGATGTTGAAAACGATGGACAGTGAAGTTGATTCTTCATGGTTACAGCAGTACTCTTCAGACTTCAGAAGACGTTTTCTTTCTCTGCTGTCGTACCAGTTTAGGGATTTCCTCACCTCACTAAGTTTGGCTGTTGTTTACAACAAGAGAGGGGCTGATTTATGTGAGGCAACGGAATTAACGACGCAAGTATTGGAACACTACATAACGAAATACGATTTGAAACGGTTAGACCTGTATTGCAAAAATTTGGCTGACTACCACTTGATTATGGATCTGTTACCTTCAATTTCCAGGATGTTTTTCTTGAACCAACTTGGAGACACAAAACTGTCGGCTGTGCAAGCGGCGATCCTTCTAGGAGTAGGAATGCAACACAAAACAGTCGACATTTTGGCCAAAGAGCTCGAACTTGTCCCGACCCAACTCCTCGGCCTTTTCAACAAGATCATCCGCAAGTTGTATCAAGTTTTCATGAATACGACCGAGAGTGCGATAGGAGAAAGCTTAGGTCTCAAGGATCAGTCTGAGACGCCTTTCGCCCCCAAGCAAATCACTCAAGGGCTAATGGAGGAATTGGAGAGTGCAGATAGGTCGATCAAGAAGAAGCAAAGAGTCGAGTTGGAGCGTCTCAAAGAGGACTTTGAAATCAAAGGGAGTGACGATGCTTGGGACGAAGCGTTGAAGAACGGCGGTAACACCATTTTATCCATAAGAAGTGAACGGCCTGCTAGTGACAAACCCAATACTCTAGACTTTGGGCCTCCCAAGAAAAAGAAGAAGAGTTTCCACAAGAAAGGTGGAAAGAAGTGATTTTCAATTTATATATTCACTATGTATTTTGTAAATATTCATAGTTCTTTGTAAATATTTACTGTTTTTATTAAAATAAGTGCGATTGGAGATTTGGATTAATTTACAACACCGTATCTACGTATGCACATAATTTATGAATTTTACAGTGGGGAAGGTTGGATTTGAACTACTACGTTTAATGAGTATTCATGAAAGGTGTAGATATGGCACTACTATTTTTGGCTTTATTTATATAAATATTTATATCCTATTGCATAGGTAGTATATCAAGTTAAAGTAGGTATACCTTAAAGTGATGTTACGAGAACAATATAATAAAAGGAAAGATGAATTAATGTCCAACAGAATCACACTCCGATTTCGGCATCCCTAATGAAGGTGATTAGCTCCTTATAAATATCAATATTTTTTGAGCCGATAATACTTGAATGGCTGAGTTATAACTTTAACTATTTTCTTGAAAAACATTATACTACTCCGTAAATCATCATACATGTATGGGGCAATTCATTATTAAATGTTCCAGAGTTTGGATAGGTTCTCCACAGTTGACACACTGCTCGGTATCGGATAACCCTATTCTATGCTTGTATTCCTGACTGAGTCCATGAGCGGATCTCAGACGATTTATTTTGACGATTGAGGGTCTGTCCAAACCACTAATTCTAAACCAAGAATTTCTTTGGAGTTTGGGTTGCAAGAATTTATAGAGTCGGCCTTTTTCAGAGTTTGTGTATTCTTCTTGCCATAGAAGCCAATACATTTTGTTAATTTGAGGATAAAAATCTTCTCTAAGAATAGGCGTTCTCATTTCTACTCAATTATGTGCTCCCCTCTTCGCAAGGCTATCAACTCTTTCGTTTGGTGTTAAACCCACATGGGCACAGATGAATTTTAGTTCTTTACCCTGTTGTTTACAGTCGTGTAGCTTCGACAGTATTAAATACTGTCGAAGCTACACGACTGTAAACAACTTTTGAGCTGTATTGGGAGATGCTGAAAGAAGGCTTGAGATGCCATGAGATGCTCAAAGAAGGCTTGGAATTATCTAAAAATGGCACATTGATAGGTAACCAACTATCCACAGGTATCTCTGGATAGTTAAGGGGGACTTGAGAAGGTTAAGGAAGTCTGGGGTTAGCTAGGAAGGCATTGGGGAGGCTGGTGTGTTCTCTATTATCAGCGGAGAGCTTGAAATGGTCCAGGACGGCTTGGAAAGGTTAAGGATGACTTGGAATCGTTGAGGGTGACTGGGGGAAGGACGTAAATTATGGGTTTTTCCATACCTCTCCCGCTAAGCCATAGTCTGGACCCCTTTTCGAAATTCTGGCTACGTCACTGAATGAAGGCATGACAAATTATCAGGAGTAAGTTTATTTTTATTATTATTGCACAATGTTGAGTACATGAAAATGAAAGATTCCGTCAGTCATTATTTTTTCGCTTTTGAAGCCTTCGCTTTGCCCTTCTTTTTCTTACCTTTGTCCGTATCATACTTTCCAAACTCCCACCTGACCATCGTTCCCCGCCACCAGGCTTGGATCTTAACAGCTGCCTCTTGCACCCGTTTCTCTTCAGCAGCTTTCCTCTCACGCTCCGCCCGTTCCCTCAGGTAAGTCTGTATTTCTCCTTGCCGCTCATCGAAAGTGTGCAACATTTCTGCCATCTTTCGATGTACGTCCTTCCTCTTCTGCTTCAACGTTGATATTTCTGAGTCCTTCTCTTCCATATCTTTGTCATATTTGAGCGACCATCTCTTCACGTCTTTCTCCAATTTGGCCGTTGACAATTTCAAAAACATCACGACGTCCCGATGAACTCTGCGTTCTGTATTGTTAACGTTTTCGCACCTCTTCAACTCTTTCTCGATCCATTTGAAGTAGTGCTCGTCTTTATCCCACTTCTCGGATTCAAACTCCGCATCGGCCCAGTCTTTGAAGTAAGACAAATACACACCGTAGCGGAACATTTCGTGTTGCAGTTCTTTTTTCAGTATCTTCTTCGTCTTTTCGAACTTCTCAATCACAGCGTTGGTGTCTTTGTCGTTCTTCGCTTTCAATTTCTTCAAGTTTCTTATTATACAAACTGAGTCGTTATAGTTGGACCTTATGGCTTTTTCTTCGTTCTCTCGTTTCATTTCAAGTGACCAAAACCCTTTCAGTGCATCGCAAATGCTCCTTTCAGCGATTTCGTCTCTTGTTATTTTCATGACGTGTTCCAGTATAGTTCGATATTTTTGAAAGCGGCAAATCTCCCTGGCGCCTTCGCCCTCCGTTATCAACATGTTCGTGTCGCTGTCGTACATCCGTTTTCTGATTTTAGCGTGATATCGCACTTTCGGAGGGTGGAAATTGAGTTGAGGAACGACTTTGGGCTTGTTCGCTCCCAAAATGACCAATCTGTCAATGAGCTCGTTCAAAATAGCAAGCGCCGCCCACCGGTCGTAGTCCGTGAGCCGTTGGACGTCTTCCGCATCGTTGGTATTAGGGACAGGCAAATTGGAGAAAATGTACATCTCGTTTTTACTCTTACGCTCCACGAGTTTCGACGTGTAGATGAACTTCTTCCACTCTTTTTGGTCGCCAATAAACGTCATATACAACTGTTTAAGAGCTTTCGTCGGGATTTTGGTTGGCATCCCGTCAGAAAACGACTGGGGGTCAGCTATTTTGGCGCATTCGCTGTCCATCTCATCAGCTGGTGGGTAATCGCAGTCGCAGATGCCGCACGCGCACAGATCGCATGGTCGTCTCCTCTCTGTCACCGTTTTCTCCAAGTATTTGCTGGTGAATGCGAACCGTTGACTCTCCAATGGAGAGGCATCAATTTCCATTTTGAAAGCTGCATTTTCGAATTCAGCGTCTGCCCTCCCTAATGAACTCATGGCCGTTTTCACCCTAATTGGGAAAGTACTGGTCTAAATTGATCTAAATACTGTCGACCACAAATCTAAAATATGAATGCTCCTTATTTGTTACAATCAACGTTCTAAGACAACAATGTTTTGTTACCAGGTTCAAGAGTTTTCGTACACAATTACACTAGTAGACACCTCATTACACATCAACATAATTAAATACTGTCAACTCAACAACAATCATATTTTCGTTCAATTATTTGTAACTGTACACTATCACAGCTCAAAGGACCCTCGCGAGACTGGCCCCTTGAATGCAGGGTTGTTTATTTTGTCGCTAAGGTAACACTCAATATTTTTCATTGACCCTCTACCTAATATCTCGCGAGTCACATTGATGAGATAAATAAAATGAGTAACAAGCTGAGCGCGTAGGTTAGAGAAAATAAAAATGAAACATGTAGGACACGGTCCATCAATATTTCGAATGCAGACAAAGATGCAGATTACTCCCTATGTAAAGCCTCCAATGGACTTAAACGACCCTAAACTCTTGTGAATCGCCAACTGCAAAAAGGCATCATGTTCAATTTTGTAAATTTTACAGGAGAGACCAAAAGCTGTGCAAACCCCAACACACTAGTGGTATTAGTTTTTATTTACATTTTATTTTTGTGTGACTAGGCATTTTGGATTGATATGTACTTATAAAATACGAGTATTTCCGCCGAGGCTGCCGTAGCCCTTTCAACTTCTTCCTTGGGCAGAAGCTTGAGAGCTCAAGTATGAATAGAATTGGGCATCAATTTGTATTCGTAAGAGTGGAAGAGTGAGAATAGGTAGCAAATAAACCAGGGCGCAAAAGCAATTGCGGTTGCCGTAGGACAATCACCAAATAGAGAAAGATTTAGGAAATAATCATCAAGCGTCCTAATCATCGTAACACATTTATTTACCGCTCAAACACACAGGTTTTACAGTGGGTACAATTACATAACTTCCCAACAATTGGGAATGAATTGCATCTGACCATTGTTGGTGTTGAATAAAATTTATAAAATATACTATGCCTTCAACACCTTCATTGATGCACGAAAAATCTCATGAAAGTACTTCCACTGAAAACCACAAAAATCCCTTTTTATCCAAACATAGATACCCTGCTTATCATCATATGATAATGTTTACCCATTATAATTAATTTATTACTAATACATTCGGTGTTTATAAGTACCACTCATTGAATAAATAACATGGATCATCCTCGACGTGTGCAGGAGAGCATTAAATATAGTTTGAGTAAAGAATGAAAGAAATTCGAACATCACGAATAATGTGTGCGCATACAGGTGTTTCAAAACACCAAAATATGTTGAAGGGAATCTGTGATGGTACAGCTGAAACAATATCAGAGAATTTCTCAATAGTTCAGGTACTTCTGCCTGGGCTCAATTCCAAAGTTAACGAAAATTTGAGGGGGTGTTTGGAGATGGTTACCCGGGGGGGAGGGGTCTATTTTCATTTACTTTTCATTTTCATCGTTTTTTGTGTGCTTATTTGAGCTCCATGTCAGCAAAGATTCGGAAATACCACGCGGAAGAGCATTAAAGTTCCTTTAAAATTCATACCCATGTGAAAAGTTTTTTTGAGCCCAATGATAAACAAGATACAAGCGGTCAAAAAAGGAAAATTTTCTGAAAATGTGACGGAAAGCAAATAAGGTCTTGGGATGGTAAAATTATATTTACAAACATATCTATGTATTAGTACACATATTATGCATATTTCGGCCCCTCTCACCTCCCTCCCCAATACCCTATACACCATGCCTCGATGTATCATGCAATACCTGGTGTTCAAATTTTATACGAAACACACTTGAGAACTTTTGTGAAATTTTACCTTTTTTTAACCACCATCTTGATTATCCATTAATAACCATCCATTAATAACCAAGATGGTGGTTAAAAAAAGGTAAAATGTCTCAAAATGTTCTCAAGTGTGTTTCGTATCAACTTTGAACACCAGGTGTTGCATGATACACCGAGGCATGGTATATCAGGTATTGGGGAGGGAGGTGCATTTTAAAGGAAATTCAGTGCTGAAAGAACATTGAACTGGTTGAAGTGATGAGAGTGAGAAATCGATCGTTCTTGTATTTATGTTGAGGGTATTTCGAACGAGTGGTGGAGTGATAGAGAAGAGAGGGGGCTGGGGGTTAGAGAAAAAAAGGTATTGATGAGGGAGGTGAGGGGGCATGCATAATATTGTATAATACATAGATATGATTGTTTATAGAAAATTTAATGCTCTTCCACGTGGTTTACAAGATGTAAGCAAAAAACCAATAACAGCCCGAAAACATCGCGTTTTTTGCCCAGCCCAGAGTCTTTGTGTTCAAAAACTCAAAAAAACCCTCTACCATCCCCAAACAATCCCTCGAATGTTCGTCAACTTTGGAATTGAGTCCAGCACGCCCCAATTTTCCTTACAAGGCTCCCGGACTACAGAGTACAAAATTTATATTAATCATGTGTTAAGTAGGGATGACCATCGGTAGCCGAAATATCGATATTTCGATAGTATCGGAGGTAAGGTACCGATGACGATATTTATCGCATAGCTCAGTATCGATACTTTTTGCAATCGATAGTATTGATAAAAAATATCTATATTTACTGAAATATCTGTTGAAAAAACATTCAATTAAAAAACTATGTAATAGGTAGGTTCCTACCTAAGCCCAACTATAATGTCAATTTTTGCACAATGAGTTTTCGACTATAGTTTGCATACCTATTTAAACATAAGTATGAACCCTAAGTTTACAACACAGACAAATTAAACGATACAGACACCTACTGTAGGTAGGTTGATTTTGATACTGTGTGGGTTGATTTTGATAAGGGTGAGTGTTACACTCACCCTTATCAAAATCAACCCACAAAGGGTTCCCCTTATCCTTCTTTCCATTTTTCTGTCCTGGCCAACGCCATGATGGCCACATTTAGTGAAATTTACTCATGGAGGTTAGAACGTCCATGGAACTAGAAGAAAGCACTACTAGTTCACCAACTCAGGTTTTTTTTTCATTTGACTCAACAAATTTTGGAAATGTTTAATGAAATGTCGTCAGAAACTATCGGTTCCTCAAGTATTGATACCCGATACTATCGGACTATGCACTATCGATATAAAAATGTCGATGAAAATATAGCCCCAGCTTTTTATCACAGTGAAAGACTTTTATGGAATCATAAATTCATCAGGTGTGTGACTCCTTCAATTTTCATTATTTTACGAATGAAATAATACGTCATGAATACGTAGGTATTAATCAATACCGTGGAACAATATGCATAAGGGGAGGAGTGGATGCATCAACTCCGAAAATTCATGATCATGATAGTAATAAACCTGCCACTTCAGATTTTTCATTCGTAACAATTGCCGGATTCAATGCGACAATCCGTTCTAATATTACAAGTTATAGGTGGATGGTATAAGGAATGATTACTTCTAACCATGTCAGGTGGCACCATCAATTTCACTTTCACACCGCTTAGGGAGAGAGTATTGTCAGTGTGGGATGTTGATTGGTGTAGTCTACCTGATGGGATATCGAAATCCCACCCTTTGCGTAATGAAAAACAAGCAATTGTAAAACGTATAAACCATGAAACCTTTGGAAACACGATAATTTTATATAATGCCCTATGAAAAACAAAAGACACCTTCAAACACAATAATATTGTGTTTATATTATGAACTTTATATTATCCTTCATAATAATCATCCACCTACATACAGATAAATCAGTCAAGTTGCTAGGAGACCCATTTCGTCAACTAAGATGAGATGTTTGAAATTGGTGCGGATTATAATATTATGAAACATTGTGGTAACTCTAATGTAAAGATTATGGAATTTGAGTATTTTTTGACAATAATTCTGTCCGGAGAACATGATAATGTTACTTTTACATGTATCCATTGTGGGTGTTTAGGCTGTAAATTACAGCTTCAGTTCACACATGTCTTTTCATGCCCATACTCCCTCAAATTCCACGCTTTAACGTTACCTGCGGGTTTATTCACTTCAGTGAAAGTCACGAAGAGATCCACAATGTCTGAATTTGGGGGAATAAAACTGGTCTCTTCACGACAGATTCCACACAATATTCTCCACGTCTGGTGTTTTTTCGGTTCTATTCGCGCTGATTAGATTCTCCCCAGGTTCGCTCCAATCCTTTTTGACCGAAACTTTTTTTCTCTTTTTGTTCCTCTTCTTGTTGGCTGTAATTGGTTGTTCGAAAAACCAACTCGGCCAGTCGTTCTTCGTCTTGGTGCAGGGGAAGGTGTAGACGGGGTCGTAGTACTGGGCAAAAGCTGGCTCTGCACGGAGAACCTGCATCGACGACCAGGTGTGGTACAGCAACCCCGGAAATTTTGTCAGCCAGTAAGTGACGTAGCTTTCAGCGCTTGCTCCGAGCTTTTCCTGCGCGCTTATGCTCAGTTCCCTGTAGTGGTGTTTCTGAAAGATCAAAAATTAAAGTAAGTTGCAAGCAACGTAAATGCTTGGCGATTTTCGCCGGTCATAAATGGAAACACGGCATCGACAGGGTGTCCAGATTATGATCCGAAAAACTTCACCCGCGTATCCTACAACTAATTTGAGACAAAAAGTGGTTCCTATAGTTTTTTTAGAGGCTTCGTTGCCGAATTGATTAACGTCCAAGATTTTTTTCGTGTTTTCGACCTTATCTCCTAAAAATGGTCCTAACTCCTTTGTTTTCAAAGTATTTGCAGATTTTCATGTTTTCACATTTTCATGTTGAATGGAATGGTGACATACCCAGATCTCCCTAGCAACGAATTAAATGAGTTTTCAGTCGCAATATCTCCATTTCAGGGTGTAGATAGTGTCAAGTCAACGGCATTACTTAGGAAATGGATTTAGTTTTGAGGGAGGGCCTTCATAAAATGAAATTACATGAACTGTTCAAAATGCCCCCCGTTCTCGCGGATGCAGAGGGTCGCTCGTCTACAATGAAGGTCACGGTGGTTCTGGCGAATCAGATCCCCGCACTCCAGAATTCGGTCCACTAAATAGTCCCTCGACTCAATTCTGACCTCATAAACCTTGATTTCAAGTTTCCTCAGAGGATTTCCGTTTCTACGCCCTGAAATGGAGATATTGCGACTGAAAACTCATTTAATTCGTTGCTAGGGAGGCTTATCTCATTTTTAGGAGATAAGGTAGAAAACACGAGAAAAAATTTTAAAAGTTAAATAACTGGGAAACAAAGCCTCTAAAAGAAACTCTAGGTGGCACTTTTAGTCGCAAATTAGTTGTAGAACACGTGGGTGAAGTTTTTCGGATCATAATCTGGACACCCTGTATACCTAAGTCCTCTCATCAACAAACAATTTGTCAAGTGCTTCAACCAACCTTGTTTCGAAGTGCTCTAAGTAAATCCCTGACGCTATCACCACGGTAGGACCTAAACTTCTCGAGATCTTGAAGTACTTCTATGTCCTCTATCATCGCTTTCCAATAACCCCGACAGACATCACTGCCGCCCTCTTCCAGATGTTGGAGCACTGGACTTTGAATAGTCTCTTTCTCCACACGATCACTAACATCCTGAAAGCAAATATGAATGAGACAAGATGTACACACAGTGGAAACTAGAAACAAGTCGAAAGGGTGCAATCTGTACGTGATGACACTCCTCATTCAACGCGGGTCCAGCTGGGGTTTGTAGGGTAGCCGTTGCTGCATAATATGCATATATTAAACTTCCTATTATGGTTTTGGATCAGCACGACAGGGATGCAGCAGTGGGTGGGTTTAGGGAGTCCAAACCCCAAATTCTTTCGGGGTTTTCGCATAACTCAAGGGAAGTATTTCATTCTTCTTGTAGAAGGCCCTAGTCTGTAACCCCGCCGCTATCAAAATCACGTCACTGATTGGGTTGGTTAAGGACTCAAGGGTGCCTTTGGGCTGCCTGTGGACTAGGACCTGGTTAGGCTGAAGAGACCTTGAGGTGCTAAAGGAAGGCTTAGAAAAGTGAGGGTGGTTGAGTACTCAAGGGTGCCTTTGGACCGTTTCAAATGACTAATTCGCTCCTAGTGAGGCAGAAGAGGGGCTGGGATGCTTAAGAAAGGCTTGGAATGGTGAACGATGACTGGGGTAGCTTGAGCACTGCAGCCTAAATGGACTAGGGGGCGCCTGGTGAGGCCATGGGATGCTCAAAGAAGGTTATCCACAAGTATCTTGGGAAGGTTAAGGAAGGCTGGGGTTAGCTAGGAAGGTATAGGGAGGGCTTGAGGAAGGTCCAGGACGGCTTGGAAAGGTTAAGAATGATGGGGCGGGTCCAACCCTCCCCCCTCTTCTTCCTCACTGGTTTATCCCATATCCCTTGGGGAGTATTCCAATACTCTCGTGGTTGGCCAACCTGGTCCCCCCCAACCCACATTATCAAAATTCTAACTACATCTCTGAGCACGATTCATAGCAATGATACCGTAACATGCCGCCCCGCTCGTAGTGTCACGTACAACCTTCCTACACCAAATGAGTGAGTGTTTGAACTTATACTCACTTGCAGAAAAGTCAAAATGTAGGGTTTTTTCCAGAAAACTGGATGCCTCCAGACTGTAGACGCAGACGGTCTCTCCAGAGGATTCTGGCAGATCATGTTCATAATCAACGTATACCATAGGTCATCATATTCCAGATCGCTCATCCTAAACAAACAGAACTTTTTCAAAACATCTGTTAGGTTCAAAACCTGCACTTCTGTACCAATTCTACACTATCATTAAACTAACTTGGACTCCCTGAACCTACAGTTTACTCTCCCCATTACGTTTGTTGTTGGTGACTCTTCAAACCTCATTATATTAATAATATCAAAGTACTAGGCTTCGAAGGCAAAGAAGCTTGAATTTCAGGTCCTCACGATTAACGTAGAAGGCTGTGGTTGCGCTCATTTTGTAACCACAACCCTGCCAGTTGAACAAATTTATCTCATCAGCTAAGTTGAGGGAATGCAAGAAGTTCATGAACTCGCCTCCAGTGTTGTCAGTTCCAACAGAGTGAACTAGATGTTAGGTACCGGTCTTCTTATTTACCTACGCTGTACTGAAATCCATTGTGTGCGTTTAAATGATGTGCCCTTTTTACAGCTTGTGAGACCTCGCTACTTACCACCACCATAAAACATTTAGCGGCACAGAGAGACCAAGCCAAATCAATGGTTGCCCTGAACCAGTCTAACAGTCCTACATCTAACTCAACATAACTCAACAAAGAAAAGCACAAGCTGGATGGATCGCGGCACAACGCCCGGCAGAAGACCTTTTGGCCACATGGAAAACTATGGTTTAAATTATTTTGAAGTTGCTGTTTCAATCATTATTTTTCTCTACAGTCAGCGCTGCAGTTTAGCGATCGTTCAATAAACTTGTTTGTCTTCCTTCGATTTCTTTTATCTCCATTTGTTCTTCATTACATTCATTACTTGCATTGGCCAATATTATGATAACTCGCATAAAGAACTCCAGCCTTCCGAGAATCTGACACCGAATCAGACAATATTGGGGGTTAAATTATTCACCTGGAGACATATTGTAGAGATGTATAATACATTATTGCTTACATATACTGTTGAGAAAGGATGTTGCTTTGCCGCCGGATAGGCTCCCCAAAAGGATGCTTCCCTTTCATCATTGTGTAGTAAAACACGCATCCCATTGAAAATATGTCCACAGCACACGTCTATAGAAATGATCAAGGAAATAACAGATTTACACATGAGCAGACGATTGATCTATAATCGTGCATCAAACAGACTGATAACACAGATCTGCAAACAATTGGGTTCTGGTTGTTGTTGAGCAGCTGAAGGTCATTTCCGAAATAAGTTTCTGCGTAGAATCTGAATCCGAGGTAAGAATTGTCCTATCACGTCTGAATTTTGAGATATTTGAGGTTATGTACACGAAAAGTGGCTATTTTGGCTATTTTTGGGGTTAGATACACGCTGGACAAAACTTTTTCTACGCGTTACATCATAGAGTATTTCTCTTTTCCTTTAAAATTAAGACTTTTAATGATACTGTAAGATGCTTCTTTCGAAAATTATGGCGATTTTTAGGTGAGGGTTGATCGAAGGGTGATGATTGAAGGGCATTGTGGAAAGCAGCAAGTAGAGTGGATTTGAGTGAGTGACCATGCGTATTGTCATCACTGATTACTGCACAGGTGAGTTGATGCTGAATGGTTGCATTACTTGACTTTTCGTTCAGTTTTAGGGGTCATGCTAGCCCTAGTAGTGGTATGGGCGTTGTAGCATCTGTCGACGCTGCCCCTACAGGTGAAGAAGTAGAAGGATCCAGTGTTGCTCAGATGATCCAGGCACAGATTGTAGAGTCGCAAGTCACCCAGCATGTTCAATTCGCCCAACCTCAAAGCATCTACTCGTACTTACGAACTACAAGCGGTGCTCCACCACTTATATCTACATCTCCGATGATAGTGCGTCCAACTACCACTACATTAATCATGCCGGCTACTCCTGTCACTTTAGGTCACTCCATGACCTCAGCGAAAAATTCAGACGTGATAGGACAATTCTGAGCTTGGATTCAGATTCTACGCAGAAAATCACTTTGGAAATGACCTTCAGCTGTTCAACAACAAATCCTTGCAGATCTGTGTAATCTCAACAGAAACGAAATTATGCACAACTGTAAGAATCAGGGAGTACGAGTGGACTCACCACTCTACCATGAGGCAGCATCATCTCTGGAGCGATCCACCCTTCAGTGCCTGTGATCCCAGAGCGGCGGCTGAACGACGCCTTGTTATTTTGGAGTTTCTTGCACAATCCAAAGTCCGATATCATGACGCGGACTTTACAAGGGTTAACGTTCACAGAGAGCAAGATGTTATGAGGTTTAATGTCTCGATGGACTGCAACACAAGTCGAATATAAAAATGATACGTACTGTTGCAATAAAATTCAGAAATTATGAAATCTCTTTTGTTACACAAAATGGAATACAAGTTCAAATTACCAATTTTCAACATGTGCAAGTGTTCTAATCCAGATATTGCCTGCTTGAGGACGTCGACTGCAGAGACGTCCTCTTGGCAGAACCCCTTTTCAACGTAGTCCTGCAGTAGAAATCCAATACAATTATGAATAATCATTGTAACGTGAGGCATGAGTTCGGGACATCGTCCAGTAGATGTTCAACACACACCCCAGTGATGTATGTATATAATGAACTAGGGAGCGCCTTGTGAGGCTGAAGAGGCCTTGATATGCTCAAGGATGGCTTGGAGTCATCTAAAGATGGCACAGTGGCACATGGATACGTAACAAATTATCCACAAGTATCTCTGGATACTTAAGGAGGGCTTGAGAAGATTACGGAAGGCTGGGGTTAGCTAGGGAGGCATAGGGAGGGCTTGACGCGGGTGTGTTCCATATTGTCTGGGGAGAGCATTTCAAACGCTTCATGGAGCCTGACTGGGGATGGTTGAGGACTGCTCAATGGTGCCTTTGGCCTGTCTAAATGCCTGGTGAGGCTGAAGAGGCCATGAGATGCTCAAGGAAGGCTTGGAATCATCTAAAAATGGCGTAGTGGCATATGGATAACATAACAGCTGAGAGCTCAAAATGGTCAAAAGGCTTGGAAAGGTAAATAATGACGGGATGGGTAAGGAGGCTTGAGAAGGTTAAAGGTGGCTGGGGTTAGCTAGAAAGGTATAGGGAGGGCTTGAGGCTGGGGTGTTCCATATTGTCTGGGGAGAGCATTTCAAGCACTTCATGGAGCCTCAAGAGCCTCCTTACCAAAATTCTCGCTACGTCACGGTGTAATGCGAAGCGTAACTGCAAATTAGACTGATATACTTGACTGTGATAGTAGTTTACCAAGTTTAGTGTAACTTTGACCTAGAATTTTTAACCTAGGAAACCCTAGAACGAACCTGTACCTGAACTAAGCCCCACCATTTCTTAAGCCAATATCTCCTAACCCTCACGATTTATAGATTGGAGAATTAATTCATCTTAAATCATGGTAGATTTTATTGTAAAACTACTGGTAGTTTTGGGGGGAGAAGCAGTATTTTGTCTCTCCAGAAAAGTTGGAAAAAATAGGTTAGGGGAAGTTCCAGAGTCAGTGAGGTCTCTTCCAGAGTCCACTGATTAACTGTCCACAGAACAGACATACCAGCTATCCAGGCAGATTTTCGGGAAAGTGTGAGGAGCGTGAAATACCAGAAATACCGAAAAAATCTACAAGATTCATACATTTAGGGCAGTGGGTATTGAACATCAATAATTATTATACTGTTCCATACCATCGAGATGGTACTCGAATTATCAACATAAACTATCGTAATGTGTATTCGAGTAAAAACTAACTTGAAGGGTGCCATCGCACAATTCCAGTGCGATGTATCTGAACTGAGAGTCTTCCTCTGTACAGAAATAACGGATCACGTTCGGGTGATCGTCTGACTCCCTCAGAAGCTGAACTTCTCTGTCAGCAACACTAAAACATTCTGGAAGCAAACGCTTGACAGCAACGCTCCTACCGTCGAACGTTCCTCTGAAACGATTCACACAATAATGATTACATTAACTTCAGTAATAATTATAACACCAATATGGCATTTGAACCCAGTTTATTAAAGTAATGATCACATACCTGAAAACGAAGGTTCCTTCACAACCTTTACCCAGGATTTCCTTGGTGTCGAATGAAATTTTACCCACAACAACAACCATTTGCTGTGTATTGACACGGGTTTCAATCCTAACACTCCCTTGGGAACTACCTTGAGACGACTGTTTAATTTCTCTGACCTGCAACGATTTACAAAAACAACAAAGAACGCGTTAAAGCAATGAGATTGGTACGTATAGCCATTTTAAAATGAATTGATGGAGGGTTTGGTTACCTCAGCCAGAATATACCAGAACATTGTTACAACGACAATGAGTATAGTCACGAAAAGAGCGAGAGTTTTGCTATCAGAACTCCACGTCTCAGTTTTGACTGAACGGTCCATTTCGATGTCAGATTTCCTAGGGAACTTCGTGAAATTGAATTTTGTCACATTCTGCTCAATTATGGCGTCCGATCTTCCAGTGATGAGGTACTGAGATTTGGCGACAACGTTAACACGATAATGACCTGTGTAATGAAATGTTGGGGATGATGAAAATATTCGATAGGGGTTGTAATTTGGAGATTTAAGAAAAACGAAATTACCAAGTATAATGGCGGTATCGTCTTTCAAGGAAGATTCAGGTCCTCCAATCAGAAGTGTGTTCGAGTAAATGTTATCTGGCAAAATTGCGACGCTCTGATCTACAAAAGATGGCAAAGCGTAGAGCCCATGGTCGTTTTCACCAATGTACAGCGTCGACCTGTAAAAATACCAGTTTATCATAAATGGTACGAGAAAACTTGAAGAGTAGAGTAATTTCCCATGGGTGAAAATGTGTCACAAATGTGTCACTACACAAACACATAAGAGAAACCAACGAGCACGAAATTGTTGCGATTCAATTTCGGGTCAATTCAATTGAAGGGTAAAAGTGGAGGAGGAAATTCAAGCCGAGCGTTCTCAAAGTTTGAAAGTTCCAGTCCACTTCAATAGGACCAGCTGCTGAGGGTTGTCCTAGGGCGAGCAAGACCGAACGCATACCCAATAAGCCCAAACATGCTCGGTTCTAAAATGACGTTAATAGCGTTCTCTATCTAAGAGTGACGTTAAGCAACGCCGTTTTATCCGCGAATTACGTTTTTTACACGTTCACCTTAACAAACGCTTGGACTTATACTTGGATTTTATACTTGACAACTCAGTCAACGCAGTTCTCAGTAAGCTCGGTAACTGGGGAACAAAGAGTGACACGAGCGGGAAAACCAATCACTGTTATCCACATGTAAGCTTACTTTGCTTCAGCGTGTAAAACCTTCAAGCACTTTCGAGTATCGGGCAACACTCGGTGAACATCTTTAAACTAAGAATACTGTAGAGAGAGTGAGAATAAGAAAGGCTATTCTGTAGATGAATGGCACGTAACACATCATATCTTAGACTATCTTTGGAAGAACACATTATCACCTGCAATGGACCCATTCGTGTTTCAAAGTCAGTGGTAAAGCCATGGCATATTCGATTGGCTTTATGGCAATGGGCAAATGGGGCTGCACTCGTCCAAAGGGGGACTCAACTGTTCCAAACTGCCCAAGGCCACTTCAGTACTCCGAGAGGTTTTGGGGCATACAGCTTTCGTGTGACCACTCATATTACATCCCCAGCACCGTATGTACCTAGTTGGTTGGATAGGCCCCAACGCGTCAGCTAATTCTGCTTTAATTCGCTAAAAGCGAGTGCTTCTTAGACGTGGAAGATGGACATGATTCCATCTTACGTTCCATGTCTTTTAACGCATCCAAGAAACATTGAACATTTTTTGCTTCCCGATAGTTCTTGATCATCGGGATAAGCTCCTCCTGAGGCCAATATCTGAGGCCGATTCGGCGAACATTTCCCCAGCTTTTTGTTTTCGGTTTCCTAATAACATACTTAATTATAAACAAAACTAGATTTTTACAAACGTGTGGGTTACCACAGTACGTTTCGACCGCCCATTGAGCTCCCTCAGCCCTACGATATCGTACAGACCATAACTCCCTCATTCTTAAAATATCCTCCAGGGTTCATAACTCACTTCAATTGTTCTTTGGAGTGAAATACTTGTGTGTCCAAGACGGACTCGGCAAATGACGAGAAAGGCAGAGTTAGGATGTCTTCACCGTGTTTCATGTACAGTGCGATCATCGGAGATCCGTAGTCTTTTTCCCAGACAACGTTACCGTTGAGGCGATCGATGGTTTGCACCCGCCCCGAGGAGATGCTGCTGATGTGACGGAAAGCTGATAAACCCAATAAAATTAATTTTATTTGGAAGAGGAATAGTATGAGCTTATCGTTGGACGAACATATAAATCTATGGTGATCTGAGGACACGCTACGATCTATTCTAATGCTGACTCTTTGTACTCCAAGGACCAGTGACTCTCAGAAATGTGGTGGTTTTTATCACCCGGAGGGCTACGCATTAAGTCAGCCTTTATATCATGCGCTCAGGGCTGTAAAAAGCTTCAGTAAATAGGAGTATGCCTTAGCGTAATTTCCTCTATTAGAGAAACAGGTACTTACCATAACTATTTAATTCTTCTGAAGGGAGGGAATGTGAGGTGTAATCAGTATAAGTTATGTTCCAATGACGGTGATGGCTCTTACCATCAAACATCACTAGGTTGTACTCTGAAATCAAAGGAACACAACTTGAGTCAGGTTGAGTGGCAGTGGGGTTTGTTCCTACAGACTACGACTATTAGAGCATACGCAACGGGCAGCAGTCGCTCAAGTGGCCGTTTCAGCGAGATTGAGGCTGCTTCTGGGGTACTGATGATAATGCATTGGCATTTTTGGGTAATTCATTTTCCGACCAATTATAGATGAAAACAAGCAACAAACTCTTACAACAGAGGCTTACTCTTCGCATGAACGTAACCGCTATTGAGTGGACTTTTGACCTGAAATTCCGAGTTAACCATGTTTGATTCAAAACACGCTATGGACTAAACCAGTTTTGCCGAAAAACGATTTTTTTAAACTTTAATTACAAGCAGATCTAACGAGTTTTGACGAAAAATAAGATCGCCAATCGATTTCCTGCTATGAGAAACCTTAGAAATGCCTAAAATCACATTTCAGCACAAAATGGAATCAAGCAGTTTTACAACTCACTACCTCACTTGTTTTTCCTTGAAAGAACAGGATTAGAGTATTCTTTTAATATAATATTGCTAATTAGCAGTCTATGGCTGAATCCTGAGCTCGTTGGCCATTTTACAGTAAACCTCATTTAAATCCGTACGGCTGATGTCGGGACATGATCTCAGATTTACACTATTTGTCCATTTGACAAAAGACGGACTGGTAGGTATATAAATTTGTGCGGTTTTCAAATCACTCGTGGTTGTTGTGCTCCACCATTTGTAACTTGGTCCCTTCTACCCGAATATTGAAAAAGTGATGTCTCCACGTTAAGTGGCGAAGGTGCGTGACAGATGAGCTGAACTTGTTTATCGTGGGCAAACAAGGTTTGTGTGTTCTATATCAGACCATATCTGAACAACTGCATTTCAATTAGGACTAATTAAAATAGGCGAGAGAATTCGGTGTTTGATCTAGCTGGAGGATTTCCAATTGAATTAATGATCTTGACGATCTCTGGGGAACACCACATCAATACAATATTATTGCCCAAATACGCATTTTATTCAAGGTTCGGCTCCTCGGGTTCGTCCCCATTTTTGACGACCCTGAACTACTACAGAATAATAAAGAAATAGTCTTCTGTGTAGTTGAGAAATGTTCTTCTCATTTAAATCGTCAGATTCAAAATTGGTTCGATGCAAAACTAGTGAAATCCTTCATGTTTAATTGCAAACCTTCTCAAGTCCAGACGTAGGCTTCAAAACTGGTCAAATCCAAACGTTTTAACCGAATTCCATCACCTTGAGGAGAGTTTTAGGTAAAGTTTTGATTTTGACATTTTATGTCTTTACTCTGGCACATAACTCGAAAAACGTTACACAAAAGCGTCACACGAAATCGTCACGAAAATTTCTGATGATTTTCGCTTACAACCGATCGTTGCTACGGAACTTTATCTTCGCCAGTTATCATCGTACAAAAATCGTTCACCACTCGTTGGATAGCTCTCGATTTACCTAACCATATTACGTTAACCACTGCGGAGTGCGTGGCCGACAAAATGCGGTATGAGCGTGATTGTTTAAATAATTGTTTGCACACAGGTGATCATTCTCAATAATTTATATTGTCTATACGAATGCAACTTCATAATTTATGATGAACCCTACAATTAAGTATAACAACTACGCTACTGGGGTAGGTGATGTAGCATTGTTCGAAGGTTCTTGAATCACTTCTTTAAAGACATAAAATGTCCCAATGTGTTGCAGACTCGTATGCAAGCATTTAATTCTCGACTGTATCAACAACAGGATGGAGTTGACATTCTTTTGACATTTTCATGTCTTTGCTTTGGCACATAAACTGAAACGGGAAAAATTTGTTTCCTTGATTCACCCTTTCCCTCAGATCACGTCAGAACACAAGCGACAGGCGGGCCACTACGTCAGACGCACCTATGACGCACGAGCGTATGACGTCAGACGGCTGGCAGAAGGTCAACTAGTACGTCAAAGCCTATGCCGTAAGAGCCTATGACGTCAGACGGCTGGCCGGAGGCCAACTAGTACCTACGTCAGCGCCTATGACGCACGAGCGTATGACGTCAGACGGTTGGCAGGAGGCCAACTAGTAGGTACGTCACAGCCTATGCCGTAAGAGCCTATGACGTCAGAGGGCTGGCTGGCTAGGTGATCGGGTTTTAATAAGCCTCTGGAATTCCGCGCCTTCATTTTATGTATATATTTTTTTAAATAAGACATTAGTTTTATGTAAAATGTTTCCATTTTACTGATTTTATAACAATTTGTATCTCTTTTTTGCCGAGTAACACCTCAGTTCATAGATTGTTCTTGATTTGGAGTGACCTAATTTGTGGAAAGAAACCGTAAAATATTTGACTTTGAGCTACAATCAGTCGCAAAAAGTTTTTTTTTTTTTTTTTTTTGTGGTTTTCCGAATTTGAGCCAAAATGGACTTAACCAGTTCTTTCGAATTCTACAGCAGGAGCCTAGAGGGCACGCCAACGATTTCACTTTGTTATTTATACGATGTCGTTTTATACAAGTCAACGCAAAAGCAAGACTTCATTCTTTTTTACATGGCAGATGGAAGGAAAGACGTTTTCAACCTTCATTCTCCATGAGCGCATACTAAATCAATACCCTCATCAAACCAGCCATGAAACTGTCCGACCAGCGAATGCCATTAAAAGAAGTCGTAATAAACGTCCTTGGGAACCTATCGAACTGACGAACTCAACTTTTGTACTGCACTGTCAATTACAGAAATGATCACCAGTGTATATATTGACATAGTGAAGGAGCCAAATAAAATTGGGAAATTTAGTAGAAGGTGAGGAAGATGGCATTGACCATTGACACTTTTGGTTTATTGATGGAATCACCAAAGAAAAAAAATTACCCCCTCCCTCAAAATTTGCTGGTTTACGTTCCAATATACGCAAATTCCGAAAATCGAATTTAAAAAATATCCGTCCGTAAATTTGGTTGGCGGGTTCGGAACAACCCCACAATGATCCTCCTAACTCTTCATAACCAAATCAAATCGGTTTCATCCCAGTCGACCCATCTAGCGACTCCCAAAATGATACAAACGGAATCACCAAACCGTTGCATGTGGAACAGATTTGAAACTCGAGGAGCGAAACCGAACCATGTGCCTTAACATATTAATAATCAAGTTCGTTCAATCACCTGTCAAGCCGAAGTAAAACGCATCTGTGAACCTGTTGGGACATGTTCCGCCGATGTTGTTCAGAAGAGGTTCCTTCACGCCAGTCACAGCGTTGATTGTGAACCAAGAGTCGAGTTTTTTCCCTGAATAGAAGATCCCATCGTTACTCCGACAGGGAGACGATGCGACGAGCTGCTGAACCGACAATGGTAGCTTTTTGAGCGCCTTTTCAGCAGTACTCAAACTGTACAGTGTTCCGTCTTTGGGGTCTGGCAGGAACACCGGACTGAAAATAACGTCAACATGTTGAAGTCACTTCAAGGATACTAAATTTCATAGCTACACGATAAATACCATTGAGTATTGGGGTAGCAAATAACATGACAACACTGTGAACAACATAAATGTCCAGAAGGAGAATACTGCAAACATCTGCTACAATCATTCTTAAATATGCAAATTTAAATGTAGATTCGACCTGAAAACGAGTCAAGCATCCACTGTGGGCTCACGTCCAGTTTCGCCTTAAACGGGTTGGCCAGAAAATTTAAGAGTATAAAATACCCACGAAAGAAGAAGAAAACATATACATGTTAGTAAGCTGGATAATGAATCGTATATATACCATACACAAAAACCATGATACGGCATGGATTTTCATCCGTCTGCCGGGGCAACCTGAGCCATTATTATTTTAATTTAGATGTCCAGATAGAAACAACAAAAAACTTTGGAGTTGAACCCGACGCAGAGATGAGCCATTTTATTCAGTCATTCACTCCACCAATTGAACTCAGCCACCAGGTAATCTCGGTAGCTCCACGCCTAAAGGCCGAATCGTCCTACTCTTGACCAGTGCTCACCCTGGATCATGAAGCAGACCATCCTTTCCATGCTCAAAACCACCTCCCCAAGAAAACGCAGCCTAAATTCCCCCAGCACTGAGCAGCTTCCAAGGAAATGGAGGACATCCTCGTTTGCGTTCCGATTGCACAAAGATCAAATCCTCTGTGGGCTTTCAGATCTCAGGTAGGTACCGTCGTTCAGCGGAAGCAGCGCTCCTCTCAGCTTGAGGACCCATCGCACCATCCACAAGGAGTGACCTCCGTCCACCTGTAGATTTCCAGGTCCCGCGTCCAAGTGATGGATACAGAAGGTTCCTGGAACTAATTGCAGCTCCCCGCATGTCTCCCGTCTCTGTGCTAGATCTCTAACTCCCTTAAACCACGATATTTCGGACCTGACGACTTCCTGGGCAACTATACCAGGATATCTGTCCTGGGGCATCTTCAAGGCCCTAATCACGTATTGGCAGGCAAGAGACAACGCGTAAGCAAAGATCGGCTGGGCACCAGTTTCCAAATACGTGAAGTAATTTGGCGTATTTCTCGACAGACTGAGTAATCTCAGTACTTGTTCAAGAGAACTCGACTGGTGTATCCCGTGACCTGTGCCCCATAACACAGGACTGCCCTTGAGACGGCATTGAAGACATTGAACATGGCCTGGACTACCCACAGAACACTAATGATCAATAAAATTTATTGAGGCATTTATTTAATAAATACCTCATTTAAAAAGCTCAAATAATATCGTAAGACAATAAATACTCACAGAATGGCATTTTTCGAAGTCGCCGATACCTTCACTCTGGGTTCTGTGAAAAAAAGTGTGATAACCATTTAATGAACGCAATAATCAATAATCAGGCACATCACCACTGGGGAGTGGGATTAATAGGATAGGGAAGAATGAACACAAAACGAGTAAGCGAACTGTGGTTTGACAGAGTGTATTAAGTGTGGTTATTGGACAATTGAGTCGGCCAGAATTAAAACGCATCCCATCCACCCTTACCCAAAACTCAGAAACCGCAAAAAACAGTGAGACTAAAAATTAATTAACACAAAAACAAATATATTTTATCACAGGGTCCGTAGTGGGCCAGTGTTGTCATTTGAACAGAAAAATTGAAAATTTTGTCGAATTGTTAATAAAAAAAAAAAAAAAAAAAAAAACAAATGCCAATAAACAGCGTGAATATCGAATTCGTAAGAAACTTCGTATTTTGGCGTGTGTCTAAATGCTTGCATACGAGTCTGCAACACATTGGGACATTTTATGTCAATATTAATAATATCCAGTCTTAATAAACCGTTCAGTAACAAATTTATTTTTGATCACATTGATATGGTCGATTAATTGGTTTTAAAGTGATTAATCGACCATATCAATGTGATCAAAAATAATTTGTTACTGAACGGTTGAACGGTGAATACATGTGTGCTCCGAAGCTTACATATTTATGTAAGATTCGGAGCACACATGTATTCACTCTGATGGCTAAATCAAAACTAACAATAACAAAATAACGAATCCCAGTTTCCTATACGACCAACTTTGTTAGGGTGTAGTATTATTTTAATGAAAACAGAAATGTAGGTACTGGTTAGTAGAGTGAACTCTACTCTACTGAACTTGAACGTACAGGAGTAGGGTGTATTGCTTACACTCTACCACTCTACTCTACCTGTTACTGAAATAGTGTAAATTAGCCTTTAGAGCTACTCAGACGTCGTTTCGACGTACATAGATCAGACGCTACTCACACTAAGATGAGTAGCTCTAAGCGTCTAATCTATGTACTTACGTCAAACCTAGTGCGTCAAAACGACGCGAGAGCGTCTGATCTATGTACGTCAATCCTTGTGCGTCAAATCGACGCGAGAGCGTCTGATCTATGTACGTCAAACCTAGTGCGTCAAATAACGCGTGAGCGTCTGATCTATGTACGTCAAACCTTGTGCGTCAAAACGATGCGTGAGCGCCTGATCTATGTACGTCAAACCTAGTGCGTCAAATCGACTCGTGAGCGCCTGATCTACGTACGTCAAACCTAGTGCGTCAAATCGACGCGTGAGCGCCTGATCTATGTACGTCAAAATGCGGTTTTACTGTTACTGTTGGTGCTAAATTTCGTTTTAGCGCTGTTTTCCTTTGTTAATCGGTTCGACGTTCATCTCGTCGTTCGCTCCATTGGTACGTATGAATTGTTCATACTTTTTACGACGAGAAAGGAGTATCGACAACAAACTTACGAAACTCTTCCGATTCCATATCAACAAATGCAATCACAACACTATTTGTTAGTAATTAATCACTTTAAAACCAATTGCACAAATACACAAATAAAATAATATTTTATGTAAGATTCGGAGCACACATTCATGTCATGTCATGTATTCACGCTGATGCCTAAATCAAAACTAACAATAACAAAACAACGAATACCAGTTTCCTATACGACCAACTTTGTTTGGATGTAGGTAACCTCAACCTCAAGCAATTGATCACAAAACAAGCGGCAGTGTTCACGATATCTATTTATAACATAAAAATATATAAGTCTGACATAAATACCAATACGCAAGAAATGCGTTATAATTCGAGAGCTTTCGATCGAATGGAGAACGATTTAAGTCCGATGAAAACTACAGAAGTTTCATTTCCCTAGCAACGGCTTCGTTGTAAGTGAAAATTATCGTAAAATGCAGGTAACGCTGTTCGAGGACACTTTTTCGTGACATTTTTTTATTTTAATGTGCCAAAGCAAAGACATAAAATGTCAAAAAGGGTAAAAGCAGGTTGGATAGGTAACAATTTGATTCTCAAATCATGATTTGGTTCAGTTTGACCCCAAGTTAAGTGGATAGGTCGCGCTTTGATACACAATGTTGCGGGATAGTATAACCACACACCTAGTTGATTATGCATAACTCATTTATTTAACAGACAGGTACACTATTTTTAAGTTTTCGAAAACGTTGTGACCAAGAACCAAGAATATTTTGTTGACCTGAACATTAAACTCAATAGGTATAACCAGAAAACAAAGGTAATACACGCAAAGAATTTATAAAATGTTCTAAGTATATCTTAGTAAATCTTAGTGGTTTCTCATGTTTCACATTAATAAAACATTAAACGTGTTTAATTTCATTTTCGGGTTTTTATTTTGTCATTATTTCAAAATTAAAAAATAGTTATTTCGTTAACTAAAATTAGAAATGATGGAAATAAATCATATAAAATAACTTAAACCGGATTGGTCGATGGGCCACTTGGAGCCAAAACGCAACCCATCCAGTGGCTAGGACACACTTTGATTCCAACTCTCGCTTTTTGCCGTATTCAAGGCAGTTTTCAAAGGGAAGTTGAAAGTTTTGATTCCAAACGACTACACCATTGAAATCGCCATGAAATTTCCTATAAGAAACCGCTCTTATCTCACTTTTTTTCCAACAAGTGGACAGGATGCGTTTTGACTCTGACCAACACAATTGAACTTCGAAATACTTTGCATGAGGCAACTTACCATTTTTATGTTTCCAGCGAACGCCACCAGTTTTGTGATCAACACCGATGAGGGACCCATCCAACGTGGCTATGACTAAAATGTCCAATTCCCTGCTGGGGCTGGCAAGATTTCCCCCCTTTTGGCCCTGTAAAATAGAACAAAAAAGAGGCATTAGTGAGACAAATGGTCATAAGTACAAATGGTCATTTATGGGCAAATTATAATTACCTAAGTCGAACAATCTGGGGCACGAGCACATCACTCACATTTCATGCATCCCAGTTCAAATCTAAGTTGTGACTGACTTTCTTTGTTCAAATTCACCTACGTCCGCTTGAACTTTTACTCAATGTTTTCGGGAGGGGTTTGTAGAAAATGTATACGTGATTCAATCTTCAGTTAGACTTTCTCCATCACGTATAGGTAAATTTTGAATTTGAATTCAAATTTTGAATTCAGCAAGAAAAAATACGTAAGAAACACCAGTTAGATTTCAGACATCGTTCAAACAAAATTAAATTGCAGCGTTGTACATTTGCGTACACAACCAAAATAAATACACACATCATTACTTCATACTCACAGGTAATCAGCTGACACAGTGGCTGATAAATAAATAATTTTACATTTCCGAGTGACTTAACAGTCGGCAACAGTCGATTTCACGTTTGGCGTTTTATAACCCAATAACTCGGTCGTTAAATCGCTGGCATACCTTTAAATTGAATGGAGAACAAAGAGCTCTTGGAGGAATACGGAACGTGGGGATCTCAATATTGTATTCGCTATTTGAGGCGGTTGATAAAATTTATCACCCAAAATTTCTATTTAAAATTGAGAAATTTTCGAAAACGAATGGACACGCCGAAACGTTTTTACTCAATAATTGAGTGAATTTTTACTCAATAACTAATTGAGTAAATGTTTTAACTCAATAATTGAGTGAATTTCGGTAAAAATGGGGTTATGTCCATTTCCGAGTATACTTGACCAGCGACTTGACGTCCCATTTTACTCCTTGCGATCGATCTATTCATCTGATTTGCAATGGGAAAAATACTACGTACTCCTGAAGCTTTTCCAAAGGTGTTTATAAGCTTTTTTTTCTTTCAAAAAGTTGTTGAAAGTACTTTAAAATGAATTTTTAAAATTGAATTAAAAAAAAAAAAAGAATTTATATTCAAAACTCGAATGTATCGTCAATTTCACGATCTCAAAGAATGCTGTTTTCAAATTTAAAATCGACTGAGAATTGCGGGCGTAGTTTTTAAGGTAAATTTGCCCTGATAGTGGTGCGATCTGTTGAAAATATTTCTTATTAAATTCCGGTCGGATTAGTCTTAATGGTGCGTAGTTCAGTGGTTAATGTTCATTGTGAGTCAGTATTTTAAAGAATGATAACGTGAATACTTTTTCCAAATCTTGAACAACTGGGTCCTATACTTCCCAAATGAGAATTCTCAAACTGTATACCTACAATTTGACAGTATATCGAGGGTGAAGTGGCAACAAGGCCGACCTCAAATGGGGCTGAACAACACGGCCTACTTGAGATTGGGCTGGTCAACATGGCCTAACTCAGAATAGCACAGAATAACATGGCCTAACTGACATTTTTGGGCATATTGACTTTTTTTATTCAGCGGGATTCAAATTAAAATTAATTAAAATTATACGTCATCACGTAGTTGTCTGTACAGTATATTGGCACTAAGAAGTGTTCCCAAATTTTAAAAATTAACGGTTTTTGGTGTCTCCTGCAAAATTAAAAAAAAACCCTTAGGTCATGTTGTATAGCACCATTTGAGGTAGGCCATCTCAGGTTAAAATTTGGGTTCAGAACTAGGTCTGAATAGTTAAATTAGTGTAACTTGAAGAAACAGGTCGTACCTATATAACGTTTTTGGGCTCCAGAGAAACGATAGGAAATATTGAGTGCAACTTCAAACGCTGATTTCTCAAAATAAAAGAAATTGACTTAACTCCTTGCGTGGAGTGGTAGCGTCTAATGAAAGACGATCAAACGATTTCACATTTGAAGGCATGAATGGTTATGAATGTCGGTGACTTGAAAAGTGCTTTTTTAACTTTCATAAAGTCGCTTTTAATAACTTCGTTAGTGGACCCCCATTCGTATTTCTCGCCTTATCTTATCAGGGGCTGGGGAGGGCGTATGTACGTTCGTATGTTACAATGGTCGAAGATGGGAAAGGAGAAAAAAAAAGTGACCGATAGGCTCCGCTGTAATTCACTTGTTTTGTCCGTTACTAACTCAGCAGTTTGCGGAAAGGTTGTCACTAGTTACAATCGTGAATGAATTGAATGTTTACCGATTTGGTAAAACTAGCCTACTATTCGCCAAAACTGTGCGAGGAAAACTGAACCATTAGAACCATTAAAACTGTAACCATTCAACCATTTAATGGCAGTTGGGATCATTTAATTCAAACATTCGACACAACATGTATTATATTCTCGTACAGGTTCATACCAGTACGTCTCTTCCAAAGCCAGCTATCACTAGTGAAAATCAATGAGATCGATCGGGTACTGTCTCGACAATGTCGACATCCGTTTGGTATTCTCTTTGACGGAGAAGGAAAACTGAATTGACACACCGAAGTCATGACGACCATTTTCGTTGAAACAAACTAAAAGACTGGAATAATCCGTGGATTTATTAAGTTACCGAACTATCGAACCAATTTAGGACGAATCAAACCGGTTGCTAAAGCGCATTCACACAACCTCAGATTGAATGATTTATACGTGGGACCTTTCTGTGGATCACCAAATTCATGCAAGGGCTAGACAAATAATCATAAAACATAACTCATCTATCTACAGGGTGATCCGCTAGTAGATGCAAACAAAATTGTTCGCAAAACTACAATTAAAAAAAAATAAAATTTAAAAAATGCCGCCAACTGTATACTTCTATCTCAATCCGTTTACAAAATAGGATTTTTTAAAGGTTTTCCCCCCAGAAAACCCATGTTTTTTTTGTTTTAAACTCAAAATTTTCTACTTTACTACAATAAATTTTTGACCACATTTTCGAAATCAGCGTTGAATTTCCTAAAGATTAGTGTAAACTTACTTTGATTCTTGAGAAGCACCATTTAATGACCATATCAGCAGCCCAAACGAATTTGGAAAAATAAAAATTTTGAAAAGCTTTAGAACGTTAAGACTTCTCTTCCAAACGAAGGCTTGGAAACTAGCGAATCTCATAATACTTCTTCGTTCAATAAGCTCTTCATCGGTATGGTCGACTTTGAGATTATTTCATTCCTTCGATCAAAATTTCTGGTTTAAATTCAACAAATGCTGGGCAATGCAAAAATTGCGAAAATTGAGCCAAAATTACGATATTAGGTTTACAAGTTCGGACCACACCCACGATGACCCTTGAAATGTCATAACCCTAGGTGAATAAGAAGGGTCCAAAACAAATTTTGAACATTCAGTTCAAGTTTGAACAAAGTTTTTTTTTCCAACTTCCCGATGACCTGGAGACTTGAAATTTTAAATATAGGTCAGAATTGGATTTGGGTGGATTTGGTTTCTTTTCTGTAAAATTGTACCTATTTGTTTAATCAAATAAGGTTTTGATGATGAGAAATTGATGAGGATGGGTGGCAATGCAAGATTTACTCGGTTTTCTTGTCTGTAAAATTGCTTACCTGTTTGTACCTACATGTTTAATTGAATTAGGATGAAATGCTAGAGTTTCACCTATCATTTGGTGAAATAGATTAGGGTAAATAGCGTAGATTAGAGAAGATTATCACCAGCCGCCACTTTATAAATTCAGCCATTCTCATTCGAGGATGAGACAAACAAAAAGACAGACAGATTATTACACGTTTTTTAGTAGTATTTCATTCATAGCGTTCCAGCGGATAGACAGATTTAAAGGCGGATGTTTCACAAACCTCCCCAGATAAATTCTGCGTCAAATGGTACCAGCCGTCACTTTATAAATTCAGCCATTCTCATTCGAGGATGAGACAAACAGATTATTACACGTTTTTTAGTAGTATTTCATTCATAGCGTTCCAGCGGATAGACAGATTTAAAGGCGGATGTTTCACAAACCTCCCCAGATAAATTCTGCGTCAAATGGTACCAGCCGCCACTTTATAAATTCAGCCATTCTCATTCGAGGATGAGACAAACAAAAAGACAGACAGATTATTACACGTTTTTTAGTAGTATTTCATTCATAGCGTTCCAGCGGATAGACAGATTTAAAGGCGGATGTTTCACAAACCTTCCCAGATAAACTCTGCGTCAAATGGTACCAGCCGCCACTTTATAAATTCAGCCATTCACATTTGAGGATGAGACAAACAAAATCTTGAGCAGGGTGATCTGCTCAAACAAGATAATAAACCGTTGTGTCAAGAATTTGCAGAGTTTTGTCATCACACGTTCCTAACAGCTACGTTTAGGTCGGTTCGATATTTCGAAAGGTTCAATCATATTTATAATGCCTATTATTCATATTCGTAACTTTATTAGAAGTAGAACTACAGCATTATAGTTGATGTTATGCAGGGTTCAAGTAGCTATTCCCCAGAGATGGGCGTATTCATATTCATAAATATGAATACGAATAAATTCACAGGACGAGGATTTGTGAATACGAATAAAGTTATGAATATGAATTACACGGTATTCACACTTTTATTTATGAATAACGCGTTACACACATTTTGATTCACAAACAACCATCAATAATTGAAATAAAATAAAATTATTTTAAACACGTTCCACGTGCTTTTATTTATTTTATTTTTTTTTAATTTTTCCTTTTCTAATTTTTTGTTGTTAATAAACGATACATTTAATTTTTATTTACAGGATAACGCGTTACTCTTAAATAAACAATGCGTTATTCATAAAATAAACGCGTTATTAATAAATAAAAATGTGAATAACGGGTTGTATTCATAACGTCATTCATAATATGAAAATTATAAATAGGTATGAATATTATTCATATTCACAAATCCGCGGTCTGTGAATTTATTCATATTCATGTTTATGAATATGAATACGCCCATCTCTGCTATTTCCTATGGTATGGTCGAACAACACGGAAAAATGCTACTGCGTACCTATCAGTTTCGGTATGTAGAGTGGTGCAAGATGTCATCACGAGCTTCACGCTGGAGTTGTGTAGAATAGTGTGTCATACTAGTAGCTAGTTTTAGAAAAGTAAGAATTAGAAGTTTTAGAAAAGTAAGAATTAGCTGCCTACCTTCCTAATATGAGCAAACGTTTGGAGAAACTTTTAGCGAACTTGGTTCAACCTACACACCAATGTGGTTACGAACTAGGAACCTACTAACAACGAACCATAAAACTTCGGTGAGTGGGAAAGGTACCTAATGTTAATAGCTAACGTGGAATAGGTCATCATGTTTTATCATCCCAACGCGAAGGGGTCGACTTTTAAATACTAAACGATGTAGGTTTGGTGTATACTACACCATGTAGTGAAAAAAACCAAAATTGTACCACGAAGTTGTTTTTTTCTGCCGAGACAAGGACGTGTAACTCACCTCGAAAATAGTTATTTCATCTTCGTTGGGAGTTGTCGACCGTGACAAACGAGCCAAACTGAGCAGGAGTAGCGATGGAATGAGAAATGTGGGCTTCATCGCACTAAAACTCGGCAGATAGAAGTTGAACACCCGCACTCATAAATACCGTTGATGAAAATCAGAAGTCTGGAAGTAAAATTTACTCAGCTGTGACAGGTCTGCAGAGGAAAACTCATTCGGCTGTTAACGGTTCACCCGAACAAACACTTTTACGGTAATCAGCATTTTGCTTCAAATTGTCACCATGAGAAAAGGATGCAAAATAACTCAATAAATGTACACAAATTTAACACGCGCGTAACATCACTTCGAATTGCCAAAACTCCGACTGAAGAGCAACAAAACCAACTTTCTGATTGTAACCACCTGTAACCTTCTGGAAGATCGACCTGCGCATAGCCCAAAAATGCTAACATCTGGAAAGTTCAAAAACTGTACAATTGTATGGATGAAGGCGTTCAAATGGGGACGTTGCGGTTACCCCAGTCAAGATCGTAGTATAGTAGGGTTTTCTGTGGTCAAGATGTAGGTACATCCGTGCTTGCAAGAAAACAACTAGGGATGCAATATCGGAGAAAACTATCGATATATCGACTATCGATACTTTAGAAATATATCGAAATAGTAATTTGATATATCGGTAAAAAATATCGATATTTCGATATATCGGTCTTCGATATAATATGTATTTTCTTGTCTAATGTTCTTCCCAACAGAAGAAATCTAAATTTCAAAATTCCAGACTACCGATTCAATTTATAAATCCAGGTAGCTCCATGTTGTTCTCCACGCTGGAGTGGTTCGCAAAATTGTAATTTTACAAGTGCTCTAAGGCGAATGGATGGATGCTCTTCTTCTTCTTCCGCTTGTTACCTTTATTTCTTCTTCCAGATGCTCATTTTTGTTGCCAAGGGTGTCCGTGATAGGATACGATCTACAGTGGACCAGAACCTTCAGGTTCAGCAGAAAAATTCTCAAAACTATCAGTCAAAGGGAAGGTCAAGGATAGAAGCTGGGTTCACATCCATCCGGTAGTGCGTTCGGGGAGTGCGTTCGGGGAGCTGATTGGTTGGACGTTAGCTGGGGAGGGGGAACATTCTTACCGGAGAAGCACTTTTGAAGCGTACTGTACGCATCAGATTTTTTAGATATTTGCCGCAGCCGCATCTGCGCAGTTCACTACTGCGCATACGGAAATGGCGGCGCTGTTGAAAACAGCTGTTGAACCTTCCCAACTGCCGCGATTCCCCTCCATCCCCTCCACTGCTTTTCACTAGCTTCCCCTATCCGTATTGCCGCAGCCTACCGGATGGATGTGAACCCAGCTTTAGGGCGAAGAAACTTGTTGGCTACTCATTGGACATTAAATGCGATATAATATACCTAATAATATTTATACATTTATGCAAACATAATATATTTTTATTATTATATATCGGACCCGATAGTGCCAGTTTGATATCGATATTCCGATATATCGGGTAAAAAAATATCGGCAATAAACATCGATATATCGCAAGAAAAATATCGGCTATTTCGATATATCGATATTTTTTATACATCCCTAAAAACAACCCGTTCTGATTTTTTGATGTGCTGTTAGTACGTCAACCAGTAGAAATATTCCAGTTTTCCAACTTTCCAAATAGCCGAAAAGTGCGACATTTTCGCACTTTTTTCGGTTTTTGCTCCATATCTCCACAAAGAATTGGTCTGACGGGTATGGTCACCTTATTCACTTTAAAAGAAGATTAAATTTTCAACGATTTGGTACCAGAGCGAGATTTCTGCGATTCTTTGTTCTCAAGATAGGTACATCTTTTCAAAAAAAGGCCATTTTTACCAAAAAGTTTTTTCCAGCCTCATTTCTCATAATATTTGACGAGAGATGAGTATTTTAGAAGATATTTCACAAAATAAGTGACCATTTTGAGAACTTCACGCCTTTTTTGAAAAAAAAAATGGCGTTTTTGTGAAAGGGTGTATCTTGAGAACGAAGAGTCGTAAAAATCTCGCTCTGGTACCAAATCGTAGAAAATTTAGTCTTCTTTTAAAGTTAATTGGGTGACCACACCCGTCAGACCGATCCTTCATGGAGATATGGAGCAAAAACCGAAAAAAGTGCGAAAAAGTCATGGTTTTTCGGTCACCGAAAGTTCGCAATCTGGATTATTACTACTGGTTGACGTCCTAACAGCACATCAAAAAATCAGAACGACCCACAGTGTGTCGTTTCACGAACCTAGCTGGACACAATTATTTTTCGTCAATTTTACATCTGTATCGACCAATTACGCATGTAATTATAGAATAAAACAATTTTATTGTGATCGAATGGACCTTCAAGAAGAGCAATTGTCAACTCAAATACACCGAGAAACGAAAAAAGTTTTATTTCAAATCGAACCATTCTCACTAGTGATAGGTACCTCATTTTAAAGGTTTCTTATGCTGATCACGACGACGGTGAAATCAGAATCGCGATTTCTCATCATCTTCCGTTCCAAAACTGGAGCACATTGAATATGGAGAAACGTGGTTGATATTTGAGATGTTCTTCATGTACATCATGTTCTCCTGTGGAGACATTTTACATTAAAACCATTTATTTCTTCGAAAATTCGCTCTTATAGCCATGCTGCATGACTGTGGATTTTTTTTTTTTTTTTTTTTACCTCTTTTATAAAGTGGGAAAACTATGGCCAATTTCAGTTTTTCCGGGAAAACTCCAGTGGTCAGACTTAAATTTATCAACTTTTTAACGTGCATGGCTATTAAATTTTGTGCTTCGATGTACACGTTCTACTGTATGTATGCTGTACACGGTCTGTATGTCATCAAAGCCAGGACTTGACCCTCCTTTTAGTGTTTCAATTGCTTTGATCACGTCCTGTTCACTGATTTCTTTAAAAACAAACTTTTCGGAGGATAAAACCCCTGTCGTCCTGTTTTTGAAAGGTCTATCTGGTAGGGCTTTTGCTAGATTTTTCCCTACGTTACTGATGGATTTCTCTCCGACGACTATTTCACCAATCATACCTACTGGATTTCTTCCTACTAATCTCATTTATTATTTTCCAAGTTTGTTTTTTATAGTAATCCTCTCTTGCTGTTCTAATAATAGATTAAAGTTTGTTTTGATAAGTATCTAGGAAAGTTTGAAGTTTAGAATTAAATGGTTGGTTTTTTGATATTTTGTACAAATTTTCTCTTTTCCTTAAACATGATAACAATCCTATAGTAACCTGGGGTTTTAGTGGTGTATCTTTGGAACTTTTTGGAACAAAAGTGCGTGAGCATTTTTCAATATGAGTTTGCAAAGTAGTCATGAAATGTTCGTGAGCACCGAACTCCAACTTTCACTGTTCAGTGAGTCTTTCATGATCTAATTCATATGATCTAATTCCAATGATCTAATTCATATAAAATTAGGAACACTTTGTTTTGTGTGTCTGGAATTCAACTCATTTATTCAATTTCGATACGGATTCATACCTTTGGACCTTATTGCTCACGAGGTGGACTGTTTCAGACGTAAACAAATGCTACAGGACAATCTTATGGAGTATTGTTTAGTAGTATCATTCCAATGCCAAATTTTGGAATTCTGAACATGACTTTTGTCCATATAGCTTGTACAATCGAAACACTGTGCGACCGGTTTTCTTACAAGCAAGACCCCCTTTCCGTGTACGTACATCTTGACTGGACTAGGTAGCGGTCCTACTCCTTTCCGTGTCGATAGGGATAAGTGGCTCATTCATGAGCGGACTTTCGGTACATAAATTTAAATTGTGGGCGGTAAATGGACGTGGGGTGTAAAGAGGGGAACGTAAAGAGGTGAGGTCGATGGGGAGAACGGTGAGGGTAGACGGTGAGGGAAGACGGTGAGGGAAGACGGTGGGGGAGGAGGGCGGGGGTAGACGGTGAGGGAGGACGGCTCATTCCGTCCTCAAACTGGAGCACTTTGAAGATGAAGCAACGTTACCGTCGAGACCAAGCGAAGGCGAATGAGAGTTATCATGTTGTAACATTCAACCTGCAAAAAGCTCTCCCTTTTCCTAAACTGTCTACCTCCATTGCTTATTATAAGCGCAACATGTACTTTATAATTTCGGTATCCACAGTTTCAACGGTGCTACTAGACACATGTATGCATGGAGTGAAGTGACAGGATCAAGGGGATCCCAAGAGGTATCAGGTTGTATTAAAAAACATCTTGAGATGGAAGCAAAGGATTTCAAGCATGTTACCATGTATGCTGATTCCTGTGGGGGGCCAGAACCGCAATATTAAGGTTACTCTTACCTTGATGAAATTGCTTCAGCTGGCAATTGAAATATGCCGAGTAGCAAATGGGTACCTACCAACCTAATCAACAAAAAAACTAAATATTTTTTATTTTTATTTATTTAAAAAATAAAAAAAAGCATTAACATAGGATAAATAACAAAATTAAGAAACAGTGAAAATCAGAGCAACGTTGCCAACAAGCTTTGCTCGATGTTACAATGGGTTTCTTACGTCTCTCAGGTTCAATTTTGGATACTACACAGGTTCCCATTCCTATAAGTTGTTTCATACTATTAGGTACCACTACAGTTCCGTAGGATAGACAATTTTTATAAATTTCTTCTACGCGGGACTAGAGACAAAGGAAGAAAAAATAAGGCAGTTCCGATAGACGAAATGATATGATAAAAACAATCCTGGAACAATATTAATGAAATGAGCGTAGAAAACAATAAGAAATCATAAGACATCTTCTGTAGGTTATTATACACATAATAGGTTCTTAACTGAGAAGGAGAGTAGCTCATAATGTAAAGGGTGTTTCAAAAAGAATACATAAACGTATTAAAAAGTATTATTTTGTTCAAACTACCGATAGTTGGGCCTCGGCTGGTTATAGGAGAAACGAATAACCTAGAATTAGTACTGATGTTTTTCTTGTCAGTCTAGTTTATATTAATACCCGCTAGATGTCAGTTGTCTTCTGTTTTGCTTGGTAACCGTCATATGTTTAAAATGGCGACGACAGCTGGGGCTCCACTGTGAAGGGGGTAAAACCAAAATCGCTGGAAGGCCTAAAGAATATCCCAATAAGTGAATTTGAAAAACGTTTTGAACAGTGAAAGGATTGTTTGCAGAGGTGCGTTGTGGGCAAGGGAGAGTAATTTGAAGGTGAGCGAAATTTGGAGTGAAAATATTATGAAATAAAGAAGTTGTTTCTCCAATAACCGAGTTTTGACAAAATAATACTTTGTAATACCACTTAATAAGTATTACAAGTATAATATTAAATTATATTCTTTTTGAAACATCTTATATTTTTTAATATAAGGATGTCTTTTAATTCGAATGAAAAATCAATTGGATAATAAATTATTTTCACAATGAAACACGATAAAGGAGTACAAATTAGGAAAGAGTGAGTGTACAAGACAAAGTAAGGTACGGCTATAGCCAATACGAGATCCAGGTTCGGTATATTGCCTACATCTACACAAAACACTTCATTCATTTTCCTAATTTACAAAATTGGAATGGCAACGCCTACCGAACATCTGAGATTGTCATGACTTTATTACGAATCATAAAGATATGTAGACTTTTTCTTACTAACCAGTCGACATGTACAGGTATGTGAGCAAACAAAAATTTTGATTTATTAGACATTGAACCAAATCAGTGATCCTTATTTAGGTGGAAAGGGATATTGAGATGCGAAGGTGTTTTCTGAACAGTATTTGTACTACCACCACATCATCCACTTGGCTGGAGAAGTAATGACTAAAGACCGGATTTCTATGCAAGGGCATATCCATTTTACTTCATGTAAGGCGAGCGCAAATTCTTCTGCAGATGCCCTGGTTTGAATTTTATTGTGCACATTTTTGAATATTCGGACTGTTGCTGCATATTCTTACATATTCGGGAGAAAAATAGTAATGCTGCATATTTTATAGATAATCAATAACGTTTGACGATTCTTGGTGACGATAAGAAAAGAAAATAAAGTTCCCAAGTACCAAAATCAGACGGAGAGATTGATTTTGATCACTTGAGTAGGATCACAAAGTGTTAAAAAAGTCTTGGATTTGGTCGGAAATCCCGCGTTTCTCACGTCTTCTCAAGCCTTCATGAAAGCCCACTTGTCGTTCATACCATTGATACTAACTAGGTTATAGGCATGGCTAATACGGTGATTTCTTGGTAATAGGGTATCGAGTAACAGCGAACGTCTGGTAATAGGTTGTGGTATTAGGTTATTTATTTATTACATTATCGGTTCCAACTATAAATTTACAAAACGCGGACTGGAAACCAGCAATGGGTGCTGGAAAGGTTGTCGAATCGCCGGTAACCTATTACCAAAATAACCTAATACCACAACCTATTATCAGGCGGTGGCTGTTACTCGAAACTAACTCAATAAACTTGTCGATAGTTATGATCGCACACCTTTCACGCATTCGTTTTCCGTAACCTATTACCTAGTATTACTTGGAATAGTCCCAGTCAACCTATTATCACGGTATCCCGAATGACCGGCGACAACCAGGCCCTCAAAGGCATTTCCCCCAAGTTCTCAAAACTGTTATTCCAGTAATACGATTTTTCTGGTAATAGTTTATCCGGTATTAGGTTACTGGACAGTTTTAGGTTATTTGAAGCGGTTACGTTAAATATTCCCCACTCCTACTAGGTTAGAGGAAAGTGATGTTGAGTTGAGACAAAGTTTGGAGTTGATCGAGGAATGCTCCGCAAAAATGCAGGCAATTCCTCGTACAAATGGGATAAAATTGCAAGAGATGTGGTCCACACTCTTGCAGAAAAATAATGGTCTAGAAACGTTAACAAGATAATAATGGAAGAGGATGTACCCAGTGAACTGACCGGTTATTTTAAGCAATTTTCCGCCTACAAACACATTCTCTCGGACAGTCGTCACAATTTCATTCAAGACAACCTTGCAATGTGTATTTTTGTGAATATTAATTTCGAAAAATTGGAAAATCTGTAAAGCAGATGAAAAAGATAGACATTTATTTTCAAACTGTTGTGTTCCATTTTTAAGTTGTACTTTTAGTTCTATGCCGCGAAAATAGTAGAATTCGAGCCAGGTAAGTTTGATGATAATTGAAAGAAGTATGTACAGAAAAGTTGAAAGATACTAATTTCCAACTGGGGATATTCCCACTCGTGTTACTTCGAAATTATAATATGGTGAAAGTAACATGAGTAGTCATCGTCACCTATTGTGAGATTTTGTTATGTACGAATAGTGTTAACGTAAATAGTAAAACAAATAATGTTCCTGTAAAAGCAGCAATTACAAAATATTTTTACAAAATGAGAATTTCATTCAGATCATTCCTTATTGAAACTTACTGGTAGAGTGGTTTTTTCCAAGTACTGAACTTAATTTATTGAATTTTACAATGTATTTTAATGCATATTTGTCGCTTATTTCACTAGTTTTTACTGCATATTCTATGGCATAATCGGGGCGGCATCTATGCTGCATAGAAATCCGGTCTTTAGTAATGACTGACTCGATGCTCTTTGAAATGAGGATCGTCCCAGAATACCCGAAACAATTTGAAATAAGTAAACATGTAATACATTGGTGGCAATTAACTCTCCTCAAATCTGCCACAAACCACAACCTGAAACACTGCTCAGCGTCAAGTGTCTCCAGAAGTCAGGATGTTCAACAGTCACAGCCTTCCTGTCTAATTTCTAATCGCTTTTATGTGGAATAATTCCAATACCAGAGGTAAAATGAAGTTGGTGAGAGCTTGAACAATGATAAGGTGAAGTTATATTGCCAAATACCTAGATTTTCCAGTACTGAAGCTAAGAGTGTATTGAAATTAGGTAGAAGGCAGGAATAATACGCACACTATGCACACAAAAATACTCCTGTTACAGACAATGAATTCCTCTGACAAGCACAACAGCAATGTTCCAACGTCCTAAGGTTACTGACTAAGAAATAACAAAATGCAGATGTGGATAAAGACTTTACAGTGTCTACTCTTCAATCTCCCAATACCAGACGTTAGATCAAGTAGATCATTGTTATTCTGAATAATTTAATTTTTTATTGGAAGCGTTTATAAGAAAATCAAATAAAGGTAGCACTACGTTGTACTGAAATATTATCATTTTGTTTCGCAGGACCGAGTACACGTCGGTTCCTTGGTATCTCTATAAACAACCCGGGACTTCAGAAGACTTGTAAGAATGCAGGCGGCTATTCACTGTGCCAAAGTTGTTCTTTCGTTCCAAATGCCTGTTAGAGCCCAAACAACAGACGAGATCTCCTACATGTATGAGCATGGTATAATACTCCAGTTAACAATTACAGTCACATTTCTAGACTCGTCGTTATTTAATAGGTACTTGGTATAAATGAAATTGGATCGAACAAATAATAATGTAAAACTCACGAAATACTCTGTTTGATCACAGCAAAAAAAGTAATAGTGGTAATCACTGTGATTGGAATGATCCTAAACAGAGTACATGTACATGTCAGTTTTTCGTCTTGGAGGAGGGTGGCTAAAGGGAGAGAACATAGCGAGGGAGAATCGCCCGAAAACAGCCTGTACACTTTTCCAACGAGATCTCTTCGCCCATCTGGCCTCTTCTTTCTTCAACTGCTCGATTCCCTGTGGATGAACAAAAGTCACATCACCGTCAAACAAAAACAATCAATTGGCATTGTCATTTTAGCTGTATGTGTAGCAATACTATACGGACAGAGGTTTATAGAGTTGGGGACTAGTGTGAAACCCTCCAGTCAGGCGGCGAGTGTTCGACCCGCACCATCGCCTACCTGACAGTCCTCTCAGCCAGTAGACGCGGGTGTTGGACAGTTGACACCCGGTGGGATAAAAAATACCCACTTGACACCCACACTCATGTGTTCATGAGGACACTTGACACCCGCTCGTCCTAACCCATGAGGACACTTGACACCTAGCACTTCACTAGCGGAAAAAAACTAAAAATGAAGTGCGGAAAAAACCCTGTTTTAGGCGCAGTTTCTTCAAACGCGTTCATGGGAAGCGATAGCTTTGTTCCCAGCGTAAGAAGTACACAAAATTAATAACACAAAAACGAAGCGAGGTGATGAGTTTTTGCTACACGATGACAAGGAGAACAGAATTGTAATTTTCGCATGCGAACCGAACCTTCGTTGTATGGTTCAATGCTCCACTGTGTTCATGGATGGGACGTTCAACTATTGTACAAAGCACTTTACCCAATTATTCACCATACATGGTTTCATGAACGGCCTGCACGTCCGCCTTGCGTTTCGCCTCATCCCCAGCAAAGAGCAGCATGTTTACGAGCTCTGTTTGCGCGCAATAACGATATTTACACGAAGCTGAACTCAATGGACCACCAACACCAGCCAAGGGCAATAATCCAACAAAAACAGCGATGGATCCAGAAATGGATTGACAAAGTAAATGACGGGGAAGTGACTTTGTGGACGTTCGTCAAAGTTGTTTCCTTTACATTACGCCCTCACCCACCCAACTGACATACGGATTTTTCTACTGGATTTGTTTGATTTGTTGTTTACTTTTGGTTACACCTAGTACATCTGACAATTCGCCACTTTGGTGAAGATAATGGGAGACCTCAGCCAACCTCCACGCGGTGTCTCCTGGGTAACGCTAAGGCTGTACTTTCGTCATTGGGTGTCAAGTATCCTCAACGGTTTGGAGTAACGGGTGTCAAGTGTCAATCATCATTTGAGCGATTCGAGTTTTAAAATTTTGGAACGAGAGCAATAGCTTCATTTTCTTCAAAAATTGGCTAAAAACAAGAAAAAGCGAGCGAGGAATCAGTGATGGAACTGATGGAACTACCTGGCTAGAACTGATGGAATATTGTTCTATCCACTGACTCGCTCCAAGTCACTCGTATGGCTGATCAAACTTCGGCTTGGTTTTGAGCTATTTTTGTATGATATTCTGGTAATTAGAATCCTATTTGATGGAGTACTTTTCGAAAACTCGACAAAAGTAAAAAATAATTAAATTTATGCAATGGAGTTACTCACGGTCTTGTCATTCCAAATTGCTTGAAGTTGGCTGAAGAGCATCGCAGCCGTGAATATAGCGAACAGAAGAGCTTCGAAAACCAAGAAAACAAGGAGGATAACGGTAGTAGGTGGACTGTAAGAGGAGCAGTCACGCCACTCGGAGTCAATACAAGTGAAGAATTGCTTGCCAGACATGAATAAGGAATGCACCGACATACAGGCGATGTAAAACTGAAACCAGAAAGAAAATCATAAAGGTTAGATTGAATTAGTAGAAAACCTGAGTAAAAGTTACCGAGATTTTTAAGGGGATGGATAGAATTGATTGTTGAGTCGATATTTAGGCACTAAGAGTGAGAGTAAACAAAGCATACCGTAAACAGGACAAAAAACTTCTGGTTGTCCTCTCCGACGCAGTTATTCACCCAAGGGCAGTGGTGGTCCATCTTCCGAATACACCTGTGAAATTGATGGTAAAATTTATTACACCAAATTGCTCGCCGAATCGATTGACGACGTTAGTTTTGGCGTTTTCTCGCCAGGGACCTTTGACGTTCTACATGTCCATGTGGTCCCCACAGGCTTCATAAGAAACCCAAACCCATGATTTTAAAGCAAATCAGTAAACTGATGTTTAGTATCTACATGTTTGGTACTTGTATATGTCTAATTTTTAACTGTAAAATATGTGTTTTGTGTCTCAAGTAAAACAAAATAAGTCCTAAGGAGGCTCCATACCAAATTACAGCTTCATAGAGTGAATTGCATAGAAATTGGTTTTAGGAGCCACTCAGCTGATCCGGGGCCTGGACTGCGACATGAACCCCAGTGGTAAGACATATCCGTGTCAAAAAGGTTAGCATAGAAGGAGACAATGTTTCAAAGTATTGATTCCTACAGGATAGTCAGACCTCCCTTAATAATATTAAGGGAGGTCTGACAATTCGTGTAGGAATATTATGAGAGCAAAGCTAACAACATACTATGTTTGATTAGGCGTCTTTGAACAATAGTGAATTTTTGCGAGTCCACAATTCAGAGCGCTCTTCTTAAATCGGGAACCTCCCACAAGCTCGTGAGCACAATATGAGTGACGGTATAATATAGCGTAATAGCGTAATATTCAAAAATGCTTCAGTTCCCAATAAGTAAATACTTGTGCCGGGAAAAGGGCACCACTTCACGGAGTGACATGTCAGCAATTACCATCTGAATTGGGGATGTGAGGTTTCTCTTTATTCGAACTCCTAATTCTCGACAAAAGTGAAGGAATGAAGGGGGGCACCTCTAGGTGCCCTTGCGGAAGGATATGTGGGTGAGCTTGTGTAGAATTTTTATATTTTTGTGGACTAGTGACATCCCCTAGCTCAACTGGCAAACCTAATCTGTATTACCTACTAAGTGCTTTCATTGCAATGTGTAGAAAGTTTCGAAATTGAGCTAGTAGTAAGTACCTGTTGGTGTATTGTGTGATCAATCGTTTTAATTGATGATCACTGGCGTTATACCAAATTATAGGTAAGGAGAAATAGATGAAGCAATGTACCTTTGGCAAACAGAACAATGGTGAGCTCGTTCTGGCTTGATGCTGCAACATTTCTGGCATTTGAAAATGACCTGCCCTTCTCGACAACCCATGTGCTGTATCATTTCCTTGGTGGCATTCCCCTTAGGAACAGATCCCTAATAACAAGAAGATTGTGAAGAAGTACAAATTAAGTAACGCACAAGAGATTAACGCACAGGTTTTCATAAAAGCCGTCTATTCAAAGAAGAGTCTTACGGGATCAGTGAGCATTGTTTTCAGGTGCGATAACACCGCCAGAACTCCAAAAAAGAAGAAGAGAGTACCATTCAGTAATGAGTACCAGGTGTATGGGTGAGGCATTATTATCACCATCAGCACAACAAAGTCAGCGTACAGAATCAACATCCATGTCAAAATTGCGCAAACTACACCGCAGATATCCTGTGAACAACAGCGAAGTAAAGTTTATTATTCTGGAATAAACTTACGAAGGTGCTGATCAGGTAGGTCTGATAATCAGACTCTGATTCATCGTACACCGGTAAAATTAACCTACAAACCTTCACACACCACAGGAGACCTCCGCAGCACCTATTCGGATCCACTTCTCTACGATAAGATGCGTATTGATATTCCATTTCTTAAGAAGATTTTTCGATTATAGTTCACCCATTCTCGATGGAAGTGAAAGTTCTACGACCCAAGTAATAGTACTTAAAACAAAATCACTGACACTGCGACCGTCCAATTGAAGTTATCAAACCGTATTTCGTCAGATTATAGTAAATGAACACGCAAGTCTTGTGAAACAGCAAGTATTTCCATGGTTCGGTACGGCAAGGACTCGTTCGGAAATAGTGTAATGTCACTACACCGTCTGAGGAGCCCAGAGAAGCCAGAGCAGCAAAGTAAACTTTCTGGTGTTCACTACGACTCCATGGATTCCCTTAGAAAATTCACAATTCACATAAACATGAAAGTGATATATTTTGAAATTTGGAAATTAATTGAAACATCGGACTCGCCCACACTTCAGTTGACACTTCAGTTGACATTCAGTATTATTGAAATTACAGTTTATTATTGAATAACAGTCGATAACAGTAATCAATAGAAACCTCATCCCACGAATAAGGTTTGTTGTGTGGGAGAAACTACCACCCCGAGCGCTAAAACTGCAACATGTAACTCTGTTTAAAAAGTTGTCTGTAACTAAATTAAACGGATTTCAATTTCAGCAAGAATGATGAAATATAACCACCATGTACATTTACATTGTTCAAAATAAGTCATGAGAATTATAAATGTCAAAGTTGGGTGAAATGAAGGTTAGGTGGAAGAAGATCTCAAAACAATCTGTTCCATGGTTGAAGGAATCTGGTCCAACAAAACCATAATAGTAACATAACCTTCTGCATTGGAAGCCACACGTCAGTTCAGCTCGATTTCTCTTCTAAGGTCGTTTTAACTTTCTAGGTTCTTCTGTGGTAGGATACTTGTAAATACGGGATACTTACAGGCAGGATACTTATCAGAGCAACTTCTAATTACTTGAAATTTAACAATCATGTCCGATGGTCTATGTTACGATGGTTACACCGCACGACATCTTTGACTTCATATTTCATTATCTCGGTGAGAATTCACCTCATATTTGCCATTCATTTGGTAATAATAATAATTATTATTAAAAGTTACGTGATAAATTGTAATTTGAACTTGTCTTACAGTGGATTATATTGACATTGACGTGACACTTTGGATATCATGGGCGTTAATGCCGTTGATGATCACTTTCCTGCTTCCTCTAATGATTTTACTTCTCCTCTATACTTCTGCCGTAATATTGTATATATATAAGTACAAGTAAGTGATTTGATGAGCCATTACTTATTCAATAATTCAATACAAATTTGACTGTATCTATTCGATCAATTGCATTCTCGTTTTAAATAATTTGGTGCAGGTTCTACTGAATTAGGGTTGCCATCTCTATTCCAATGATGCACTACGTGCATTTGACTACAAATTGGGACAAACCCGAAAACACGTATGTTCCAAACATCGCATTTTACATAAAACCAGTTATTTCTTCGGAATGTATGACTGGTTTTTTGTATATCCATATATTTGTCAAAGAAAATGCTCTCTCAAAATGTTTTCTATTTTTTTAGTTCTTAGCTATTTTTCAAATAGTTGCAAACCTATAATTTATAGACCGTAAATATTGTATTAGTTAAGTACATATATTATATTTCGCCAGGACGGACAAAATATCTTGACAGTAACAAATACACGTCTGCTAAACACAAACATGTTTTGGCAGTTTGTACAGGAGGACGGATGGCAACCCCACTCTAAGAAAATGGCCATAAGAACATTACTTTTAAAAACCCTTTCAAAGATCCAGTGTTCATGCTTGTTAGCTATTTCCCTTCAATCGTAATTATACGTTAACTATGTCAAAATGTACGTTGGTAAATTGACGTATGAAGTAGAGACCGCCTACCACTCCAAACCAACAGCGGTTTTGAGAGCCGTTTGCAATGGTTGGTTTAGTTTTCCTTACGATAGCAGAATGACAAACTATTTATACAATGCCTCATCCATAGTCTTTTAATTATCTGTTTTAAGATGCTAATTAATTTGTCTTTGCTGTTGAACAATGCCCTACCAAACGCCTCCAAACTAGCCTACCTCCCTAGCTAGCAGCCTTGAGCCATGCATTTGACTTTCTAATTGAGGAAGATCGTCTAAATTAATCTACGTGGCTAACTGCATTATGATTTTTCAGAGAACCACTCAGAAACGCTTACGAGCTCGATTTTTGGGATGGAGCACGAAAAACGGTTGCCGCTCTCTGGGACGCCCACGGATGGGTTTGGCATGGTATTTCTTTTAAGCGTGAATTGATTGTTTACTGTAGTCTTCCTCACTTTGTGCAAAATCTGCCCACTCATTCCAATTTACACAATCTTATTCCCAACTTCTTGAAATCGTTAAACGCCTTTTTAAACTTGAAGACTACAAGGGGAAAAACGGGGTAACTCACTTTTTTCAAATGTTCAGGGCAGCCAAATGTTCCTCGGATATTGCTCGAATTCTTCATTTGAACCAATTTGAAATAAATTAAAAATATTAATAAATTCAATGTCAACTGTAGAATGAGATGCATCAATCGCTCTTTCTAAGTTGGAAATAAGGTGGTAATATGGCATTGAATATTCAAAGGATTAGCTATGCCAGGGAAAAAAGGACCAAGGCATCTTACGAGTACATCCTATTGTTGAAATAAACCGTGATTTGTAACACAAAATGACGATTTATTATCACAGGTTCTAAAATGTTGAAATAGTAAACCAAAATATTAAAAACTTGAAAAGTAAAATTTACTGCATTTAATGCAATTCTTTTACTGCAATTAATTGAAATTGTTTCTTCACATTTCTTACTTCTGCAACACATTATCTCTTGTACTCTACCATTAAGTCAGTGCAGTATTCAGTTTTAATTCATTTATTATCTGTCCAGGGTACGATATTGAAGGCTTGGAAAACTTCCCAGAAGACGAACCTGTTCTTTTCGTCTACTACCATGGTGCTCTTCCTGTAGATTTATACTACTTCATTGCCAGGGTGTACCTCATTCGAAACAAGCTAGTTCACACAGTAGCTGATAGATTTCTTTTTAAAATACCAGGTACGTAATGATGATCGGTGAAAATTATTCCCTTTTGTTACAACCTTGATATCGATTTGATGAAATTGCCTTGCTTGACTCATTTAATACATTTTACCTTTCAATGTATTGGCGCAAGTAGGTACGTCTAAATGTCTTATGTAGCAGAAGTGAAATAATGTACTTTAACCCTTAAAAAAGCAGTTGTTTGATAAACATGTTTAAAAAGAGTTAATTTCCAACTAATTTAGTAGCGTTAAATAAAATGCAACTAAATGTCATTAAATGGAACTTAAGCCAGTTACTGCATTTAATGAAACTTGAAAATACTAATTCATAGTAAGATAAGATAATAGTAAAGTACAGGCAATTGACGGTATAGGCTTTACCTGCTGCCTTGCCCGTTGTCGATACCATGTCAACAATTTGTGATAGGTACCTTGTTTTTTTTAAGGTTGGAGCATTATTGCGGAAGTATTGAAAGTAATACCAGGAACTGTTCAAGAGTGTTCCAACATCCTGCAGAATGGTGACAGTCTCGCTGTGTCACCTGGTGGAGTATATGAAGCACAGTTCAGCGACCACAATTACAAATTGATGTGGAATCGCAGGGTTGGATTTGCCAAAGTTGCCATTGACGCAAAAGTGGTGAGAGAAAAGATTTGTTCAATTTTGTAATCTATAATTTTAATAATCATAAATTACAAAATTATTATCACAATTATACAAAATTATGAAACTCGGTCCTGCGAGCGTCGCCAAGGGGAGCTCTCCCTCCCCCCCCCCCCTCATTTACTTTGAGCCTTGCGGCTAAATTTTTATAAGCATGGAACATGTATTAACCACGTGTGAATAGTACAGAAATTAGCTTTAGGAACCACTCAGCTAATGCTGGGTTTATTCTGCTTAATGCAAGGAGTCTACATGCCAAATTTCAAGGCTCTACCACCGGAGTTGCCCCAAAAACCGTCACATTAAATGTACAAGAAAATTTTTCTTGTATCGCGCAAATTTTGGAATGACCTCAGCCATAAGGCTGAATTCACACTGCCCGCGATGCGATGCTATGTGAAGCGAAAGGAGGCGCGAAGCGATGCGGTGAGGTGTTAATATTGCTAGAGAACAGGCGAGTAGGCCAGTCGAGTGTTTGGTGTCCCGCAAAGATATCGGTTCAATTAAACACCGTTGATTCGTTTTTATTGGAGAATAGTGCATGAAGTCAATCAGCCAACATGTACGTTAGGCGAATATCACCATTTGTGCCTTCACCTGCGAGAGGATGAAGAGCGGTTGATTATTTATTCATTCAATACAGTCAAGCCCAATACAAAAGAGTATAATGATACTTGAATAAGTATAATAATAACATTATTAATCGTTATTATATTATTGCAGTGGTAGCGTGCTGGGCCCATAACCTTTTAGAAATTCAATATTCTATTAAAGCAGCAGAGCTCAGTGGACAGCAGATCTCTCGGTTAAACAAGAAGTGAATTTTTAGGATGACCACCAAAACAAATATTTGAAACTTGGTAACTAATTAGATCAGCAATTAGTGACCAACAATTATTTTGGGTTAACCAACTGGATAGGATTCGCAATCTCACAAACATAAAGTCAACATGAAAAAAAGTCCTGAGGCCCACAGGACCGAGTTACTTCTTATATTTATCTATTATTAAAGTATTATATACATGTGTATGGGAAATGAAGGGAAATGAATAGGTAAGTAAGTTTAACCAAAAATGAAAATAAACTTGCAAGGTAAATTTAAAGATTTGGTTTTTATTTTATTTCGTAGCGAATTGTGCCAATGTTTACTGTGAATTTACGGGAAGCGTTCAGACAAGTGACGTCATTCCGTCGGTTTTGGCACTGGCTGTACACAAAATGGCGTTTCCCCTTCATCCCCATCTATGGCGGCTTCCCTGTCAAACTGAGAACTGTGCTGGGCCCTCCGATCTCGTACAATTTTGCTGAAGGGAACCCTGAAGCGTTAGCGCAGCTGGTGAGTGCTTGCATGCAATGGAATGAATGTTCAGTAGTTTATGGTCTTCACTGTGCAAGATCAAACTCAGCCGATCTTGTCATGTTCCAACGATTGGCTGGTAGGTATGGGGACACGGACCTGTGTTGGTTCCCAAGTCCCTTGTTACGGTCACTCTCATTATTGCTAATATTTGGCTTATACATGTGTCGATAAACAAATGATTACTGACTTGTATACAAAACTTAATTTCTCTCAGGAAAAACATCTAGGTACTCATGGATATGTCTGTTTTTTGCAGTAAGGGAGAATTAAGTAATTTGCATTCAGTGATACATGGTTCAAGTCTTGAAAAAAGTAAACTGCACTGACAAAATATTAGCTTTAAGAGCCACTTAGCTGATCCGGAGTCTCGGCAGCGTCAAGTGTGGCTACATACCGAAATACAGCCTCAAAAGTTATTAGCATAGAAATTAGCTTTAGGAGCCACTCAGCTGATGCCAGCTGTATGCTACTAAGTGTTAAGGCGGGTTCACATGGAGCGGAAAGTACGGATTGCCTATCATTACATAGCCTAATCTCGGTGGGGTCAAAGACAGGCTTCTTGTCTTGTTATATTGAGTGATACAAATATAGGAAACGGGATTCGATAAATGTACCATTTCCTCTGTTATTGGATTTTGCAGGCAAATTCAAGTCTATGTTTATCTTGCACAAGATGCGATTGAGTGATAGGGTGTACGGTGTTGGAGATCAATCCAGGTGACGGCCTTCATCTAGATATAGGTCTGTGTCCATCACTTTCTTGTTGTTCAAATATCATACTGTAAACCTAGTCTTATCACGTACAACCACACACAAACTATCAGGAACCAGTTCCAGTGACTTTGGGGGACTCCAACGTTACACAGGTCTGTCGTGCATTGGTGGCATTCCTGCAAAAAAGATTTAGGCCCTATCTTCCCTTCTGTTATCTCCTCCAGTTGCCTGCAGTCGAGGAGAATGTTGAACCCACACGATCTTCCAGGATACTTTGACTCGTTGGTTTTCACAGTCATACAGATGTAAGGCTTGACTCGAATGTGGATCCTCTGAGTTCCTCCAGGCAAGTGGGCTCCCCACCAGTCACTGCCGCCTGTAACCATCACAAACAATTGTTTTCTGGACTGGTTATCATTTTAAAAAGTGATTCTTGCCATGTTATTCTTGCCAAGTAGAATTGCAATGAGTTAACGTGACTAAACGAGTAGTAGTGCATGCACTATGCACACTTGCTGTGGTGTATAGTTTGTATACTAGTTGGTGGTATAGTTTGTACACAAAGACTTTGTACTAACTGATCTGCCTTGGCTCAACATTCGAACTGGTTCCCGATTGAAAAATCATTTTAGCTGCTGTGTGGAAATCGGGATTTATCCTCATTCGAGAGTCATAATAAATGTCACAGTCAACTATGTGTGAACTCGCTTTCACGTAGGGGTCCTTGCCGCAGTATGGAATTGGTTTGGTGATATGGTCCTCCTCGTATACTACTCCATTCATGTACTCGTACTTACAGAAGAAACATTTTAGCCCAAACGTACATAAAACAGCCTCTAAAATGAGAACCAGTGGTAAAATATTGGAAAGTCCCATACTATTTTCAATTGCTACAGAACTTTAACATTACTCAGTAAGAGTTAGGGATGGCCATCGATAGTATCAAAATAGCTATTTCATATCGATAGTGCATAGTCCGATGGTATTGATAATCGATACTTGAGTAACCAATAGTTTTTGACTTTGATTTTTTTTAATCCCATACCTATATCAAACATTTCTAAAACTGTTGAGTCGAATGAGTGTTATGGGTGAACTAGTAGAGCTTTCTACTAGTTCCATGGGCGTTGTAATCCATGGCGTCGGCATGGACAGGAAAACGGAAAGAAGGATAAGGGGAACCCTTTGTGTTGATTTTGATAAGCGTGAGTGTAGGTGTCTCTGTCGTAATTTATGTTTAAAATGTCTGTGTAGTAAACAAGTATGTACTGATGTTTAAATAGGTATGCGAACTATAGTCAAAAACTCATTGCCAGGAAATTGACATTACAGTTGGGCTTAGGTACCTACCTATTTACTCAGTTTTAATTGAATGTTTTTTCAATCGATATTTTAGTAAATATCGATATTATTGATCGATGCTATCGGTTGAAAAAAGTATCGATACTGAGCTAGGTACGATAAATATCGTAATCAATAGCTTACCTCTGATACTATCGAATATCGATATGTTGGCTACCGATGGCCATCCCTAGTAACAGTTCGCCCACAATGTCAACGATCATCACTCACAATCTCAACTTATTATTATGATGACCTTAGGTGTCAAATCGCCTAGTACTTCGACACACTACTTAATCTTGAATAACGTGTACACTGGTAAATCAATTTGACTAATTGCTACTCTTTCTTTCAGGCTGCAAAAGGAATAAGTGATTTGATCGAGCAACACCAGAAACTTCCTGGATCGATACTGCGAGGACTCATAGAAAGGGTACACATGTCACCAAAAACAAAAACGCAGTAGACTAAGTTAGTCGAAAGCCTGATTTTTTAATTTTCTTTAAATTTTATAGATTTGGTGTCGTAATATTTGAAAGAATAAAATCTGCGGTCTTGATGGTAAGGGTTCAGGGAGTGGCCTTAAAATGTATTGCAATCAAATACTTAAGTAGTGCTTATTGACATTGAAATTATCAAATGATAAATCGTGATATAACCCATCGTAGCATGACATTGTGATATCCCCATCACCACTGTTAGTAGGTACATTCCTCCCGATTTGTAAATCATTGTGTTCTATTCTTTTGTGTTTATACAATTGTATAACTCAAGTAATGAATATATGGTAAAAGGTTGTTTGTATATTATGAAATGTAAATAGAGTTATTACAACGTTCTAGTTTTGTTTGTTTCCTATTATAAAACAAACTGTAACCCCTCGGAAGTAGAAGGAATCGCTCATATCCCCAAGAAGCTCTGCAAATTCTTGACACAACGGTTTATTATCTTCTTTGTACAGATTGGACGGTGTTATGGAACAAGGGTTCAAGCGACATTTTTCAAATTTTCGAGGAATTCAAAGTAAAGTTTTTGATCAATAATAATAATTATTATTGATCAAAAACTTTACTTATTATAATTATTATTGTCACGTTTCTAGGGAGTTGTGCTTGATTCATGAAGTGGAGGATGTCAGTAATAACTCATTTTGAAGTGCCTAACATGCCTGTTGCGTCAAATTTGAAAATTCCGATTTTCAAGCGTCTATGTAACATAGACTTTCCGGCTAACCGTCATTCCAACTTAAGCGACATTCTATGGCGTTTAGACTCTTTTTAGAGACAAAAAACTGGATCCAAGCACCACATAATGAGCCATTCCAGATTTCGCAACAAGAGTATCTCCAGGCTATAAGTATTTAATTTTTAGCGCGCGCTTTCCCACGAGAAAGGTAGTTCGTAAGAACATACGAGGATACTTCATCAGATTTATTTATCCTAATTTATATACATTTTAGTTCACCACCATACTACCAGCAAAACAGTTTTACTATTATCAACTTTATACGTATTATACCAGTTACGTACACGTACTTCGAACCTTTCGATAAATTGATAATGCCATATATTATACACTTTTGATCGGTCAAATTCATGGTACCCTCAATTTATAATAATAAACTATTTTATGCACTTTTATTCGTTTTGGCATTACTTTATCTTTAGACTTGTAATTTAACAATAGGTCTATAGATGAAGAAAGCAAATAATTATGCGATTGAAATACGTACTTGGAAATCGATTATTTGCTTTCGATTAATTGAACATCAATTATTAGCTTACGATTAATCATTAGATGTTATAATCGATTATTTCGTTCCGATGTTGCATCCCTACTCCAGATGGTCTTAGAATATTCTTTAAGAAATACACACTATCTAATATGTACTTACTGAAAACTATACCGTTCTATTTGAATTTTTCGAATTATGAAATTTTCAAAATTCGTTTTGAACCCCTTCCCCTCTACTTAGGGTTATGAAAAGCTTCGAGGCTTTTCGTAAATTTAGCACAACGCTAACTGGGTAAACTGTTGCGGACGGACTGATTGATTTTTTTGAATCTACATATCGCTCATATACTTGGAAAACCTCGTATGTCCGAAAAGTTTGGGTTGGAAAAAAACTCGTAAGTCTGAAAATCGTTCTTATAAAATATATTATTTAATTAATTAGGCTATTGAGACCCATTCCTCTGTTTTTGATACATTAGTGACTCTAAAGTGGACCACGTAATAACAAATTACTCGTCTCAAACGCATAAGGATAGAAGTTATGAAGTTTTTTTTGTCTCCTGAAAAGTTGACCTCTCCAGACATACACGGTTTTCCAAGTATATGAGCGATATCTTGAAACGTAAACCCTGAAATTTTGTAAACCCTCAAGGGTGTTAGAAACTTTTTTTACTTAGGTCGATTTTAATCTTTGATAATGAACCAAAATTTGATTTTTTTCTTCAATTTTACCTATCCACTACTCTTATAATATAATAATATTTTATTCGTCCATGGACAGAATAAAATTCTTAATAAGAATATTATTCTGTCCATAGAAGATTCCTTCTTCCATGATTCTGTCTTCCACGCCAGAATCAAAACAACCGCTGTCACGATGGAACTCACATTCCAAAGACAACAAAAAGAAGAGAAGGTTATGGCAGCTAGAGAAACACACACACACATTTATGATAACGAATATTTTCAATCATTTTCATGAAATTCAAGGAGTAGGTACCAACTATTACCCATCTTGAAATTGTTGTCAAATGCTCTCCTCCTGGTAAGTTTTTTTTTTTTCAAAGATAACACAATACCTACTTTCTTATGAATAGAATCTATAATGCCAACATACCTTGGTCCTGCCGAGTAAATTCCTCCAGCTACTTGACAGGGGTTTAGAGAGTGGCGTTTTGCTGTTATGTGTGTTGGGTGGTACCTAGTAGATTTCTGCTTGACATAGCAAACCCAAATGGGATCAGAAGGTGGGAAGGGTGGCGGAGGTTTGAAAATTAAAGCACAATGAGAGGGCGCCCGGGTTTGAAAACGTTCCTGGTTTGGGCCCTTGGGATTTGGAGATAACGATGGTTTTGGGCCCGTGGAATAAGCAACGAAACTCGTTCAGTACAGGGTCTAAATTCGTCGGTCAGAAGGATATAAGTTCGTCGTACATACATTTTGAATGAAAAAATTCTTTCCCCATAGCTTTCTTGCGTTTCGTCATCTCCCGGACCTCCATATCCGCCACTGACTCTGGTAAGCTTTGCCAGTATTTCTTTGGTTTATTGACTGCCCTACGCTTATCTTCACAACATGCATCAGGCCCAAACCCGACGCTGTTCTCGAGCCCTAACCCCATGCATTATCAGAGGCCTTTCTCCCGGAGTAATCACAATAAGTACAGTTCGAAATATTTCAATGGAGCCACAACCATAAAGAGCGTTTTGGAAAATATGCTAGGTATAACATTCTACCTGCTCTGAAGCTTGAGAACTTGAACGAGACGACAGCTTGTCGTCAGTGACACTAGACGTGAAGTTATAGTGGAACCGTTTCGATATCACCGGAATAAACTTTATTCAATAAAGTAATGTAAACGCCAGTTCTGGCGTGGGCTTTACGTCCGACTGCCATGCCAACGTCCTGATCACTCTAGACGTGATCAGCTGCCTTCTTATGGGGAATCATGGTTTCAATTCAAATAGGACATGGTAAACCATTCTAGGTAAGTTATGCTTATTAGCAGACGAATATCACATCAAGATTTCTGTATGAGTGAATACCGAATTGGAATTGTAACACTGGAATAGATTTAGTTGCATAGGAGTAAACTAAAATCGGATCTCGTTTTGAAATTGTTCATTTCCTGTGTAATTGGTTGGTTGGTCATCACCCAAAGTATGTAAATAGAAGTGGCCTACTGCAGACCTCTAAAACACAAATAACCTGGGTTATGACTCGATGTTTGTACTGATGTAATGATCCATTTTGCAGGTTTTACTAAGTGGTGAGATCGTACAGTTGAAATGACTGAGGATGCAGTCGTCATTCGGGCAAACCCTGCTCGGAAGGTGTTTCGACCGCAAACGAAAACCCTCAACAAAATCCCACCAGACATTCTTGAGAATCCGGCCCTCAATTTGGCCATTCAGCAGCTTCCGTCGAACTACAATTTCGAGATTCATAAAACCATTTGGAGGATCAAGTTCCTCGAGGCAAAGAGAGTCGCAGTTCAGATGCCTGAAGGGCTACTGATGTTTTCATTCCGTTTGGCTAATATTATTGAAGAGGTGAGTTTTTGAATAAGTTCAATTTGTAAGCTATTTTTGATTTCATGGTTACTAAGCTGCGTTCACATGGATGCCGAAACTGCGTTATGCGTAAAGGTGGGGAAAAGTATTTCGTGGACAAGGAACACGGCAGCCAAAATCCGTTTCATCACTTGATCCATAATGTATCTAGATCACTTGATCTATCTGTGTCAGTTTTCCGTTCCATGTGAACCTTGCTTAAGGATGTCACCTTTTCTCATTTTTCTGTCCTGGATGTCAACCGCCAAATTATACAAAGCGTTCATGTGTAAGTAACCTCCCTGTCAAATGTTCTAGTTCACTGATGCAGACGTTGTAATTATGGGTGATGTCACCTACGGCGCTTGTTGTGTTGACGATCTGACCGCTAAAGCCCTAAGATGCGACTTACTTGTGCACTACGGTCACTCCTGCCTTATCCCAGTTGACCGCATGAGCGATATAAAGTGCCTCTACATCTTCGTAGACATAAAAATAGACAGCGTTCATTTTCTGGAGACGGTCCGCCTCAATTTCTCTAAAACGGACAGGTTGTGCTTTGTGAGCACGATCCAGTTTGTTACCACGTTACACGCTGCTGCTAAAGAACTGAGGGCTGAAGGTAATGATTAATGCACAGTTTTCTTGTCCATACAAGTGGCATTTCCGATATTTTAAACTGTTATCAATTTAGCTATGCGTGTCAGAAATAGCAGTGCGCAATTGAGAAAGAACTCAGCACATTCTTGACACAATCTTCTTTGTACAGATCACCCTTCTGTCTAGATCACTAAATGATAGAATAATTATTATTATGAATTAACATTAATTATTAATAATTACACAGGCCCACAAAAAAGAAAAGTGGTCTGTCCTTTTGAAGAGACCCACCTATTCCCATGTATTCTTCGACGCTGAATCCGAATCTGCACTCTAAATGTGTGGCCTTGTCGATTTTGACGAGATAATCTCGAAAACCCTCACAAAAAAACATTTTAACATGAATAATGTTTTTGCGGTGGCCTACCAGAGTTGAAAAGCGTAACGAAGTTTAAGTCACGAAATTATGTCACGAAGATTTTTAATGATTTTCACGTACAACCGAGCCGTTTCTAGGGAAATGAAACTTCTTTAGTTTTCAACGGACAAAAATCGTTCTCCATTCGTTGGAAAGCCTTTAATTTATGCATAAATTATATACTGCCAAAACCGCTGTAAATAAGGAAAAGGGGAAACGGGACGCAAAAACATTATTCATGTTTTGCATAGCAAATACCTCGTTCTATACAAAGTATAGAAGAGAAAAGATCCGAGGGGTCCAGGGGGGCTTGCCCCCCCTGGCGAGGCGCGAAGCGCCGAGTTTTCATAATTTTTCGAGGCTAGAGAAAAAACAAACGGTGATACGATAAATCCGCTGCCATTGTGTCCTCTGGAGCGACTAAATTACAAATCTAACATGATATTCGTGATCAGCAATCCCTAAAACCCCCGGTAGATGAATTCCAGGACACTTCCGATGCAGTGCCCGGTTTTCGAGCTATATCATAGCTATAATATTATGTCTAAAAAAAAATTTTGAAATAACAATTTCGACGTATTTTGTTCAGTAGAATCCAGTTCTAAAGTCCAATTTATCCTATCGCCGTTTGTTTGTTTTTTTCTAACCTCAAAAAACTATGAAAAAATGAGATATTGTAGTGTTTTTTGGGATTATCTCGTCAAAATCGACTGGGATCACACATTTAGAGTGCAGGTTCGGATTCAGCGTTGAAAAATGCATAAGAATAGAGGTGGGTCTCGTCTAAAGAACAGACCACCTTTTTTTGTGGGCATTTATAGCTATTTATAGCATTTATAGCTAGCGAGATATTGTGGGTTACATGGTTAGCTTTTTGATATTTCCTTGATGAACTATCCAGAGGGCACAGTGCTAATGAAGCAACATCATTTTTTCATTCCGGTTCAGCCGATTTTGGGCAATTTTGAAATTGGGGGGTGTTAAAAACATTTTTCATTTAGTCGATTCCAATGGTTCATTATCGAAGATAATAAACCAAAAGGCTTTACTCACTGTTTTAGTTCTTCTTATAACTCACATTCTGCACTCAAGAATAATACATACGTGAGGTTTGTACGAGGTTGTTATGTAACCTTGCGTCAGGAGTTGAATGATGATTTGAATCAAGAATATTTTCTAAACATCCTGCTAATTTCAACACCTCTATAAATAATTTATAAAATTATATAAAATAATTTTCCAAGTGAAATTTCCAGATCAATTTCCTAATAATTAGGAAATTGATCTGGAAATTTCACTTGGAAAATTCCAAATGTGAATCGAAAATTGTGGCCGCAACTCTATACTTATTATAATTAGTTATTAATCAATTGTTCTATTTCAGGATACCAAATTACAATTCCTCAAACGAAACCTCTTTCACCCGGTGAGGTTCTTGGATGCACGGCTCCAAGCGTTGCAGATGTTGATGCTCTTGTTTACCTTGGCGACGGAAGGTTTCACTTGGAGGCTGCCATGATTGCTAATCCAAATTTGAAAGCTTACAGGTAAGTCCATGAGAGGGCAGTAGTGCTGGATTAAACAAGCCTTCAGAGAAAGACCGCTAAATTATCACCAACCTTTCAAATTCATTATGGAGTTGCTAGGAGACACGGTCGAATCATGCTCAAGAGGCTCTTTGCTGACGGGTAGTGCAGCAGCATGAGCGCTCTTGGCGGCAAACCGCTGCACCTTATCAGTTTGCGCGAAGTGGACATATTATTATACCTGTTATCGATTGATATAATATATTATGGACTACGGCTTTCTAAAGCAACAAAAAGTCACATGCTGGCTGATTTGGGACACCATAGACAAGATGGCTGCCTGTATAAAAATAGATACCTAGAACTACCAAATTGCACAAGCAGAGCAAGTGAGAGGGCGTTGTCCAAAGAATTATGTGTTTTTCTTTTATTATCACATCTGAGTAGTAGGTTACATGAAGATATCAACTCTTTACTTTCTACTGGATCAAGATGTATACGTCGCCGTAACGATACAATGAGATACCTACGTCTGCCGTATGGTACAGCTGACACACGGCAGCTTTATCTCCTAGGAACTCTCTATTGTCTCTTCAGTTCAGCTGTACCCTTCACGACCTCGTGTTGTTTTGCTTTTGCTGCAGGTACGACCCTTATGAAAAGAAATTCACAGCAGAAACCTACGATTTTGATGTGATGTTTGCAAAACGCACAGCCGCCATTGATGAAGCCAAATTGGCTGGAACCTTCGGCCTTATTCTTGGGACCCTCGGCCGACAAGGGAGCGTCAATGTTCTGAACAATTTCAAGGTACAACTTCCTACTTGTATTTTAACATTGCAATTTTATCATACAGAGAATATACTGTGACTGTAGAATTCATTTTCGTCTCTTCAACATTCTTCCCTTACATTTTTCAGTGTCGTCTGAAAGACAGAAAGTTTGTCCAGTTGCTTCTCTCGGAAATATATCCTGGAAAATTGGCTCTTTTCCCCAAAGTAAGCTGACAAGGTTCCACGCAGGTATTTACTTATATTTCTTGTATATTGGCGCACCATCATGTCTGTGTACTGTAATAGGTGGCTTGTCTACATGTAGCCGATTTCAGCTTGGCAAAAGTATTTTGACAAGTCGATATACCCAAAAAACGTCGAATGTATGCTCTCAACGCCTTGTTCAGATAATTTTGTAAACACCCTCCGCCATATGCCTTAACGCCAATTTATTTCATTTACCAACTCGAAAAATATGTGACGACTGCCTTTACTCAAATACTTTCTTCGAACATATTTGGCTAGACATTGGAACCTTGACTCAGTCTCAACATCTTACCTGTTCATAGTATCGACATGGTGATATTAACCAAATTTTGTTTTATTACAACTTCAAACAGGTGGTTATTTTTCAATTTTCAGTTCTGAATGTTTTACAGTGTATGCCGATGGCTAGTGTAATTTCTGAAACTAATATAATACTCTCAGAAATTTTGTTTTTTGATAAACACCATTGAATGAGATTGAAATTACGGTCATCTAATGGTCATTAAATAATGATACATCATCAGCCTCTTCCAGTGATTGTGGATATCTTCTGTTGTAGGATAGAATAAGGTGTTGGGAGGCTTACTATAAATGAAGCACCTCGACCTAATTAGATCTATAATAGATCTAATTAGGTCGAGGTGCTTCATTTATCACAGAAGAGCTCTAATTACAGGGTGGGCACAATAATTGTGCCCACCCTGTAATTAGAGCTCGTCTGTGAGCTCCAGTTGTTATACCAATGTAGGGCTAGTTACACCATCTCAGGGTAAATTACTTTCCCCTGACCGCTGGAAAAGATTATTAGCGTACCCTCGATACCATCAAGGCTTCCTGTGGGGCCTTACCTGAAATCTTTGGAACTTTCCAGAAGGCAGCTAGGTGAAGGAAGGACACGCTCAACGTCAACCCTACTTCTAGTAGTTTTAAACTTGTAGTACCATATAAAAAGCTTATAAATAAACTTCTTTGAAGAAGAAAGCTCGTTTTCACCAGGGTGTAAAGCTCCTTCTATATTGTGGTTTCCGGGTTTCCCGGCATGTGGGCATTCTCTGTGAACTCGTAATTGTTCATGACATGAACAATTACATTGTAGTGCCGTACTTGTTGATTGTGTGTTGTCCTTGATTTTTCCTCTTTTGCTGCCTTTATTTTGCTCCAGTTGTTGTTTGTGGCCGTCATAACCTTTTTTCCAGTAGGTACTTCACTGTGCTTTTTTTGTGAAAAACCCGATGTCTCATTGAGGTCTTCTGAATGCAGGTGGAAGCATGGATACAAGTCGCCTGTCCACGCCTTTCAATCGACTGGGGATCGCAATTCCCTCGCCCGATCCTCTCGCCATGGGAAGCCGCCGTCGTTTTTGGACAAACAATTGTCAAGAAAGGTCCGGACGTCATCACTTCCCTTCCAATGGACTTCTACTCAGGGGAGCCTGGAGGACCCTGGGCACCTAATTTCAAGAAAGAGTGCTGTGGTAAAGGCTGCGATAAGAGTAACAATGTTTAGTGGTTGTATTGGTCATCTTATACATTTTTGTAAATAAATAAATCGAAATGAGTTACTCAACAAGTGCCCTGGTGACATTATTTAAAAACATAGTTACTCTATTGCAGAATTCCATTCTGCAAGCAATTTGCTTCAAATCAATGTCTTATTAATCAAAACTACTAATTAGGAGCACTGCTGAAGTCAGTGGTATGAGACCTCGCACGCAGGCATCTTGGCCGCTGAGCGTGCATGCTACTGTATACCATCCTGGCACAAAGGTTTGGAAAGTTGACGATAACAGCTCTTTGTAGGAGATGGACCTCAGAAGCACTGGAACTGCCAAGGAGGAGGATGAGACGTCTGGTGGAGATGCTGACACTGGTGCTTCTGAAAACCTCTGCATAGAATCGGAGTATACGTGGGACATCTACTTTGCGGAGAGGATGACGAAAGTGCGTTTCATCTCCTCCTTGAGTGCCCAGCATTTGAAGCTCGACTGTAGAGATTGTCTGCAAACAACTTGTTAGGGGCGATCATCAGTCATGTGGAGTGTGTGGACTGGACCCACAGCCCATAGGTTGGTCTACAGGGCAACGATCCTCCCAATTCCCAGGTTTCAGTGCGGTGGGTGGGGATAGGCCCCACTCTGGGTTCCTGACTCTCTATCGATCGTTCATTAAAACAAAATGTCTACTTTCATTTTGTGTTTCAGACACTAAGGAATCGATTTAATTCTGTGTACCCAATCCTTGTAAACGCCATCATAAGAAAATGGGTGAAACTAGACTGAAAACCGCCAACCGGACCTTTCTATCTCAATCTGTTCCCAAGATATCGCACCTCAAGCATAGGTGTGTGACAAGTCAGAAATCCTAAATGTTGGGAAAACAAGGGGGCAATTCCTCATAAATTAACAATCTGACGAGTGACACCTCATTTGAAAGGTTTTTTTTTTTTTTTTTTTAATGCTGAACACGATGGTGACTTCAGAATGGCGAAATCTCATTCCGTTGTCAAACTGGAGCATCTGAAGATGAAGAAACAAGAAGTGGTAGTTACTAGATATGATCTTCATGGTTATTCTGCTCTAATCTGATGACGGAATGCGGTATCGCAATTCTGACTTCACCGTCCTGTTTACAGTTGAAATGTCGAAAAGCTGAGGGGGGGGGGGGGGGGGGCTCTCAAAAAATGAAAGTCTGTCAAGTGACCCCTCATTCTAAAGGTTTTTACACGCTGAATACGATCGTGAAGTCAGAATTGCGATACCTTATTCCGCTCTCAAACTGGAGCACTTATATAAAAGCCATATAACGGTTTATGAAATTTTGAATTCAAATCCGAATTGTTGTTTCATTGGGCGTATTTTTATTAGGTCAATCGATTGCGAGAGAGCCAGAGATTGAAAAAATCGGATCGTAAGTGAACCGTGACCCATTTCCTATTATCAATCCGCGTTTCCAATAATAAATTAATTGTTTCCCGATTATAAGATTAAATTCTAGGAGAGATTTCAAGGACCTCTCGTGCAAAATATGAGCTTAACAAGGTCTTTTGTCATAGTGAGGAGCCAAATTCAATCGACACGGTTACGTCATCACCAGATGAAGAAACCAGCGTCCATTTGCCGTTCGATCGCGAGTGTCAAGGTTGACTGATTGTAAAACACTCGTATTTGTAATCGATCCAATAGCCCAGTCGTTGTAGATACCAAAACTCTGCAAATTCATGACAACAGTTTATTATCTTCTTTGTGCCGATTACCCTTCTGTCTAGATCACTGAATGGTAGATTGATTATTATTATTTGAAATACTTACGCAAATTTGGTATGTAGGTATACCTATTAGGTAGGTATGAGAATTCCTCGTAATGTACCCTAGGAAGCCTTCCCCCCTAACCCTGGGGGGTTCAAAAAACATTAATTTTTCAAATCCCCTCGTCAACAGCTTTGAACCCATAGATTATAATTACAACCGGTATATATACCTACTATAGACTGAAGCCCACATTCCTATGCCAAGAAGCCGAGGAAGGAAGAGGAACAGGGATTCAAAGTCGACTCTAACAAGAGAGTCCACGACCTCAAATGGCACCTCAACCGCCCTCACTTCACTCGTCTCAAACATCCCCGACGTATGCAAATCAACCTAGTCAGAGGGTGATTAACGGCAAATCAAGGCAATCAGCGGCAAATCAAGGCAATCAACGGCAAATCAAGGCATTCAACGGAGGCCAAACCGACCCATGGACAGCAAGGCCAGAAGTGACAAGTAGTGGGCGAGAAGTCTGACTCTCTGTACTTTTTGCCGACCATCTCCTTCACTTGGGGGGGGGGGGGGGGGGTGGCCGATACTTTAACAGTTATCATTTCGTTTATTACTTTATTTTATTTCCCACATGAATCAACTTTACTACAAAAATGGAGATGAGTAAAAATCAATAATTGATTATTGCGTTCCGAATCCCAACGAGATCACATACCTACTTGTATTATTTCACGGCCACGAATTAAATACTTGTAATGAATGACTTGCTGAGTTTCCTCTGGTCTCGGGGGGGTTAGGCAATATGCATAATATGCAATATGGGGTCTGTGTTTCCACAGCCGTCTATCCCCAGAGCGGTCGAACAAAAAACTCGAGAACAGAGGATCAGCAAACCATCACATGTGATGTATGTATACCTACTAGAATTAGAAAGTCCACTTTAGAGGGCACCTCGGGTTCAAGAAACATTTATATTTCAAATCCCCTTGCCAACAACGTACATATAAAACAGTAGATTTTAATCGTAAAATCTAGACCTCCTCCCCCACCACACGCGTTCAAAGATTGGCTAACCTGCGTTAAGTCGCACTTCTCTGCAAAAACACGTTTGTTGGTCTCTTGACTTGACCGATCCAAAATTTCTTTTTTTTTTCGTCTAAAAGCTGGTTAATTTTACTTTAAGAATTCATGTATGAAATGTTAATCAAGTCCCTTAAAATACCCACGCCACCACGCTATACAACCCGTACCTACTGTGGTGAAACCCAATTCGTTGTTTTTTTTTTCAAAAAGAGCAGAAACGCCCATGCCTATTAGGCCAAGGTCACATATCAAAATTATTAGATATTTGCCGTCGATGCCGCGTTGCGCCGTGGGTCCCCGCGCAAGGTTTGTGTGTGTTGTTCTTCTACTTCTATTTGATGAATTTTTGCTGGTCACGTCAGTTCTTTCAGTTTTTTCATTCATTTTCATTGAGCCAAGAAGCCACAATGAGCCAATGTTTTAATGAAATGTTGATTGATTTGGTGAGGGAGAGGAGACTACTGTGGGACTTGAAGGTAGGTTTGTTCCTACATGTCTACCAAAATGCGTCATACTCAACTCTAAGAAATGTACACCTCATAATTCAATTAATAATTCACTATTTATGTTAAATATGAAATGATTGCAGGAGGGAACTGAGATCAACTGAGATTATCGTACGGCTCATTTATATAAAACCTAAAAAAAATTACATTTATGCACGTTCATAAATACAAAATTTGAATTCTTTCAATTATTATTTATATTTTAGTATTTTTCAAATATTTTATATTTTAGTGTTTTTCGAATATTTTACTTAGTATTTTTCGAATATTTTTGATATTTTAGTATTTATCAAATATTTCTTATATTGTAGGATTTTTCAAATATTTTCTAATTCAATTTTTACAATTATACACATCATGTTCGTATTCGCTGTCTTTCATTTTAACCCTTTCAGACCTGCCTTCCGAGGAAAAACGCAAAGTCTGAGGAGTTGCTCAGGAAAAACGCATGTATATTGCAGCAAATGCGAGGTTTATCTATGTACCTATCAGTTCGGCAAGAAATTGCTTTTATAGTTTTTTTCAGGACAAAGAAATAAACGGATATCGAAATATACATGTATGAGATTTATTCTACATACCTCCGGGTTCTTGATAGTATCAGAATACACTGAAGTTAATTGTAATATAATCGTAATGAACTTAAGTAGCAGAAGTGAACTTTAGGGAAACTGATCGCAGTCGATGGCAGAGCAGAAGTGAAGTTGAGCCGGAGGTGGCAGCGTACATAGCGCCAACGACGGTTGCGGTGGTTTTAGGAACTAGGTCCACGGCCATCGGTATCCACGGAGTATGTATCACGAGAGAGGACGGATTGATAATCTTGACACTCCCCTCCAAGTCGTCATCTCGATATCCAGTATCCCGAGCAAGGCAACAAGCTTCCATTCATGACACTCCGTATTCAGCATAGCGTTCTCCGTATTGGTCGCAGCATTCTCCTGGTTCTACATATCAGTCTCCGGGTTGAGCATGGTGGTGATGGAATCGACCAAATCTTCCGACTTAGTCGATTCTAGCTGTTAATATCAAAATAGAATCTGATCAGTGTTTATACAGCATTAAATCTCTGAATTTGACAAACTTAGCATGATTTAATGGCTTAGTTAGAGTATCAGCTATTTGATCATCCGTTGAAATCCATTTAATTTGAATATTTCCATCTCTATGTTCTTGACGCACATATAAATACGACAGTCTAACCATATGTTTTAATGTAGAAGAGTCATCTACTTCTGCTAGTCTAATCGCCGGTTTAGAGTCTTCATAGATAATTGGAATTAAATTTAATCCAATCATTGTTGAACACATGGTCCTGATTGAAGCTAAGTCTCGACACGCAGTACTCATAGCTACAAACTCACTTTCAGCTGAAGAAAGAGCAACATGATTTTGACGTTTTGTGCGCCATACTACCGGATTACCAAATAAGTAGATAATATATCCCGTTGTGGAAAAGCCTCTTTCCGCAGATAATCCAAGAGAAGCATCTACATAACATTCAATGTTATTATTCCCTTTATCAGAAAACAAGAGTCCATAATTTCTAGTTCCTCTAAGATAACGCATGATCCGGATTACAGCTTTCCAATCCTTCAAAGTGAAATTTGACTGACGTCTACTTAACATATTCGTGGCATATGAGATATCCGGTCTAGCACCACCTTGCAAGTAAAGTAGAGAGCCTATTGCTTGTCTAAACGGAATGGAACTAAGATCACAAATTTGATTTTTCTCCTCCTTTTCAATCGATTTATCGAATATCATAGGAGTAGAGACAATTTTATCACTATCAGGATCAAATTTCATCAACATGTTGTCAATATGAGATTTCTGAAGTATCCCTATCGTTCCTTCACTCCGGTTTCTAATAATTTCTAAACCCAGGTATTTTCTAGGTTCCCCGAGATCAACTATAGAAAATTCCTTTTCTAAAACGCATTTAACCTGTTTAAGTTTTTGATTACTATTAGTAGCCAGAAGTATATCATCAACATAGAGTAAAAGAATAGCTATTTTGTCTCCTGATTTCCACATAAACAAACATGGTTGAAATGGGTATGGTTGGAAGTCCATCTCGTTCACAGCTTCTTGAAACCTGATATACCACCTTCTTGGTGATACCTTTAGACCATACAGCGCTCTGTGTACTTCACACACATGTTTAGTCTTAAATTTTTCATCCAGTTGTAAATAATTGTCATAACCATCCGGAATTTCCATATATACCAATTTATCAAGCGAACCATTTAAAAAGGCAGTTTTTACGTCATATTGAACCAAATCCAGGTCATATTTCGCTGCTAAAATTAATAGGAATTTTACATCTGGTAACCTTGCAACAGGAGCATAAATTTCTGATAACTCATAGTTATTATTATCAGCAAATCCTTTGACTACCAGTCTACTACGATACCTTACCGATCCGTCAGCTTCAGATTTCCTCTTATGTACCCACCGGGTTTTCATTACTTTCATTCCTTTGGGCACATCCTTTCTAGAAATGATTTTCCAGGTGTTGCACTTTTCCAGGGCCTGAAATTCTGTATTAATTGCATCTAACCAAAGATCAGCATCAGGTGCTCTTAATGCTTGAGCATAGGTTAAAGGTTCTTCACCAGAATCTTGAAGGAAAAATGTTTTATCTCCTATATCGCCTAAGTCTTCAAAGAATTCACATTCATCATTTTCATGAATAAGCACCGGATTTTGTTTGTTTTCGATGCCCTGTATGGAATCTTCTATCCTAGTTGGTATTTGAATTGAAATGGAATTATCCTCCTGATTAATATTGGTAGTTAGCTCAGAATCCTTGTTACTGGCACCAACATCACTATTAACCTCTACTGTAAATTCCGTTTGACTACCGGGTTCAAGAGCCTTATTTTCATTTTTAGTATAATCACCATAGGTTCGGTTTTCTATAAAATCTACATGTTTTGACCTAACCACCGTTTTATTTTTGTAGTGCAATAGATGGTATCCGGTTTCACCACATTCTAACAAGAATCCTAAGTTTGCTTTGGGTGCAAATTTAGAAGTGGATTGAGTATCCAAGATATAAGCTTCACATCCAAATCGTCTGATATATTTTACCGTAGGGGCATGATTTAATACAAGCTCATAGGGGGTTTTAAAGTTTATCGACCCATTTGGAGTTCTATTATGAATATAGATTACATGTCTCATGGCATAAGGCCAGTAGTGAGTCGGAATACCTGAAGAGATGAGATTGACCCGGATTTTCTCTTCCAATTCTAAATTTTGCCTTTCAGACACGCCGTTTAATTGAGGGGTGTAAGGCTCGCAAGCAGTTAATTTTATATTTTCTCGTTTAAGCAAAGCATTCATTTCACTAGTTTTATATTCTAAACCCCCATCCGTTCTAATTTCTGAAACCTTAGTTTGGGGGCCTTTTAATCTCCTGATTTCTTCTAGACAAGAAAGCAAAGCTAAGTTTACTCTAGTTTTGTTGCCTATTTCGTAAGCAAATACATACCTAGAGGCATCATCCGTAAATGTAACAATATATTTAGCTTGAGACCTATATGCCACCGGTTTTAATGGTCCCAAAAGATCGCTATGCAAACGATGAAATACAATATCTGATCTATGTCTTTTACTAGTGAATGGCTTGCGTTTGGCTTTAGCCATTTTGCAATCAGGACAGTCTAAGATATTAGTATCAAATTTGACTCCTTCCAACTCCGGAATTTGTTTACCCGCTATCTTTAAATATTTTAGAGAAGCATGATTTAGTCTGTAATGCCATCCTAGACCTACATCGTTTCTAAATTGCAAAGTTTCATCCTTTTTAAACTTCTTTGGGTCAGAACTCCCCTCTAAACTGAGCCCCGGTTTCTGAATTTTTCTTTTAATTCCGGTTTTGTTTACATCTTTAGTGATTTTATCTACCGTATTTGTTTTCGCCGGATTTTCATCGCTTTCTGACTTGGTCATCAACGAATTTCCTTGCACCAGACTGAGTATCCTTAATTTTTCATCCTGATTTGCATTTATCATAGGAAGCGAAAAGGACAACCACCAAAAACGTCCATCAAAACTACCGGTTTTTAGAATGTCCCCTGAACTCGGATCTATAATTTCTAATTTATTTTTATCAAATTTCGCACTTAATCCTTTTTGCATTTGTTTCCTAATAGAAAATAGATTTTCTACTAGTTCAGGTGCATACAGCACACCTCTTAAAATCCCAAATTTCTTTAGTTCATCGTTATAATATATTATATCACCTGATTGTCTAATGATTAAGTCCGATTCCTTACTACTATTTGCACACGATATCCTGATTTCATTATGCAAATTTACTAAATTAGAAAATACCTTCTTATCCTTAACTATGTGTTCAGTAGCACCACTATCAGCTATAAACCTTAATTGAGGTAATTTACCATCCAACAATGACATCTCCGAGCCCCAAGAATGCATTGCTGAGGGCGTTTCCTCGGAATTAGGCCTGGGTACAGCAATGGCAGCCATCGTATTTTCGTCATCGTCATTATCATCATCGGATTCTTGTGCTGCATAATGAGCTCCGTCTGAGGTTGTTTTACTCCGGGTTTTTGAAACAACACTCCTCAATCTGTTCTGTGCTGGAGTCCTAGAGCGAGCTTTAGAGGTTAGGCGGTCAGTTTCCGAGGATTTGGTCAAGTTTTTTTTTCTGTTTAATCTGAACGTGTCTTTTGTGAAGGGGAGTATACACGTTAGAACCAGCCTTGTGTCTCCGGATATCTTTAGTGCGACTGGTTAAGGGTTCAGTGCAACTCGCAGACAGATGTCCAAAGTTTCCGCAGTTATAGCACATCTTCTCCGTATTCCTGCAAGTTTTACTAGTGTGACCCTTAATACCACAGGTGTAACAGGTAAGGTCAATAGGTTTCCAGTTTTTGTTTTTGGAAGGTTCACCGGATTTCCAATTTGCTTTTCTCTTGAAAGTTTGCTTTCTTGAACTGGTTCCGATCATAGCACTACCTTGATTGCCAGCCCTTTCTCTTCTATTATTCTCCATGATCATGTCGAATTTTCTATGTATTCTGTCGAATATGTCACGGGTTTTTAATAGCGAGCCATCTAACAGAGCATCTTCAGCAATTCGTGGGCACGTCTCAGAAATAGCATTCACTAAGTTTCTCCGGATTGTCTTCTCGGTCAATTCAGCTTCAGGACATCTCCTGATATCCGTGACGAGTCGCTCGAATCTGTTCTGGAACTCTAATGCCGTTTCCGTCTCCGGGTTGAATCTAATATTCATTAGTTCAATTTGCAGGGCATGCTCCTTGGCTTGTGATGGAGGATCTACCGTATTTTCAATTATCCTCATGGCTGCTAAGGGTTCGGTTTCATCGTTGATCAGTGCCTGTAGTCCCTCATTGACATTGGACATGATGTAAGCCAAAATCAAGCTTTTCATCTGGTGCAGTTCCCTTTTCGTGTAGCAATCCGGAACTTCCGCTTGAGGATCGAGCAGGAAAGAACAGTCGTTACTTTCAAGGTCTAGCATAACTCTTCGCTTCCACACTACTACAGAGCCTTCATTAAGGGGATTATGACCGGGTTTCAGATTCAGCATTGGTGGTCTATAATCATCTTGAGCGTACCTTCGTCTGGGTTTTTGCACGTTCACACTGTCCCTGTTCGTATCCGTTCTTGAAATAGATGGCACACCTTCGGTCTGATTAGGATTAACACCGGATTCCGTATTTGAGACCTCGTCAGTGACCATTATTTCATCGCCGTGAGTACGACACACCGGGTTGGTTAGCGTGGACGCCAAAGCGTTAATCCTTAAAATGGACTCCTCAGAAACCTGCCGTATTTGATCCTTGATTTTATCAAATTTGCTTGCGTATTCCTTTTCAACCTCCCGCCTAACCACTTCACTCCTCTTTTGGATCTCCTCCTCCACGATTCTCCTTATTTCGTCAGAGTTCATTTTTCTCTGAAACAGATAATGTTACAGCACCAGATTAAGTCTATATTTTGCTCCTTGTTAAATGTAGTTTTACCTTAATCCGTAATAAACGAATCTTAAAAGACACCGAACTAAAATGACTCCGTGAGTTTAATACTCGTTGACATATCGTTAAATTACATTCTTACTTAAGCACCGCGCACGCCTTATTCTCTCCGAAATACTATTTTTGTCCCCAGGTCTGGAATTCGCTCACCTTGCGTCCCGAATCGTGATTTTTCGGGTTTTTAGTGTATAAAACACTGAGTGAGGTTGCAGTTACGGGGATGTTCGATCCGCCCCGCTATCCATGTCTGTATCCGTTCTCATAGAGATACCTTACCAGACATAGACGCGCTGTGCGTCGGTAACAGGGCCTGAACAACTAGCTTACACCTCAGCGACACGCACACACATAAATAAATTATGCTATGACTATCCCGCTGGTAAAACCCAATGTGAAAAATGCACGATTCATTACATGTTTCATCTCAGAGACTAATTCCAACCTATATCTTATTTCAAACTTTATTCGAAAACTCCGGGTTTGTTAAATTTAAATAAATCGGATTTTAGTTTCTTAAATCTCATTATTTATTAGCTTCTGCATTCAGCCGGGTTACTTCTGCTTGCCATCTGCGATACTTTAACTTTCCTGATTCTGCAACATCATACTGTTATTAATTTAAATACTTTACTTCTCTAAATTCACACACCACACTGGGGACGTGAGCAAATTCCGACCTCGTTAGGTCCCTAGGCTTTCATGCAGAATAGTGTCTCGTGTTTGCGACCGGTTTACCAGTAGAAAGAGGCACACCGCATTAATTCCGAACTAATGTCAGCACTCCGGGTTAATACCAAGCTAGATATTTATCGAGTGGGTTTTCTTTTTTTTCAACTTATAAATACCGTAACTTAGCACCTTAGTTAATTTAAATGTATCAAGGTAACACTCCCGCCGTATTCAGCCAACAATGTAAACAAAACATTCACCGAACTCACTATTTTGAACAGGAATCAACCGTGATCATCTGTTTTGTCTTCATGACATCCTTGTTACTACCGGTATAATTTTCTTACATGCACGAAATACACCACATATTAAAAGGAAAAGTCAGTAGTTCCACCTTATTGCAAAGAAAAGGTTCAATAATGATTCTAGCTATCAGTGGAAAATCAATTTGTTGTGATAACGAACAACAATCGATAATGCTGATAGAATGTTACTTTGATACTATAATTTCGATCGATTAATCGATTCTTCGTTGAATATTCGAATCCGGGTTTTATCATGAGCCGTTTTTTCCGTATTCCCCACTTCGATAACTGTAACCTACCTTAATATCGATTTACATACATCGATCTTCTCTTTCTACCGACGCTCTAACGCATTTCTTTTTATGCGCCTCCTTACTAATTTTTCTCGAGATGGAATAGTTATCACCCGCACTCTCCGAAATTTAAGAGCGATTTTCATCGATAAAACTGAGTTTTTCATCGTTATATCCTGCTAGACTTACGGACCATCGACTTGACTCGGGAAGCACACTCAGTTAAATATTGCATCATCCTTTTTTGAAGCAAAATGTCCGCCGCCATTTTCCTCCTGATTTATGAAGCTCTCACCTGCATTTTCTCCGTTGTGCTTCCCGTCCGGATTACAGAGAAGAAAACTAGTATACTTCTCTAACTATTCCATAAAAACTATAACAACGAGCTTCCAGTTGTTATTTCCTGATTCGCACCGGATTCTCGAGAAAAATCACGAGCACTATTTCTCTGCATGGGACGGCTCACCCGTTCGCCGGCCCACCTATGTTAACATTTCAGGACAAAGAAATAAACGGATATCGAAATATACATGTATGAGATTTATTCTACATACCTCCGGGTTCTTGATAGTATCAGAATACACTGAAGTTAATTGTAATATAATCGTAATGAACTTAAGTAGCAGAAGTGAACTTTAGGGAAACTGATCGCAGTCGATGGCAGAGCAGAAGTGAAGTTGAGCCGGAGGTGGCAGCGTACATAGCGCCAACGACGGTTGCGGTGGTTTTAGGAACTAGGTCCACGGCCATCGGTATCCACGGAGTATGTATCACGAGAGAGGACGGATTGATAATCTTGACAGTTTTCAAAGTGTTATACAGAAATAATGTAAGACATTTTTTGAAAAGCATTGCTTTAGTTGTCACAATGATATAGGTACTGACATTGAGATGCTTTTAACAATTTTTAGGAGAATACGAGATTTTACTTTAAAATACTTACAAAATCACGTCAGAAAACGTGGTTGTGACGAAAAAATATGTAAGGCAAGGTGCAATTTTTATTGACGTTTTCGTGATTTTTAGGTCTTGATGCATGTTACCCTGAGACTTTTTCTGGGTAAAGAAAAAAGAAAAACTCCGACGGAAAAGCAAAGAATTGATGGTAAAATGACAATAATGATAACAATGAAAAAAAAAGGCCACTCCTAGGTCTTCAGCGCTGCTCCTTGCCGCGCCCATGTGAACGGCTAGCAGCGTTGCCGTCAATGACGCGTCCATGTGAACCCAGCTTTACCAGTTCTTATCAATGCTGATAGCGAAAGGGCGGTAAAACAGCGAAGGAATATTACTTGGAGAAAGGTAAACATATTGTTGCCCCAGGGTGAATACAAATAGTTGTACTTATTTTGTACAATAAAACTGTTTCTTCAAATTACTGTTTAACTATTTGTTGTTTTGACGTAATTCTGGTAACTAAGTACCCACCTTGTCTGGTACTAATTTGCAGGCGTATAAAATTAGATGGTGTTTCCCCTGTAACGGGGTCACATTCCTAGACAGATCTAGAAACCGACAGAAGAAATGTTTCAAGAAAAAAAAATTATATGTTATCACTGAATCCGAGTAAACATCAACCGCGAAACAGATCCGCTGATAATACAAACAGTATCACTCCTATAATTTATCTTTCTGACTCATTTTCACGTAGTACAAATCTTTCCATCACCCACGGCTCCTTTGAATTCGAGGTTCCTCCGCTAGAGAGCTCTGTTCGCATTGTGATACGAGTGGTAACTTCTAATCATCAAGCACTCATTCAGGATCCTTCGGTGTGAATGACGTTTCTCAATTATTTTCTTTGTTTAAATATTTCAATAGTTTCATACACAAGTTGCGAATATCAATTGACACCAGTATTCGGCCAGTATCAAACGTTTGATCATCACGTGTTATCAAGTTCAATTAAGTGATCAACAGGTGACAGTGATATCCACGGATGTGTGAGACGGAAAATACATTTGTATTTTCCGGTGGAATTTTGAAAAAATGAGTGGTCCAAATGTCAATTACCAATCCACAAGCAATTGGGGAGTATCAGAGAACTCCACCAAACGGAAACGTTCGAGCGTAAGTGGTTTTCTCTTTTAGCAACCTGTTAGATTATATAACTTACTCTTAATGTGTTCGGTAGGTACCTAAATTAATTTCGTGAATATATTCATGAAGTATATATTATATTCATACCAGTATACATCGACGGTCTCAAGGCAGAAAGGCGTAAGCGGCAATTTGGCGAAAGTGGGTTTTCAATTGAAAAGTGGTCGTAAGCGTTCTTCCATTCAACACCAAGCTTAGAGTAAAAATAAAAGAGTAAAATTGTTAGAGTAAAATTGTTTAAAAGATTGTTTCAGTGTAGTAAGCGACATCGTTGTTTCACTCTAATGTCAGGTTATCAAGGCGTAAGGGCCGAATCACAGCTGAATCGACCACTGGTTCCTAAATAGGGGAAATGTACCAGTTAGTGAACAAATAAGGAGAAATTCGAACTTCCTAAGCATCTGATTATTCACTTTTCAGGAAATTATAAATTTATCTGTGTTCTACAAGAACATGGAATTTGAATAGTCTAACTAAAGTTAGGAATCAGATGAATTCCAATTTTTATTTCGCAATTCAATCTCAAAACCGTGTTTGCACCAGTAGGACACCTAGAAGAATACAGTTGACAAAGGCCTGTAATAGTTAGTGGCGATGAGGAAGTTTGAGATATAGGTACCTAAAGCAGTACTCGTAATTCCTTTTTGTTTGTTTTATCTCATGGTATCCTTTTATACGTTTTGATGTCCGTTTTACATTTTTTACTCAATAAAACACTAAGTGTTTTTTTACTCAATAAAACACTAAGTGTTTTATTTATTTTATTTATTCTTGATTCTCGCTCGTTAAATTTCATTTTTCAAGTTACCAACTCGAATAAAACAGCGTAAGTAAGCGCCTGATTTTGCCAGATACAGTTGAAACTAAAGGGCGTAAAAAAATTCGTTTTAAAACTAAAAGGCTTAGGTATATGCCAGCGGAAAAGGCGTAAGCTATAAAATTATCAATAACTTGGCCAAAGTGCAACAGTAAAATGCAATTATAATACAATTATTAACAATTGAAATGTAATGGGTAGAAACAGGATTAAATAGGATTAAGTTAGTTATTTCCCATTTTTGGCTCTCCTGAAAAATGAGGTAAATGGCACTTACGCCTTTCTGCCTTGAGACCATCGACTTGTATGGTGGTCTTGAAGTTGATGGTTGTACAAAAATCTAGATTGAGGATACAAGTTGAAAATTGGATTAGATGTGAAACAGTGAATTTGTAAGGGTGGTCATCTCTCGACTGTACGTTTGTTTATTTGTAAGGATTTTTTTTGTTTACATAGTCAGTAGACAGTAACTTGAAATCCTATTAATTGCAAATACTTGTAATAACAAAGTTTTCAATTCATTACTTACTAAAAACAAGATTTAATTTCACTCTTGTCGCTGTATTTTCGCTAACATTTTGGAGTTATGAACAGTTTACCTAAAATCGGGCTTTATTCGGCAGAGTTTATAAAATTGGAAGAGTGCGATCTTTACTTTGTGCTTCTACGAAATTTAACCCATATTCGTTCACAGGAGCCTTGTACAAAAAACTCTGCTAATTACACAACGGTTTATTATCTTCTTTGAGCAGAGCACCCTAATTCACGAAATGATAGATGAAACTCTAGCTCATCATCCAAATTTAATTCAACGAATAGGTATTGTTTAAACAATTTTACAGTCAAGAAACACAGTGAATATTGCATCCATCTTCGAGCCATGTTTAAAAGTTTAAGACTCTAGCTCATCATCCAAATTCGATTTGTTTAAACAAATAGGTATTATAATAAATAGATATCGTCTCAAGATACGTACCTACCTAGATTCCAAAAATCGAAAAAAAACTGCAAATTCCACCCATCTGTCGCAAAAACAGCTGTTTCTTAGTATGAACATCGGCTTGTATTTCAACAGTTTGATTCACGATCGTGTTGACAAGTTAACATTGGCTCAACCTTTGAGCCCTCATTGTGAACGAACGGCTGGTCGCACAAAGCTGCGGATGTTGTAAACAAATACTAAAAAACCAACCACAATTCACCATCAGAAGTGTAAATCCTCATAACTAAATCAAATGCTTGCATACGAGTCTGCAACACATTGGGACATTTTATGTCTTTAAAGAAGTGATTCAAGGGCCTTCGAACTATACTACATCACCTACCTCAGTAGCGTAGTTGTTATACTTAATTGAAAGGTTCATCATAAATTATGAAGCTTGCATTCGTCTTGAAAATATAAATTATTGAGAATGATCACCTGTGTGTAAACAATTATTTAAACAATCACGCTCATACCGCAGCTTGTCGGCCACGCACTCCGCAGTGGTTAACGTAATATGGTTAGGTAAATCGGGAGCTATCCAACGAGTGGTGAACGATTTTCATGGGTTGGAAAATGAGGAAGTTAATTTTCGTCAACAATTTTCGTGACGATTTTTTTGTTTGTGTGCCATAGCAAAGACATAAAATGTCAAAATAAACTAGGTAACTAAATGTGAACTAAAAACTATACCGTTCCATTTGAATATTCCGAAATTTCAAAATTGGTTTTGAACTCCTTCCCTTTGACCTAGATTTATGAAAAGCTTCGAGGATCATTATGGGGTTGGTCCGAATCCGTAAACCAATTTTCATAATTTTAGCAGTGGGGGGTGGGGGTTAAGTTTTTGCACTTTTTTCAGTTTTTTACGTATAACATGAAAATGCCGCTCGTTTCTTTATTGAAGAGCATCAAATTTCGCGTTGGATGGCGTTCAAACTTTGAAATCCTCAACGTTACGCCCTTATGTGGAGAATGACTGCCCCGATTTAAAAAAAAAAAAAAAATGCGACAGGACCAAAGTTGTAGGAAATTTGATTTTGTATCAGATGCGTTGTGAAATTTGAAATTCGCTCACTCCAGTGCTGATGTACGGATCATGTCTCCCGTGAGCAGAACAAGGTCCTCGTATTCGAAAACTGTTGAGATGGTACCCTCTACCATCCTCAAACAATCCCTCAAATTTTCATTAATTTTGGTATTGAGTCCAGGTAGAACGTACATGACTCCTGGACTACACAGATCCTTTGTCCGAGAAGAACACAAATATTATTTTGTACTTATCTCTTTTTGTTTTGAACGTTTAGCAATAACGAAATTGTGTTAAAACAGGAGCTTACATATTTTTATTATGTAGGTACCAGCAACCTATTCGACAGGACTGTATCAGTTTTTGTTAATGTTATATTATTCAGCTTCAATATTGCGAGAGTAGGTTATGTAATTATTATAAGCATTTATATTATCGACTCGTCATGCTTTGAATCCACATATCCTTGCAAATTACAAAAACTATCCTGGTAAAATTTCATTTGTAAAACCATTGAATAAACGACAATCCAAATCTACAATGTAGTTAAGTAAAATGGACTGGGAGGAAGTGTACAATTTCACTTTAACATGGGGTTAAGTACGGTTATGGTAATCTGAGGATTGTTGTGGATTACCACGCTCTTGATAATTTTACTTGGAAAGTTGTTAATTTTTGTATTCGAAGTTTGTCTTCACCGGAAAAATGGTTTTAAGAACGATATTAACCTGTCCAAGAGAAAAATGTAATCGATCGGACCTCTTCATATCTTTTTCTATTACACAACCATCCTCCTCCCTCTGTTTTTCCTTATCTCTCGTTCAAACTGTAAAACGAGGTACACAGGTAAACTATGAGTATTGTCGGGCGTGGAGATCAGTTATGGCGTTTTACAATCACGCGAACGGTAAAATCGAAATAATAGGCTCTGAAACTCCTAAGAAACCTCGATTTGTGACGGACCAGGTTATTCGATCGAAGTTATACTAGGTTAAGGTTATTCTGCCTTTAACATTGCCTCTTAAGTTATGAAATACACCTGTAAGTAGGTATCAACAATGTTTACACAATATATCAATAAATAATGGAAAAATGACGATATAGGTATACATGCTGATATCTGTGTTTCTAAAACATTCGGCTACAATTTTCTTGGACCACCAGGTTACCAGGTATTCCTTACTTTAAATAGGTACCTAATAATTATTCTGCGCGATTTGGGAGTTAACTACGACAAATTTAGGGAGGCCACCTAAGATTATTTCACTTTGAGAAATTTATTGCACTTTGAGGAGTGCATTTTTGAGCGCACTTGTGCCTGTAATGATTTAGTGATTTTGTGACGACGTCAGAAGGACGACAAAACTGTACTCGCCCTTTCCATCCAGTATGTGCTATGTGTGCACAGACAGGCAACATTTATACGCATAAGTACGCCTTTATAGTTATTTCATCTTGTAGATTGCAGGGTTGGTGGCTGGTCCACTCCGGGAACATGGACTTGGTGTCATTACGGCTGCCATTTTCATCGTGGGAGAGATGGCAGGAAGTGGCGTTCTCGCCCTACCGCGAGCCGTTGTAGACTCTGGTAACCAAGATGAGATATTTTCTGAATATGTTATGCTTGTTCAGTGAGTTGATCGTTGAGTTGTTCAGTGATTCTATGCCTAAACTGAGGAAGAATGTTGGACGATTGTATTAGATGTTTATTTTTCTTTATTTTTGGATTAAGTTATATTTTTATGAACATAACGGTGTACATGATTCTGTGTTTAAGGTTGGGCTGGACTGGTGTTAGTAGTGTATTTTTGCGTCAATTCATGTTATGGTGGAACCCGTTTGGGTGTTTGCTGGGAAATCATTGAGGAGAGATACCCAGAGCACAGAGGTCTGGTCAGAAATCCCTACCCAATGATAGCTCAATACGCAGTCGGTAAATGGGGAAGGTATACATAATTTTTACTGCACGATTCGCATAAAACCACGTTTCATCTGAAGTTATGTACCAATTGACCATAGAAATATGCGACTCCCCCCCCCCCTCTTTACATAACGTAGTTGTTTATATATATATATATTATATTTCCAGAGTGTTGGTCACGGTTTGCGTACAGATCACACTATTTGGAGCTGGTGTGGTGTACCTGCTGCTAGCATCTCAAATAGTGCAGGACCTCCTCAAAAACGTCTTCCCCAACGTACATTACTGCATGTGGTTCCTGATTTTTGCAGTATCCATCACGCCCCCCATGTGGCTGGGTTCCCCCAAAGATTTCAGGTAGGTACCTGCATTTATCAATCAAGACATTAGAAATATCAGGAATAAAAAAATTATCTTTACAAATATCAAAACCGTTGGTTCCAGGTTGGTTGGGTTTCTCGCTGTTTTGACGACCATTACCTCCTGCATTTTCATATTTGTCCAAATAATCAACGAAGGTCTTCAAAACACTGAGCACGTCCCTCATACGCCCAAAGGGGCAATGGATTTCTTCCTATCATTTGGAGTTATTCTATTTTCGTTTGGTGGAGCATCGACTTTCCCTACGATTCAGAATGACATGATCGATAGAACCCAGTTCAAAACGAGCGTGTATCTTGGATTTGCAGGTGAGACCTTGGGAATATAGATCTACTTGTGGATAAGTAACTCATGAGGTGGGCCAAAAACCTATGTAGTGAATAAATGTGTTGTTAAGAAATGCTTATGCATCAATTAGCGTGGTTGTCTGGTCAAGCAGATTAAGTAGGTACTGCACAGATCAACATCCGGTGAACCTAATCACTTAACTTATTGTGAAGTTATCTGTTACAGTGATCTTGGTGCTCTACTTGCCCATCGCGTATGCCAGCTATTTCGTGTTTGGCGACAAAACCGACCCTAACATCATTCTCTCTTTGGGAGACGGACCGAATGTGCTGTTTGCCAACTTATTCATGGCGCTCCATCTCTTCATGGCCTTCCTGATAGTGGTCAATCCTGTGTGTCAAGATATTGAAAACATGTTCAATGTTCCCCATGGTAACTAAAGACTGCAGTTTAAAGTTGGAATTCCCAACTTCAATAGTCTAAATGTAATTTAAATGACTCACCAAAAGGGGATCTTGTAGCATAACGAACTTTACATGTGTCTTCATGGGATTACATAAGCTTTGTTTGCAGTGCACGTTCTGACAGTTCCGGGATTCACCAGAACTGGGACGGAAAGTCCCAGAACTTGTTGAACCACGTTCTGCACTACAAACGATTTCAGAACTGGAATAATCTGTCTTGTTGCATGTAACCTCACTCAGCTCGTTTTACCTTGTGATGGCTGCTGTGCCCCTGTTCTCGATGTTTTTGTTTAACCGCTCTGGGGATATACGGTTCTGTGGAAGCCCGATATAACCCCCCTCAGAACAGGGGCTCTAAGCAGCCATCCATTACATGGTAGCAGAGCATGGTTGTTAAGTACGTGCTGACTTTGCTTCGGTACCTCCTCCACTATTTTTTGAAAATTGAGGAGCTTTCCCTGAAGGGACTCCTATAGTAGGGATCAAACCCATTTTGCGTATGAGCATTTTTCAATAAGCGAGTTTCAAAATTCAGATTATCACACTCAAACTTCATGTTTGCAGAATTTGGAATGTGGAGGTGTGTTGTGCGCACAGTCCTAGTCCTACTGATGGTAATCGTAGGCGAATCGATCCCTCAGTTTTCGAAGATTCTGGCTCTCGTCGGTGGCTCGACTATCACTCTGCTCACCTTCGTCCTCCCAAACTACTTCTACATGAAGCTCTGTGATCAGACATCTACAGCTTGGCAAAGAAGGTTAGTAAATTGTAATGGTTTGCTGAGGTTCCTTGCTTCTTTAGTTTTTGATTCGACCGCTTGGAGGGTGGCCGGCTCTGTGAATACAGTCCGGATACCCCTCTGGGTGGGCATAATTGTCTAACCTTCCCGGGAAAAGGGAAACTCAGCTAACCATTCATTACATGGTAGCAGAGCGTGATTGGTAGGTACTTGCTGGCTTTGCAGCGATACCTCCTCCACTATTTTTTTGGAGCTCTAAGAAGTTTTTCCAGAAGGGATCATACCCATTTGCTTATAAGCATTTATATTGGCATTATTCAATTTCTTTCTCTCCTCCAATCTTCTACATTCCAATTTTCTATGCTTCTATAATTCTTAGGGGAACCTTCTATTTTCAAATTTCTATAACACCCCTGCCAATACCCATGCTTGTAGGAGCATAGTTCTCCACAAGTAATAAATTTGCTGTAGAACCATTACGATGGAGGTTAGCCATACCTTGGAGTTTTCCAGTTGTTCTTCCTGGGTTGGAACTCCATACTATTTCAGTCCCTCTTTTTTTCTATCAACAACAGCCTGGCATACCAGGTGTTGTTTGGAGGTGGGAGTGTGATGGTTTGCTGAGTGTCCTTGGTTCTCGTGTCTTTTGTTCAACCACTCTGGAGATGGCCAGGTCGGTGAATGCAGACTGGATATCCCTCTGGGTGGGCATATTGTCTAACCC